>ML785877.1:1157137-1182586 GCA_009831015.1 Picea engelmannii
GATTGATGATCAAGGAGAGCATGTTCATATTCCTTCCATAGATGATTTTTCTCCAGAGTATCTAACAGAACTACAGGAAGACACCATACTTGACAGGAGGATGTGAACTTCGAAGCGAGGAAATGTGGAGTATTTGCGAGTTGGTTTTAAAGGGACGAATCCAAGCAAGGCCAAGTGGATTGAGGTTGGAAGGGTGAGGGAACTATACCCTCATCTTCACATAGATTGAGATAGTATTTTGGAGGTCCAAAATCTTTCCAATGGGGAGGTGTGATCAGGGGATCAAATTTTGCTCAATTTTCAAAGTGCTCAGAATGCGACAAAAAAAGTTCCACTGCGTCCGTCTCGTCTTCCTGATTCAGGCAGTATATTTACTTTCTCAAACGGAGTCCGTATGAAGGAGTTATCGCGATCTGTCCGCCAAGCCAAACAGTCAAAATTTTGGATGCTGACTGTACCTGTCCGTATAGTCCGTACAGTGATGTGGCAGGGTCGTACCATCATGATGACATGGCAGGTAGAAGACATGGCGCATTGGTTGATGTTGACGAATCGTGTGTTGACACATGTCCAGATTGCTGGCAAATGGGATGAGGACACGTGGCCCAATCTGGAGGTGCCACGTGTCCCCTTCAATTTTGTCTGATTGGTTATGTAAAATTTTATGGGGAGTCCGTGGGGTTCGACCCCTGGACCTCCCCCAACACCAATGACTTCATAACACTCCGCTAGCCAACTTTCCCACCGATGTTCCTTGTATATGATGTGAACGCGCTTGTATTTAAAGTCGTGTGTTGTAATAGTTGGAAAGGGGGGCGGACCGGGGCTAAGCCATGACCCGTGGCCACATTGTTTTACATACGACCACATATTTTAAAACCCGACCATTGGCGCGCGCGCATTATAATGTATTACATTGCAATGTATTGCAATGTATTGTAATGCATATATATATGTTTGCCATTGTATTAAAACATGCGCACGGCAGTTTTAAACCTTTGGTTAAGTGCGTGTATGGTTTGACCGATGGGTTAACCACCCGGGAGTTATATAACGGTTAAACTACTTTTGCGCCTAGCCCAAGGTCCTATGCGCCATGTGCCCAGACGCCGAGGCGGTTAGGGGCTGGCGCGCCCTTAACCGTCCTACGGTTTGTACCGGTGCGCGGTTGCGTACGGGACTGAGTTTTTACGCTTAAATAAGCGTGTGAGTCGGGTTTGCTCAAGGGGGAGTACAAATTGTAGAACCAGAGACAGCAAGTTGGAGAAGGAGACTTCAAGGAGGCATATCTTTCTCATTTTTCGACCGTTTCAGGTGCCGAAAGAGCCCAGACAGGGGTTTTGGGATGCTGGGAAGACATTGGAGCAGTCGGTTTGTCATTTTGAGCATTGTAAGGCATTTTTTTTAGCACTTTGAGCAATTTAATAATAATGATCCATTGGAAGCTGGACCAGGAGATGTAGCCCAGAGAGGGGTAAACTCCTTTATCAAGTTGTTGTGTTTATGTGCTGATGTTCAATGTTTATGCTGCTGTCTATGTGTATTTTGCATAAGTAATCCTTAATTTATGTGTTGCAAATTGATCATGTTGCTTTAAACACATAACATTTAACTTGCAATAATTATTCAAGTTTTTCAAGTCTTCTTCATTTTTAGATCAAATAGGGAGAGAAAATCCAATTGTCGTATAGGCTTTCTGGGATCCCCCTCTCACATAGGGGTTATGCATGAGGTTGCATTCAGGAGAATTACAGAGATTATCCCTCCGTGGTTCAACTGTTTGTAGTGGTCGGATCGTATATTGGGGGTCGCTTGAAGGTATACCCACAATTATGTGTGGGAGCCTCTTGAGTTGATTTTGGACTTCTTATCCTGCCCATACATTCAAATCGGATTGTCGACTGTACCCGCCTAGGGGCTGACTACGAGTTGGTGTCCTTAGTTGCCATAATATTTAGGTACTTACACAAGGTGATGGTGAAGGGAAGTCTCACTGTACCTGGAGCATACATTGGTCAAACTCACTCGGGATCCTCTAAGAGTAAATCCACAATTACTGCATGGAAGCTTGCACCAAGGTGAAAGTTCGTTAAGTAGGTCACCATTGTAACTATTCCACTATATCCTAGCCCATTCTTGACTTGATCACGCGACGTTGGATTTCATCACCAACTAGTACAATCATTGAGAGAAGTTTTTTTTGCTTGGTTTTGATTCCTAGATTTTATTAGCGTATGTTGTTTCTTTTCGTTAGTTGGCCCTAGATTTTCAGCATGTATTGTTATTCTCCAAAATTGATCCTGTAGATGATAAAGGTATTCGTCGATCATGTAGGATGCAAGGGATGCCTCCGAAATGCTACCAACCCTTACCTCCTAACCCTCCAGAAGAAAACTACCGTGGAGAGGTAGAAAATCAATCTGACGATGGGAGTGTTGTTGCTCCTCCGTTAGACAATCAAGAATGTGCTTTGTTTACATTTTAGAATCCAACTCCTCGCACTGCATCTGTGACAAAAACCACTCTCGAACCAATTTTTCTTCGTTTAGACTCCCTTGGGAATGTTATAGACGAAGAGATCCCACAGTTCCCTAAGAGAGATTTTACCGAAACATATATGGGATCCATAGAACTAACCTTTGATGATAAGTATAGGACTCTTGTTCATCCTACAATCATAGTAGATACAAGTCCTACACATTCTCGTTCTATATGGAGGACTTCATCAGGACACAATCTCTATGAGCATTTTGAATCCATTCGACAACCCTTTAATCCTCGTGACCCTCCTGGTCAAATGGGACCATCCAGTCAAACCATGAATCACCCCATCGATCAGGTCATCAACCCTATTGTTACGTCAACACACGTCCATCCTAATGCTAGACTCATCACCTCTACTCATTCCCAAGGCACTTCGATCCCTACCCCCCATTTTTACAAACTTTCACTCTACAGATCCACATGTTCTGCACGATCTTGTTGGGACATATTTGCACCAAAGAATGCAAACCCTTTCCAGCCAAATACAACCGACTGGAGGGCAACCACCATCTAGTGGACCTATCCCTCCTGGAAGACCACCATTCTATGGCAGGCCTACCCCTCTTAGGGGACAACCCCCTTTTCATGTTCCTCCTAGAGGGAAACCTCCCTTTTCCAGTCATGCCCTGGTCGTTAATCCACCGCTGGCAAGGGGGAAACCTTTGTTTGCTAGAAACCCTTCACAATCCTGGGGAGTATCTTTGGGAGGCACATTTACCCAACCCCACATTGGGGGGCACTCATATCATAAAACACAAGGAGGAGTATTAAATCATGTTTCTTCTGGACCATCTTATGGACAACCTTATCCGGGCGTCCCAAACACCACCTGGAGTCCTCAAGGAAAAAAACCTTATCCTCCCCAAGGGTCTAATGTCTATACTCCCCCTAATGTGTATCTGCCTCCAGGATCTACTTCTTACCCTCCTCAAGGGAAACATGTTTATCCTCCTTATGGGAAAGCAAATCACCCGGCCTATAATTCTCAGAACCCACCAGGTTATGAAAATGTTTCCTAGCCATCATTGAATCCTTCTTATCCTAGTCAACAACAATCGTATGTAGGAGGACCTACTAGTTACAATTATCCACCTAACCCATTTTATGGTCCTACTGGTGTTCCTATGCCACACCAGTATCATCCACAAATTAAGCGATAGTTGCCTTTCCTTACGACTCTGGATCTCCCAGACTTGTCTCGGTTAACCAATGATCCTATTTTTCATTCACCGGTTTGGCCAGTTATTCCAGCTAAACTTCCTTCTGATATTCTGAAATTTGACAAAAAATATGGAGAAGATACAAATAACCATGTGATGAATTTCCATTTATGGTGTTCAACAAACTCCCTCATGGATGATTCTATACATTTGCATCTTTTCCAGCGAACACTTACGGGCTCTACAACAAACTGGTATATTGAACTACCATGTGCTTCTTTTCATGATTTCAATTCCCTTTCCATGTATTTCCTCGCGCACTTTCAACTACCCATTTTCTACGAGATGGGTACTGAACTCTTGACCTCCCTTCACCAAACTGACTCCGTGCATATCTCTGACCATATTCATGAGTGGAGATGACGACGAAGGATTATCAAAGTAATCATTCCTAACATATTATTGGCAGAGTGGTTTACTAAATCACTTTTACCCCCGATCACTCATAATGTCACTATGGGGGGTGCAGTCACCGAGGAATAAACCATTGCTTGGGATCAGTACTTAGATTTGGTTTATTCACGATCTGGAACTTTGTATGAGTTTCTTTTGAATGCTTCTTGAGCCAATGTCGATCCATCAAAGATATCATCCACATCTCATGCAGACGGTGTTATCGGTTCTGTCAAAACTCAATCTACTTTCCAGTCAACCACACTCTCCTCTACCTCCCCCCAAACTCAGATATCTGAGGTGAATACAGTTCAATCTACCCCTTCACAACAATCTGGAGGTAAGAAGAAGGAAAAAAATAAATAAATAAATACTAATAACAATGAACAACCAAAAAATCAATATCAAACACTTGCTACCGAAAATCAAACACAATGGAAACTGAAATTCCCGTATATCATTTATGGTGACGATCACTACATTCGAGACTATCCACATTGCGATGAACTGGCCAAAATTTTCCAAGGAAATTCACAACCCGTTGTGCTTACTCAGCCTTTTCCACAACAACAATCTATGGTTGCTCAAACCCCCTCTCCTAGGGGTAGTTCTAACCATCCTCATGATGAGGCCTCAATGAGTGCACATATTTATATGTTTAATGGGGTTAATTTGACCACTCTCTCTAAGACACATGACACACCGGTTAAACCTGACAAAGGAAAAATCACTAACGGTACCGATACTTTACTGGATCCATCACCGTCCTCCGTTATTCCTCCATCTGTTAATCCTCCATCTAGACCACTTCAGATTGAGAAACCTACATTCAACTCTATATTACACCCTCCTAAGATCACTATACGTAAATATACCTTTAATCCTAGCTCACGTGCTGCCCAGAACTACAACATTGTTGAATATTTGGCTCAAGCACTGTGTGATATGTCTACGTTAGAAGTTATACAACACTGCCCCAGTCAACATAGAACACTCTTGGCTACTATTGGTGTTGTTGATCTTGAGTCGTCCAACCATATCATGTTTAACCTGGACATTTATACATCTCGAATCTCCCACCAACTTGCTTTCCAAGTTGATGTTGTTGTTCACAATCAACAAATCCACCGAACTATTCTGGATGAGGGAGCCTCAACTTGTGTCATGTATTTAGAATGTTGGAAAAGTTTAAAATCACCCGCACTTAACAAATCCCCAATGATGTTACGCACATTCAATGGGTGAGGTTTTCATCCCCATGGGATTTTACAGTCCTGCCTATCCAGTGTATTGTGTAGAGGTAGGTGGGTGGGATTCTGCTATAAAGATTTCCTGCTGTGAAGGACAGATCCGTACATCATCTTCCACTTTCTTTAGTATTTTCACAGTCTCAGATTCCTAGCCTTTGAACTTGTCAAGGAGTTGTTGGTATTCCTCTTTCTCGATCCATTTAATCTAATTAGAATTTTCCTCCTTTGTAAAAGGTGTATCTTCTAGAGAATATTTATGAGGAGTTTGTCTAGTTTTGTCATGTGCTTTGTCATATTTGATGGAATCACTGGGATATTGCACATAAGTTGTAGTCACATGTACATCCTAGATACGACCAATAGCTCCATCTTTCAATGGTCCATCTGATCCTTGGAAAAAGTTGTCAAATCGCTCTTTGACAGATGGTACATTGATGACTTCTCTCAAAGGGATGGTTACAAACATCTTGAATAATTCCCCTTAAGGTCAAAGTTAAGGTTAACCCTTTTAGTCTTGGATGTTTTAGGAAAGATTACATCCAAAGGTGGGTTTTTTGTTTGGTCAGTGGCAGGTTGGTTCAACTTCTTTCTTCTATACACCTGGAACTCTTATTTCTTTAGCCTTTCTTTTGATTCCTGGTCTAGTTTGTTTATTACTACCATTCTGGCTGACCTAGCTGCTTCTTTTATGGCCTCTTGATGCTCTTCAGCGATGATATTTATTTGAGGGACTTCTATGATCTGGCCTATATTGTTCACTTGGTTATGGCCACCATTACTATAAGGACACTCATGTTCCCAATGTGCTTCACTGCATTGAAAACACCAATGGTTTTCATCCACAACGATGGTGCTTGGAAATTCTATGTCTTTAAAAACATATTTGTTCCACTCAACGATATTACTTACTCTCTGTACTGGATAGCCATCTTCATTCGAATATTCAGAGATATTAGAGGCATCGTCGGGATAATCACCCTAATCTATGTTTTCTTCTGTCAAGGGAAAAGTGGGGCCATCTTGAAACAAGTATGGATCAATTGATTTGTAATCACTAGGTCCAAGATCATATATTAATGATAAAGATGGTGTTTTCTCATCTGCTCAAACTAACCAATTTGTAATAGTGTGGGAGTCCCCTCAAAAGATAATTGGTCATCCGGGTCTTGCTTTGTCAAAAAATGAACGATTTCGCGAATTCTTTTAACCCTTTGCAAGATACAGGACATACTAGTGTCTAAGTTGTTTCCATTATGTACCCAGGGCTCTTCAGACCTATTGGTTTCACTCATGTCTTGATTTTCCAACATTGGTGTGTTCAGGACAAACAAGGAATCTTCAAAGTTAAGTTTTTTATGAGTGGCCAGACCCAAATCCTCAGATGGTTCACGCTGTCTTGAGACGTTTGAGACATTCTTGAGGTTTAAGAAAGTTGTGCTCCATTTCCTTTTGGGAGGCATGAGTTTTACCTCCAGAATTTCTGGGAAATTGGGTTCAACTTCAGTGATATCCTCGTGACTAGATTCCCAAGGGTCATTATTGTATGAGATATTGACTTGATGGATGTAGTCTTCAAATTCCAGGTTCTTCTCAATCTGACAAGCAAAATCTTGTGCTTCTTCTAGAGTTGAGGGTGACCGATCTTTGACAGTAAACTGCAAAACTCCTTCCAGTGAGTTCAAGTAGTGTTGGAGGAAAAATTCTTCTGAGAAACTAGGTCTGATCTTCTTGAAGAGAAGGTTGAACCTATCATTGAAATCCCTAATTGCCCTCGCTAGAGGCTTTGCAAATATCAGTATATTGAGAGTAAAGGAAATCCATGCTTTCTTTTTCACACCAATATTTCTTGAAGGCTTGTTCAAGATCTTCAGGGGTTATGATGCTTCCTTTTGGGATTTTGTTAACGCATCTTCTGGCACTTCCGGTGAGTGAGCTCACAAAGAGCCTTAAAAAGACATTGGGGTGTTCTTGTCTGGATTGGTGAAACTGGAATGCATCACAGAAGTCGTTCCAATGAGAGTTTCCATAGGATCCATCTTCCCCTGAAAACTTAGGTATCCAAGACTCGACCTTCTTGGGTAGATCATGTAACCCCCCTTGGGTGTTAGATAAGCTTAAAGGGCCAAAGAGTTCTTTATGAGACCACTTAGGAGAACTTACAGGGGTGACAGGATTTGTGGAGGTCATAGTAGTAGATGAAAGTATATACCGATGCCCACTACGGGTCGTCATTAGCTATTTGTGGAGTCGCTAGATGATTTGCTTGAAATCATCAAAGAAAAGGGAAAACACCCTAGTGGAGTCACCAAGTAATCTTGTAAGATAAGGCTTCTGAGGCAAGGCTTACCGAAAAGTATCATCTTGAGGAGAATTGACTCAGTGTTCCCCGACAACGGTGCCAAAATGTTATTGCACAGTTTGTAGATAGGAGAGCGGCTAGCGTATAGTAGGTCAAACTGGTGAAACGGGAACCTTCCCCACCCAATGTCACCACAATGGGGAGGTTCTTTCTATTTAGGGAGGTTAGGCCCAGGGGAGACATCCCCGGTGACCTGTGGTTTTGAAGAGGCAAAGGTTCAAAAGAGATAAGATAGTTCCCCCTTCACAGATCACCACCCAAAAGATAGTCCGACCAAAGGCCAATTCGAAGTAAACCCCAAAGAATATGTACCTTCCTAGAACAAGACAACAGCAAGAAAGATATATGCAAACTATATTCAATGGGGTTAGTACTTCATATGTAAGTTCCTATCCGATATTTAATGCAAGCAATTTGACAGTAAATATTGATGAAATCAATGTTTGCAAAATGGCAATGATAAATATATTACTTGTTAATAAATACTGGAGCGATATAGCATTCGATGTAACAAATCAACACTCAATATAATAAATTCTCTTGACTACCATTCAATTTATTATAAAATGAAACGTCGCTGCATCAAGATGAAATAACCAAGGGTGACGTCAGCATTATAGGGTTAGTAGGTTAGGGTTAGTGTAGTTAGGGCTTCAGTTTTAAAAGAAGTTTGAGAGTGTTTGGATTTGATTTCACTTCAATGCTAGAGGTTGGAGATCAGTGACTTAGGGTTAAAGGAGTCAATAAATGATGGACACAAGAGTTTAAGGGAAAGAGATTTCAAAGGACTAGAGGGAAAAGTTTCAAGGTAATGCTAGAGCAGGGCCTTAAAAGAAGAACCCTAGGGGAGAGAGGCTCACTCTGGTGTTGCAAAATCAAGGCCTCGTGCTCTCTCCTCCTTCCCGACAAATGGATAGCCCAAAAACAAGAAAAATAGACCAAGACAGGAGGTTTTGCTGAGGGAGGTGTTGCTAGAGCAAGGCCTATCAGCAAACCCTATAATAGTATGACCCTGGTGTAGTAAGCCTAGGCCAGGGACGTCTCATTCTTCTTGGCTCAAAAGGGTATGGCTAGCATAAGGAAGAAAGAAAAAGGAGTGTAGATATGGCTAGGCTCTCTTTTTCCTCTTCAATGGATTAAGGCTTCTCTATCAGGGGACATGAGACAATGACCTACTTGTGTGTTTGTCCCCTATGGTTTTGATTCTACAATATTTATAAATAGATGCAATAAATCAAACTACAACCATTCAATCAAGAATTTTTGCAAAAAAATACTTACAAATCATGAAGAAATAACCATGAAATAACCATGAAAACCCTAGTTGTAACACCTTCCTTCAAGAGAAACACCATAAATGCCAAAAAAATCTCTTCCTTCAACAAGTGTGCATCACTTAGTTCATCCAAAAAACCCCAATAGGGTGCTAAAATCAGACCTCACTAATGAGTGAGTGATAATTGATGATAAAAATGAGAGTGAAAACCCTCAATATATACTGTATCAATGACCTAATTTAACTCTTAGGTCATAAAAGGGCCGACGAGGCCAAAATACCAAAATAATATTGTTTTACATTAAATGTTCAAATTAAAACCCTAATTGAGCTGCAAAGAGAGTAAAAGCCCCTTCAAGGGAGGTGCTAGCCCTTTCTAGGGAAAATGAGACATCCAGGAGAAAAACGTTAGCCCCCCAGGGGGCTCTCCAACATGCCACACATGCCATTGCTACCCAGTCTGCCTCCAAAAGTGTCCATGAAGCTGGATGATGTCATGGTGAAGATGGGGACTTCCTAATCCTTCCAAGGCTAGCATTCCACTAAAAAGGGGTCATTCCCCCTAGGTCTAGTCCTGTCGGAGTGTCTCTGGTGGAACGTCTTCTTCCTCTCAGGTGAAAAACCCCTGATCAAGCTATGTCCTATTTCTGCCCCCTGATGGGGTCTCAACATTCATCTGGTGGGATATCTATCCCCATGGAGGTCCGAACTGGTCATCTCCCCATGTGTACCTGTCCAAAAGGTACCTGTCCGTCGGGCATGGTCCTGCACATCAAAAGCTACACCCTCCATGGGCTCATCAGTCACAAGGATTATAGCAATGTCAATCACATCTCATCGTCAATATTATTAAACATATGCATAAAACCCCTAGTACATTAGTCAATAACTCAAAGATATTACAAAAACCTGCAATACAAGATTGGAGAAAAAGACAAGACGTCCTATTGGGCTAGTATCCACAAGAAAAGGAAAGTTTCCAGGAATATTTCATCCAAGCCATGTAAGTGAGGTGATGTGGCTAGGGGATGTCCAGACATGTGGGTGTAGTGAGGGCCATGGATGCATAATGTTATCTGTGGGTGCCTTTGTAGAAGGCGAGTTGTACCTATCATGGATGCATTTTTTCCAAGCCCGTTCTTGCCTTTATTCTTTTTCTTGCTTTATTCTTTTATTTTCTTTTTCTTTTTCTTTTTCTTTTTATTCAAGGGCTAACCAGAGGACACTACCTTGGCATGGTGACTAGAGATGACAGTGTTACCCACAAGTACTTTCACAGAGATGAGAAGGTTGGCTCGTGATGAGACCCCCTTTCACTTGGCCATGCAACCAAAGGTCACTGCCCTGGTGTGGTAACCAAATGGTAGAAATGTCATATTGTTAGGTACCCATGAACCTAATAGGTTGGCTCGTGATGAGACCCCCTATCCTCTGACTAGGTCTTGTTTTTTATTTTCCAGGTCCCTCTTGTTTCTTGTTGAGAGGCCTTTTATTGCCTTCTCGGGGATCCTTGGGAAAATCATCTCGAGGTTTCATTTTTTAGGATTTTGTCTTTTACCAGCTACTTTTACCTTCTAGGCCTTTATCCCCTTCTTCCCACGAGATAAGGTGCAATCCTACAAATAGGTCAACCCAATGCTCGGACAAGGGGAATGGCATAAATGAGTGGGAGATAAGATGAAACAGTGGTGCTATGATGGGAGTGGACGATGGTTTTTTAGAAATTCCCCCAATGGAAAACCAAGACCTATGGGAACAGGCTTGCTAGGGCACCCTATCAATTTTCCCAAGCATGGTCAAGTGGGTTGATGTAAGATCCAAGAAGTTTTTAGAGATAAAAGGAATCAAATGCATATATCTAAAGGTTTCAATGATCAAAAGTGACACATACCATGATACCTGGACCAATTACCTCATGGAGCAAGAACCTCTTCTGATACAGGACCAAGTCAATGGCGATGGACACTACTATTGCTGACAAGACAAATCTGATGGAAGAAGAAAAGGATGGGCCCTCCAGGGCCATGCTCAGGTCAATCCTGATCTCAGTACTCCGTGTCTAGGACCTGTGGGCCTCGAGACATGATCTCCTAGTTATCACTAAAAAACGGGGATAACATGAATCATCTGACCCTTGGATTGTACCTAGAACCTTGAAATTCGATGTGCTAGGTGACACCATTCCACTTAGTCCAGTCGAAACATCATACGTTGCTACCCAATCCGCTTCTCCCTCTTCTTATGACCAACATCTATTTGCACCTGACAGTTACTCGATGCCATCACA
Organism: Picea engelmannii; assembly: GCA_009831015.1. Lineage (NCBI taxonomy): Eukaryota > Viridiplantae > Streptophyta > Pinopsida > Pinales > Pinaceae > Picea > Picea engelmannii. The sequence continues at coordinate 1,168,467 of ML785877.1, forward strand.
GTTCAACTCCTTGTCGTCTACGATCGACTACATTTCCCCAATTTTTCTTTCTGATGAATCTATTAGGGAAATGTTGAGAATTGATGAGCTACCTCAGGATGATAACCATCATCGACCTTCTTTTCTTCCCCCTCGTGAATAAATTCGAGAAGATATACACTCTATCTTCCCTCCTAATGTTGATTTTATGTTGTCTCTCATGACTTCAACTTCCGATGCTTTGGATCTAGTGGTTGACATGGTGATCTCTTCGATAGGGCTATTGGAGTCTGATCTCCTTACCCCTGTCGCGACCCTTGACATGTGTTCCTTCGAGAGTGATTTTCTTCCATCCAATGAAGATCTCTTGGAAGCCATGACCGAGTTTTGTCCTTTGACATGGTTTCCTTCCAGAGCATTATTCTCTTGGAAGCCATGATCAAGGAGAGTCTACAAGAATAATTTCTCTTCTCTATGGAAAGCTCGTTAAAAAATGAAATAGAGGTCATGAGCATAGTTTCTCTTCTTTGTGGCAATCTCATTAAAAAATGAAACAAAGGTCACGAGCATAGTTTCTCTTCTCTGTGGAAAGCTTGTTAAAAAATTAAACAGAGGTCACGAGCATAGTTTCTCCTCTCTGTAGCAAGCTCATTAAAAAATGAAACAACAACTTTGAGCATAGTTTTCCTCTCTATAGCAAGCTCGTTAAAAAATGAAACATAAATCTGGGGATTGAACCCGGAGCCTTGAGCATAGTTCTTTTCCTGTGTCAAGCTCATTAAAAAATGAAACAGTCACCTCTCTTGAACCTTCTTTTCATCCACTCTTATCCTTTTTCTCCATCTAGTAGATAAATTGGTGACAACCTCAAATTCAGTGAATGAATTGAAGCTTGGAGGGCATGTCTCCAGCCTTTGATGATCATTCTAGAGTTAATCCACTAGCTTTCAAGCTGGGGGCATACCGAGCTTAGTATTTGTTCTTTCTCATGCTCGAAAAAACATGAGAATGTAACCAAGTAGACTTTTATCACTTTTTCAAACTCACATGGATATACAAAAAAGGAACCCATTAGAGTCGTCTTTAAGCTCTTTTCAGACTCTCTAAACATGAAAAGATTGTTGAGTGATCTTGCTTCCTTTCCCACTCGTTAAAAAGTTTGAAAGGGCATCTTTCGAGTGATAATATATCTTTTTTTCGGCCTCGCAAGACTAACATTAAGAAAAAGTACAACATTGGAGTCATCTTTAAGTTCTTTTCAGACTCTCTAAATATGAAAAATCACTGATTTTACCTTCTTTGGACTCGTTAAACAATCATACATTGAAGGGCCCATATGGGACCGAACCCTTACTTCTTCCAATTCGCTAAACAAAGGAAGAGGGACTTACTAAAGGTGATTCATATCGAGCAAGTGTTACCCTCCTCGAGCTCGTTAAATTAAAAAGAGGTACTCGTCTATATGGATGGGGGAAAAATTGAAAAAAGCAAGCCAAGCAGTTTTTGAGAACACTACCAGTAGCTCTTACAGTCACCCTTGAACACGACACTTTGTCTTTGCATGCATTTTAATCCTCTAAACCTTTGCATTGAGCCAATCCTATGAGTTTATTTTACTCCTTTGGGTCACCTGACCAAAGTCACAGCATCCACTGCATTATCAAGTTTTGGTCCATGTCACGTTTATGTTGATGTGCCTCAGTGTTCAAGGGAAGTATCTGCCTCGAGAGTCAACCATCACAAATATCATGTTTCAATACCCATGTCAGTCCATGTTCATGTTATCCACCAATTACATCTCTGTGTCTGTTTCGTGTCATTGATGGGGGATACATCAAGGCCCTCCTTCGACGAGTCTATTCCTGTCGAATTCAACACATTATCCAGAAACTAGACTTAGAAACTAGTTAGTACCTTGGGACCTGCATGCCTCAATGGCAGGCCTCCTCACATCCGACAATGGGTTAACATCATTGACCTCTAATCAGATGATTCCACAGATGTTCAACTTTAGCTCATCTATTCACATTTGTCAGAATGTACTAGAGTACCTTGGGAATCATTGACATCAATGGTGATCTACCTCACGCTTGTTAATAGTTTACCTCATTGACCGGTAATCAAGTGGTTTCCACCATGTTTGAAATCAAGACATCTATTCACATGGTTAGATTCGTACTACATCAGGATCGGTAATAAGAACCTGGGTTGAGTTTTCACTCTTATTTATACTTTGCCCAAGTTGCAAAGGAGTTCTTTTGAAATATGAAACATATACTGTTACATAGATCCATTTTGTATTGGTCGTGGCTATGTCTTGTCATCTCGTAGATCCACTATGTATTCTTTGTGGCTACGATCAGTTCAGGTCATAGGAGTATAGATCCACATTGTATCTTCAGTGGCTATACCATTTTGTCAATATAATTATGGATCTGTAGTGTACTTTACGGCGGCCATACCTAAAAAGTCTTTATCACTCAAGCATAGGTATGCCTGCCTTGGATTTGAAACATGTCATAATATTTGTTTGATGGTTGTGTGCATATTTTTCTATCCTCTCTGCGTCCATACCCTTACTCGAAAAAGGCTACAAAGTACTTCAGTCATCATCATCTTCTGACTTCGCACTTTGGGGGGAAATCTGTTACACATCAAAATTACTCACTTCAATAGTGTCGCAAGTGTCATCGTTACAAGTGTTGTAAGTGTCGCATATTGTCCGCAAGTGTCACATCTTGACCACAAGTGTTTCAAGTGTCACAAACATCATGCTGCCATCTTGCCTACGTTGTGCCTCTAACAACATCATAAGGACACTTAAGACACCTCAAAGACTAGTTTTGAAGAAGAGAAATCAGTTGACAAGAAGTACAAGCCTTTTGCCATTGGAAAAACCACTCAAATATGGATTTTGGAGAGGAGCGCTCCCCTACCCATTGTCAGAGAGTTATAGTGCTCCCTGGGCCTCTTCGGGGGAGTGTTTGAGTGCTTTGTGCACCCTTTTGGGGGAGTCCTACCCTTTTTTGGGTGAATTTTGGTTTGTTGGAGGAAATCAGGGGACAATCCCCTCAATATATGAAGGTAGTTGAATTCGAATAGAAGGTCAAGGCATGATATTAGGGAAGATCCTCAACTGAAGGATAAGAATCCTCAACTTATCCAAAAGATCTCTCAAGTGGTTGGGCCTCTCCAAGGTTATATAAAGAGGCCTCCTCATGGTGAAAGGGAGGTGGAGACTAGAGATTGATACCAAACTTATCATCCTATAAGTGGTATTGATAGAAAATATTGGAGATAGGGAACTTATGATCTCATGAGTGAGATTTCATCAAATCAATCAGTGTAGATTACTTGAGAAAAGGGGTTGGAAAAGGAGAACTAGAAGAAGTTGTTGCACCTTCATCCAAAGGATTGTAAGTAGTTTTACTTGTTCTTATCAATAAATCAATGCTTGGACTATTTCATTCAAACTTATGCTTGTTCCACATGAGTTTGTATGTAGTGGATGGATCTATATTTGAGCTAATCTTAGTAGAGTAGGAAGTCCATTGTATCTTTGTTTGTTCTACAGGACCTATCAGGAAGCTCAGCCTAGACTTTGCAAGGACAAACATCATTAATAAGGTACATATATTTCTTCTTCTCCTTTGTATATTAGCTTGATTAGATCTAAATGTATGTCAGTGTCCATGTTAAGCACTTTTCTGTCTTGGCCTTAGGAGTCTAGAGACCAAGAGGGAATCCGCTTATCCGCAGGAGGATTCACCTGTAACAGGTGGGTTGAGAGATTGGGGGTGTGAACCAATCTCATTTGAATTAAGTGGGTGTGGATAGTTTCCAAAGAAGTAGTGGGACGTTTCAGAATTCCTTTGGAGAAAACCTACTTCAACCTCCACAATTCAAGATGGAAGTTATGTGAGTGATGAGTAACTTTGTGTGTGAGCAAGTGAAAAATAGTGCCAAATTTTAATAATTTAGGTGTGAATTTTAAACATGTGGACTTCCTGTGGTCCTTACAAATCTTTGTTACCTAGCTTACTAAATGTCATTGGTACAAACTTGCATAATTTTAAAATCCCTAAAGAACTAGTATGTGGACATATGGGTCCTTACCAATCCTTTAAACTCCCTAATGTTGTTTACACTAAGAAATCTTTGAAAAACTATCCTAGATTGCAAGCATATGGGCATGTATGGGCCCATTACTTTGATCTTTAAACTTCCCTAGTGATGTAAACTAAGAAAGAAATTTCAAGAAACTATCCTAAGTTTGCAACATGTTGGCATGTATGGGCCCTTTAAAACTTTAAGATGATTTCAAAAGAAACTAAGAGGAACCCTAGAGGGGCTTTGTCTTCTCCTAAATATTTTTTGTTAAGGGAGATGAAATTTCCCTTTTAACCACCTTTTTTATTTTCAAGATCGCTCTATGGTGCGAGAGAAGAGCATACTTAATGATCAAAGTTAATTTTTGGTCCCAGTGTAAGTGTTTTTATATGTGATAGAAATAATCTCAACTTAAATTTTACAAACCAAACAAGCCATCCATGTGGCAACCAAAACAAAAGAGAATATTTGTTTCTTTTTACCCCCTAAGTGCATATGTTTAGCTAACCCTTCATATGGGAAAGGAGTCTAAGTGGAGTGCATGGGCATTAAAAATTGCATGAAAGCAAGAATCTGAAGGCTAGGGGCCCTCAAATCATCACTTTGAAAATATGGATATGTGCACAGGTTACAATACTGACAGGTGTGCAGTGGGCGCACAGTGCACAAAATTCACGAAGAAAAGAATCATGTGGGGTGCACAGTGCATTGAGTGTATGTCTGTGTGCTGGAATATCCACGCACTTTCTAATACGCATCGAGGAAAAACATTTGAGTGAAAATTCTCCTCCTCCAACTTGGAATTTTGGTTTTGACAGATAAGGTTGGGTCGGTTTTGGTACCTGAAACACAAATTGATTAAAAATAAGTTCTCTCTAAGCCCAAATAGGGTGGAATTTGATACCTTTTCCCTAGTATGCTCTCCAATCTGTTGTTCCCTTTTTGTCACTTGGGTGAGAAAAACAATGACACTTGCATGCCTAGTTGGGCTTGCAAGACAAGACATAAGTTTTTTAGTGGGTTAAACAAGACAAACAAGCCAAACACATGTAATAAACAAGTAAAAAAACTAAATAAATAAAAACTAGAATGCATAAGAAACTTAGAACCATAAACAATCAGCCAATGACCAATATTATGCCACCAATGGATAACTATATTAGTTGGAAAAACACCGTAGAGAAAAATGAGGACTTATGGGTCCCCTCTTCCTCCTTGGGAGGGCTCTTGAGTTCCATAATGGAGAGTTATTCTTACAATGGAAGAAAAATGGAAAATGATGAAGAAAATAAAGGCCTCTTCCCTCAAGAGATGAGTGGAATGGCCTATTGCAATGATGATTGAATACTCCAAGAAGAAAAGAGGGTTCTCAAGGGAGAATTGAGGCAGCATAACAGTACTATGAAGATATTGGTTTCTTAGTGCACCCATGGCTTCCATTTATAGCATTTCTTCAAGGAAAAATATAATTGGTTATTGGTGTGGACAAGGGGCCTTTTAGGGAACCCTTTGGTCCTTGACCATCTCCCCATTTGGATTTCACTCAGATATGGAGGTCAAAACAGGTTTGGAGTTGGTCCATAAGTGGTTGGGGGGGGGGGGGNTCATAGGAGTGCACATATTTTATCATACATAGTCACGCATTTGGTGCATTGTGCGCTATGAGGGCTTTGTTGGCCCATGCATTATGCGCACGCTTCCTTTAGTGACTTTGTGCATGTCAATTTTTTCCCAATTGTATAGGTTTTTCCTTTTGAAAATGCATTTTAGTGTTGCAGGTGAACTAATTGTTGTTGGCATTGATGTATTATTGTAACCATTTGTGTGCAATGTTGCAGATGAAATTTCAGTGATAACACTACCAACGATGGTTTCACAAAAAAAACTCCTATATGCATGTGCTCTAGTTCATTTGGATTCTCAATAGAAGAGATACACATAAGCATAGTATAGAATTTCTTTGATCATTTTTCATCTTTTGACACCTATTTTTCTATGTAATTAATGACCATGTGTTTCAAAAGAACAAGTTTCCAAATTATAGTAACTCGCCACTTTATCAATATAGTGTTCATTAACCCTTAGAATTGAAAAACACACCAACGATACAAATATTATAAGTGTAGGAAAACCATATACATGAAAAAAATAAGATGAAATATGTTAAATATGCCCTTCTATTATGATAATAAAAAGAAATAAAACAATGTTAGTGTGGCTCTTAAGGTGGGAAACCTTTCATTGAGCAAAGCCCAAATACAACAATACACAACAAAACATTCCATATCCTTCTATTCTCTTTAAATAAATTCTCAATAGAAAAATCCTAACTACTTGTGGTTCCATCATTAATCAGTACCAACTATCTAGTGGGCCTTATAAAGTGGAACCTTTTACACTAAATAACTATACACTACTATTTAATGGGCCTTATTCAAAGAGGATGGATACATACATCAATTGAATTTAACTCCTAGGTAGCCTCAAGTAGGGAGGTTAGGGTAGGACCCTAATTTTCCCTTCCCCTTCAAAAATAGTGTTATCCTCAAGGTTGGAGGCGAGGAAATTGTTTCAGAATCATTGTTGGTTCCCATGTGGCATATTTAGGATGCATATCTTTCCACTAGACTAGTACTTCTCAAAACATATGTTGGCACAATTAATTCTCTCTAGTATACAACACTACTTTCAAGTATATCCAAATGGATACTTCTTCATCTAGTTATGGTAAGTTGGTTTGCACGTTACAATTCAATCCCATGAACTTCTTCATATAATACACATGAAATACTAGATGAATCTTAGAGTAGGATGGAAGATCCAACATGTAGACCACTTGTCCAATGTGATAGATGATCTAATAGGGTCCATAGAATTTTGGTGCTAATTTTGGGGGGATTCTATCTTTAAGTGATGTTTTTTTATAGGGTTGAAGGTGAAGAAACACTTGATCCCCTTCTACAAAAGAATTTTTTGAACAATGTTGGTCATTTTGTTGTTTCATTGTATTTTGAGAAATAACCAAATTGTCCTTAAGTGTGTGAAGAATGGATTCTCTTGCATGAAGTGTGTTATCCACTACATGAACCTTGGAGGCACATGAAATAGGAAGTCACTGAAAAGGAGTTTTGTCCATAAAAAACTTCATATGTTGTCATTTTGGTAGATCCACGATAAGTGGTATTGTACCACCATTATGTAAGAGGAATCCATTGTGCCCATTGGTGTGTATTTTCATAAGTGAATCATGACTAATACACTTCTAAGAAATTTTTAACCACTATAGTTTGAGAATCTCAATTGGGGATTATAAGAAATGATTATGTTCAACTAAGTACCCTAAATTTTAAACAGTTCTTGCCAAAATGTTCTAGTGAATGTAGGGTCCTAATTTGAGATAATGGAAGTGGTCATGCCAGGTAACTTAAAAAACTAATACATGAAGACTTGGATAGCTAAGGAGGGGGTAAAAGGGTGTGATAAGGCACAAAAATGAGCACAATTATGATCGAAAACCACTATGATTATTGATTTCTTACCAATTGTTGGGAGTCCCACTATAAATTCCATAGAGATGTCAGTACATATATGTGTTGGAATTGGTAGTGGTTGCAATGCCCTTAGCATTTTGACTAGCCCACCCTTTTTTCATTTGCATGTCTCACAGGTTGTTAACAAATCATGGATATTTATTTTCAGGCCTTTGCAAAAGAATGAGTTCTTATCTCTTTCATAGGTTTTATGAAATACATAGTGAGTTGTAGGAGGTGATGAATGAAATTCCTCTAAGACCCTTTATTTTAAGATAGAATTCTTTACTAGACCAATCTAACTTGTATACCTCAATGTATATTTCTTCCATGTATACCCTTTAGGAGGGTTGGGATCTTCTTGAAGCCTTTGGATGAGTTGAACTATAGTCTCATTTACTAGTCATTCTCAATGGGATTACTTGAGCCTCCCTAGAATGGGTAAAGATAAGGAAAATAAGGATCCATCCTCATAAAATTTCCTAGATAAAGAATTATCCACCAAATTTTGTTTACCCTTTTTATATATAATCTCATAATCATACTCTAACATCTTAGCGACCCACTCATGCTACTTTGGTGATGATAACATTTGTTCTGGAAAAACCTTTATACTACGATGGTTCATCTTGATTTGGAAATTCCTCCCCTATGAGATATGGGTGTCAAGTCCCCATTACATGAAGGATGACCATCATATCTTTCTCATATGTGGATTGATCAAGGTGGATATTGGTGGCCACCCACCTATTCCAACTAGCTCCTTTTGACAGTTTTAGTTCGACATGTTCTTCTGTAATTATTTGTAATTGTTGGTTCTACACTTTTGGGGTTGTCTAAAACCCTACATAGCTTCTAGGTGGAGATTAGTGGCCTCCCACCTAATCCAACTAGTTTATTTTGGAAATTTTCATGTCATTACATCTTTTTGTACTTCCAGAGACATTTTGGGGATCCAAACAATGTTTTTTGGCTTTCCATAGTCAAGTTGTAAACGGATTCAGAGTTTGATGGAATAATGTGTATTTCTCAAAAATACATTTCTAATGGGCTACCACGCTCCTAAAACGGAGGTTGTATGAAAAAGTTATGACCTCAGGAAGTTGAGGTACCAACTTACCCATTAGGGCCCACATAACGTTTGGTGTTTCATCTCCTAGGGTTAGTTTTTTGGTTGTCTACGGTTTTTGCATTCATGAGTAATGTTAAAAAGGCCTCTGGAGCCTCAATGTAATCATTATTCTCAAACAGATGTGTGTAGTAGCCACATCTCTTCTCAAAGATAGCTACCACCATTCGAGCAAGTTGTGTTCAATTCTATAGTTTTACAACTTCATCTTATTTTATTTATTCAATAGAAGTTATTGTTCATTGGATAACTTTTATTATTCTATGTATCTTTGTGTTATTATATTCAGTCTGTTATTCATTTTGTTCCTCTCATAAATCCAGATCAGTGGTATCAAAGAGGTACTATCTTCATTTATTTTTCTTCGTGCATGTCCCCTACAGGATCTGGGTACAAGAAGTTGGGACTTGAACCAATCAATCCTTTGCAAGATCGATCGTGTTGAGCCCGACAACATCCAGTGGAGACGAAAAGAAAGATGATGGAGTAGGATATCCTTTTAAAATGTTGCTCGAGGAAGCCCTTGGATGACAAAGGAATAAAATGATGGACAACTTTGCACAAATCCTTCGATGGCTACCCACAAAATATGCATCTTTATCAAGCAACCATGCAACCCCCTTCAAGGTACATGCAAATTTTTGTATTCCATTATTTGAAGGACGGATAGATACAGATGTTGTAGATAAATGGTTGAATCTACTCGAAGGGTATTTTTCACTCCACAATTTTTTCGATAGGGAAAATATTATTTTTGAACTCCTAAAGGTCGTCCACCATGTTAAGGATTGGTGGGCCATAGAGGAATCCATAATATTTGTGATCTCCCCCACATGGGACTATTTCGGGGATGCCATTAAAGGAAAATACTACTATGAACAAAGGGCCATAGAGGAATCTGCAATATTTGTGGTCACCCCCACATGGGACTATTTCAGGGATGCCATTAAATAAAAATACTACCCTATTGGAAGCTATGAGGACCAATACACAATTTGGACCACCCTGCTTCATGAAAGGGACCAGACAGTACTAGATTTCACCAATATTTTCCATACCCTGCGCACCAAATTGGGTATCAAAGACTCTGAATGACATCTCATGCTCAAATATTGTGGTTGTATACAAAGATACATTTAAACAGAAACAGAGTTTCTAGACATCGCATCATTGGGTACATCTTACATATATGTTTCCAAGATCGAGAAAAAATTTAAGCAGAAGAAGTGAGAGTTTAGATCTGCAAACTCCTCACATCCAAAGCAGGGCAAAGGCGGCCCCAACCCACAAAAAAATGGATAGAACAAAGATGGCCACTCTTAGGACAACCAGTCCAAGCTGCAACACAAGAAGGGTAATGAGAATTCGAAGAAGGACATGGGAAAGTGGTGCGAATACCATAAAATCCCTTGGAACAACACCAAAGAATGCCGCTCCAAGCAGTCACTGGTGGTTGAGATGAAATATTTCGAGTCAAAGGAATATTTTAACTCCAAATCAAATACAAAAGGAGGGAAGTGGATTATCGATGTTAAACCCAGTGCCACTATCTCTACCACCAATGTCCATCCATTCAGAAGAACCAGAGGAATGGGAACGCCTCTTTCACTCATGGATGTGGGTAAAGGGGGCTCCGCTTCATTTCATTGTCGATAGTGAAAATAAAAAGAACCTGATATCAGTAGAGGTCGTCAAACAGTTGGACATGTTGATGACACTGCATCCACAACCCTAAACCATCGGTTGGCTTCTCCAAGGAATAGATCTATGTGTTAGCCAACAGTGTCATCTACCCTACGGTATCAAGCCCTTCAAAGATGAGGTATTGTGTGATATTTCTCCCCTTGAATTTTGTGATGTTCTTTTAGGATAGCCATATTTTTGGAAAGGACATGTTTTGTATGAGTCTAAACCCCACAGTTTTATTATTACTTTGGGTATAAAATTGTACAGTATACGATAGGTATCATCGCCTATTGTTATTTCTTTAATATCTATTAAGAAATACACTAAGGTCATTTCAGAGACTGGGAAGTTTGTATTCTTTGTGATACATGCTCATAGTAAGAAGAAGGTCTTCGCCACATCCATGACCTCTACAGAGAGCCTCTCTTTGCAAGAGAATAAATTGTACAGAATCATGGAAGAGTACAAAGACATATTCTCCTCACCCACTGGGGTACCGATGCACTACCAAGTCAAGCTTCCAATTGATCTAACTCCCGGTGCACCTCTGCCTAATGGACCAGTTTATTGTCACTCGCTAATGGAAAATGATGAAATCAATTTTCATATCCAAGAGCTTATTCAAAAGGGGCACATTAGACCTAGCTCCTCCCCTTGTGGAAGCCTGATTGTATTGGTGCAGAAGAAATATAGGACCCGGTGGCTTTGCATTTATTACAGATCATTAAAAAAAATCACAGTCAGGAATCGATACCCAATTCCCTGAATTGATGACCTTCTTGACCAACTCAAGGGGGAAAATCTCTTCAGCAAGATTGACCTAAAGTATGGCTACCACCAAGTTCCCATCGAATTGACTGATGTATAGAAGACAACGTTCAAATCTAAAGAAAGTATCTTTGAATGGTTGGTCATGCCCTTTGGCCTAACAAATGCACCAACAACTTCCATGAGGTTGTTGGATGATGTATTACGACCCTTCACCAACTCTTTTGTGGTGTTATATTTGGATGACTTACTCGTCTTCAACAGAACTTGGAAGGAGCACATGCAACATATTCAACGGGTTTTGAGCACTCTGTGCAAGCACAAGCTATATGTCAACTTGGAAAAATGCTCCTTTGGCATGAACAGGGTCCAATACTTGGGCTACATTGTTGATGAATGTTGGATTTCTACTCTTCTACTTAGGATTCTTTATTTGTTAACTTTATCGTACCTTACTTTCATAGATTGACCCTGGTTCATATTTAATAAGCTCCCAACAAAATCCCTCTAAAACTATCGGCCCCTCTGGTAGAACAGAAGGCAACGCAACACACAGAGTGCACTACGCAGTCTCACCTGAGATAGATATATGGGTGGCTGCAATACTCAGGTGTTTGCAACCTGGGAATGAGTGGAGATCTATGGTTATTTATTGTAATCTTTATTTATTCAGTCTAACATCTGATTATAGCAGTTATTCCATTCATACATGTGAAATATCAGACCTAAATGGTTACTTCAGTCATTTATTGAGCATTCAACACTTAACAACAATAGATATGCATACATTCAATCACATAGCATAGGCGTTACCATGGTTCACCCCCTCCTGGGCTATGTCCACAAATATCTGGAACTCAAGATCTTTATTATGTTGCAGTAATATGTCATGCCACGCATGTTTACAATCTTAGATCTTACCCCCTCAACAGGCTTCTCGAACCCTGGGAGGATGACTAGATCGCACCAGGCTCCTCAGCCTGTAATCTAACCCTCGAGATCGAGTCGTTGACTGCTTTTATAGCTCACCATATTACTAACTAGTACAGTTCTTACAATTGTTTCCTTCCGTCCTCTCGTCATCCTCTTCCCTCCCTCTCGGTAATACTTAGTTATATCCTTGGCTCATCATCCATTAGAATACATTGCAAAAACCCTAACCCTAGCGTCATTAGGTCTTCCTTTCATGCACACCTCACCTACTTCCCTCAGACATGCTTCCTTTCCTTCCAGATTTCCTTTCCTCCTTTCATTCTTCTCTTCCCAAAAATATCCTTTTCTCCTGACTAGGTCTGCATCCAATAGTCCCCCAACACTGACATGTGGCTCGTCCCGAGCCACCTAAAATTTCTGTGCTTCTTCAAAATATCTTGCGAGAGTATGGAACTTCTCTGTGATTTCCCTTGCTTGTGTTTGAGCCTACAAAGTCTTTTCTCTAAGAACGTCCAATACTTGCTCCGTAATCTCCTCGTTGATCATCTCTGTGCACTCTGCCTAAATTTGTGCCATGTTCTTCTTTGCATCTTCTTCCTACACGATGACCTTCACTGATAGCTCTTGGAGAGGTTCTATTTGAGCTTTTCGATCCTTCTTTTGTGTCTGTGTGGCTATGAGATTTTCTTGCGGCTTCTTCATATCTTGTAATCCTTTAAGGTGCTTAGTGATCTTCATCGTCTTCTACCTCTGCTTGAGGTCTTGGATAGCTGCACTTATCGTTTCCTCTTCCTGGTCCCACTGCTGGACCTTTTGATCCTCCTTCATCTTTGTCCATAGATATGTTTCTCTATCAAACAAGTCGGCAGTTGCGTTTACTTATCGTTTCATTTCCTCCATCTTCCCTACTTCTTCTTGCTTCCTTTATTTCTTGACCTCCGGTGGAGTGGTGGGGATGAGTTGTTCTCATAGGTTCTCAATCTCCTGCCTGTATTGATCGATTGTTTTCACAATCTGATCATTTTTTTGCGTCGTCATGGGCTCTGTTATTTATGCACTCTTTGGAATTATATCATAGGCTACATCCAATCCCTTCTTGAGCGTATTCGCATGATATTTCTCATCTTTGGTCTCGATCTTTACCTTCTCGATAACCAACTCCAACTCTTCTCTGTTGTCCTCCATGTGTTGCAGCTCTATTGTGTCTATGTGTGTGCACGATTGTACGACCTACGCAATGATGAATTGCAGTTTATATATCGCCTTGGTTGGTATCTGCCCCATTACCAACTGTATTTGTGCCAGATCTTTCAAGGGTGTCTAGCCCACAATCTCATCCATGCGCAACATGTTGGGTGTAACATGAAAAGTCGAGCCCACCTATGCTATCGTCTGGATCATATCCTTCTCGCTGGGCACAACCTTGGCTCATGCTTTTGATGTTACGGGGGCTGACTCTATTCCTCTTCCCACCCTCTGTGTTTCTCTGATATGCTCTAGGAGTTGCCTCATGTCGGCCAGCTCATCTTGCATCTAGTCCCTTTAGTTTTAGGCATCATTAAATTCCTCAACTTCCCAATCGTGGACTCTTTCAGCCATGAGGTCTGCATCGTCCTCGATGATTGTATATTTCGGTGGCGTTTTGTGCACCTTAGCCTTCTTGCATGCATCCCTAGTGTGTACGATCGACCTCTTGGTCTAGCCTTGTTCATGTTGGGTAGCACGTTATGTGGTCCCTTGTGTTATCTCATCCTCTTTTTCTTGTTCCTGCAGTGCCTAGGTGGTGTCCTTTTTTCCCGCCTGGGTACCTTTCTTTGGCACACCCCCTTTCTTTTGTTGTGCCTGATTCTGACCTGGATTTGGCTTCTTGGGTTTTGTTTTGTCTCTGGCAGATGTCTTTTCTTTCCCAGCATCAACCTCCTTATCCATGGGAATTTATTGAATCAGGACTATAACTCTCAAGTCATCTTGTCAATCCTTGATGG
>ML785878.1:18609-33466 GCA_009831015.1 Picea engelmannii
AACAGACCCACCTTCTGACATCTTCATATTAAATAATCTCTTCATTATAAATACCTTATTCGACGCCGAGGGTTTTTCATACAATTTGGCCAACGCGTCCATCAAACCCTTCGTTGTATTTTCTTTTGAAATATTGAAGGCCACCGACGTTGCCAGGCTCAACCGTATCATTCCTAGAGCCTTTCTGTCAAGAATCTCCCATTCTTCTTCCTTCATGGCCGCCAGATTCTTTGCTACTCCGCTCAGTGGTAGGAATAGATCCTTCTGATATAAATAGTCTTCCATCTCCATCTTCCATAACTGGTAGTTTTGGCTGTTAAATTTCTCGACCCTAAACTTTCCATCTTCCGACATTGCTCCCACTTGAACCAGGAACCCTCTTTTCCTGCGAGTTACCTTATGCTCTGATACTAGTTGTTAGAAAAACAGGATTGCGGAGCAATAAAATAAAACAAATGCAGAAACAAAACACAGAAGACACACAATACAAGAGAGACACAGATTTACGTGGTTCACCTAGTGTGGGCTACGTCCACCAAAGAAATTGCCAGGTCTTTTCTTTATTATTATCCAACAAATGAAGGGATGCAACCTACAGCAAAACCCGCTGTAACTTCCTCTTCTTTAACTCACAGTATCCTCTCTCAAAATACAATATTCACCACCATCCCTAGCCGTAATACATTTCCCTCATAAAAGAGGGTTGCCTTATAGGGAAAAAAACCCTAACATAATCTCTACCTTTAGATCTGCGACCTTATAATGAACGGTCTAGATTTACAATGAAATTACAATATACTTTTACAAGGCAATTTTTTCTTCGGGGGATGCTGCCCCCAAACCCCCGCTGGGGGGCCGCTTGCGCCTAGACCCCCCAGCCGGGGGGATGGACCCCCCGGACCCCGCAGAGGGGGTACCCGCCCTCTGCACTCCCCCACGTGGAAGAGTGTACATACTTCTGGGGTGTAAATAATTCATGGGGTATAAACACGGCTGAAAGCAAGGACCTCTGAATCAGGAAGATAATCAGGCTCCACAACCAACAACAACTACCATAAAATCAACACTCCCTCCTAGCTAGGGAGGTATAAAAAGAAATGGTCTTGATCACAAACAAACCATTCAACTGGTAGCATCATCATAGCCACAGAAGATATCTCATGATCAAATCACGAGAACCGTCAACATTATCCAAATGGATAATCTGCATGACAATCAGTACAATGTCATCTGATAGAACACAACTTTGTCTATCCATAGTAGTGCACAACTACTATCCAATGGTACACAACCATACCAAGTAGCACACAACTACTAACCAGTGACACATAGTCAAAATCAATGGAACACATCCACCACAATAGTATACAACTATTTTCTAGAGACATACAGTCTCTACAAATGTCATATCATCTGATATCAACCTACATAAAAAATATCATGATACAAGTTGAGTCATTTGGTCCATTCTTCCACTCACATCTATGATATCTAGAAGAAAATCTTCCCTCATACAGTAAAAACATCAACCATGGGATATATGGACTATTCCTCCCAAGCATGGAAGAATAATGCCCCTGATTTATGAGCCTGGACCATTAATCTAACTGGGCCATTCCTCCTGCACTAATCACAGTGCAACCTGGATAGAATGAGTCTTCCCTAGGGAATTCCTGTCCCTGATTGTTGAACCTAGACCATTCACCTAACTGGGCCATTCCTCTGGCACTAAACATAGTGCAACATGGACAGAATGAGTCTACCCTAGGGAATGACTGTCCGGACCATTTCCTAAGGAAATGATTGTCATGCACCAACCTCCAAAACAGACCATTCTTCGAAACTTCTCACAATTGTGAACGTCAAAAGAATGACTGACTGACGAGGCATACCATTCTAATTGACCACTACTGAGAGTGACTGCAAAGAAGAATGATTTTCCTAGACCATTCCCACACACTGGACACAAGGGGAATCAATGTCTATGGTACATCAAAAATCTATTGGACCATTTTCATTATGAAAATGATTGTCCGATTTGGACCATTTTCTGAACTGGAAAATGCATGTCCGTTAGAAAATCTCAAACCACTTTATGAAATGGAAAGGAACTGCCCATCCTGGACCATTGTCCAAACTGAAAAATGAATGTCCATAAATAAATGATATATTAGTGTTCCATCCCAACTTGGAGAGCCATCTCTTCCCTTTCATCTAAGGTAGTTATCTCCACGATCCCCAACTTTTCTCGTAATTATGTAAAGTTTATCCTGGACAAAGGCTTTGTCAAAATATCTATTATCTTCTCATCTGTGGAGATATACTGGAGCTTCACTTCTCCTTCCTGGAATTTATCTTGAATAAAGTATTATTTGACCTCAATTTGTTTCAACCGTTCATGAAACATTGGGTGTTCGGATAGCCTTATACAACACTGGTTGTCACAATATATTATGGTCGAATATGGAACATGATCAAATAATCCATAAATCATCTTTCTCAGCCATATTGCTTATGTCCATGCCTCACATGCTATGATATATTATGCTTCTGTTGTACTGAGTGTGACATACTTTTGTTTCCTACTACCCCAAGATATCATAGCGGAGCCCAAGCTAAAACACATCCCTGAAGTACTTGTTCTGTCTTCTGCACTCCCTACCCAATCTGAATATGTGAATCCATGAATTTGTATATCACTGGATGAGGTATATCTTAAACCATAGTTTAATGTCCCACAAATATATATTAGAACATGATTTGCAACTATCTAATGCTCATGTCTGGGTTCCACCTGGAACTGGCTTACGGTGTTTACAACAAAGCAAATATCTGGCTGAGTATTCACTAAATACATTAATGACCCAATCAATTGCCGATATAGGGAAGGGTCTACTGGATCAGAGTCTGAGTCTCTTACTTTCCTTATATATGTGGTCATAGGAGTGTCCATGGATTTTCAATACATCATTCCAAACTTCTGAAGAATCTTCACTGCATACTTTCCTTGTCCAAGGAATACTTCAACACACTTCTGCCATACTTCTAGTCCCAAGTAATAATGCATGAGACTGAGGTCTTTCATGTTGAACTCAAAAGCTAGTTCCTTATTACATTGGGTGATGAGAGACTCTTCACCTGTCAAGAATAAATCGTCGACATATAGCAGTAGAATTGTTACACATGATTTTGGTCACTTTGGTGGTGTCTCAACAGTGATGTATTCAGGCTCCCAACAAGGACTTTTTGCCTGAGAAAACTGGCTCCTGTCTTCTTCCAAAAACATATTTTTAAGATGAGTTTGCAGGCTTTCTATGGTATAGGGTGCGAGAATCCTTCATTCTTACAGGCCACCCACACTTAGGGTGCAAACTTCTCGCAGTTTGCTCCATATATAGGGTGCGACCCTGTTTTTAAGTTTGGAAGGAAGAAGAGGTCACAAAGGTTCTAGAAGGGGATCTTCTAGAAAATGAGTTGGCATTCGTATGGTTGTTATTCTACTGACTTCTCAGATTTGGTGGGATCATCCTCATCCATGTAACCATCTCTCTTTCTCCTATATATTGAAAGGTTTCTCATGGAAAAGGTTAAGCAAGATTGAATGAATAATTGATGAAAGAATTGTGTGAAGAACCCTTCTTGGACAGAAGCTTGAAGGCTTTATTTGGTCTATCAAGAGGTTTTGGATCTTCTTCATGCAAGTACATAGAAAGTGTATGTGTTGGAACCAAGGGTCACTGAAACGAAGCTTTCAACATCAAGGTGATCAGGTTGTATCTTCTACTTTCATTTAATATGATACAACGACATGTCCCTTTCCCATAAAGTCACTTTTACTTTATTGCATAACTCCTTGATCATATGCATAGGTTGATATTGAATATACTCTATCGCCTTCACTTTGGTTGGTTTGTGTTGTCTTGGTCTTGACCTCATAAGAGCACTAGAGCGAAGCAGGAAAAAAAGAGACCTAGGAAGCAATACAAAGGTATGTCACTCGTTTCTTCTCATTAGTAGATTCAATGATCACAACTTAGGGAAAGAGTCATGTCCTGTCCTGTTTTGTTCTAGATCTAGGTGGATCTAGGGAGATTTGTTAGTGTTTGCACCTACTGATTTGTCCGATAACGAAATTGGCGACTCCGCTGGGGATGCAACCCATTTTTGGTGGTTTTTCCTTGGCCATTTGCTCTAAACTTACCATTTTTCATTTCCATCAATCTCTGAGTCTTGAGGAGACCTTGATAGACTCTTTGGGTCCAGAATTTCCTTCAAAATTTTTGTCTTTTTTCCAAATTTTGCTTAGTTTCAGGCCTTCTCGCACTGCACCCTTCTGTAGTCTACGAGAACCACTATAGTTCACATCCTGCTTTTCAATTCAGTGCGAACTTCTCACACTGTGCCTGTGTTTAGCCTGCAAGAATCCTTGATTCTCGCACTGTACACCACTGCCAGCCTGCGAACCCACTTGCAAATTTTTGGATTTAAGCCTTTTTTGCCCTCAGATGCCCAGATTGGTTTGTGTGTCTAGGATGGACTTCTTTGGCCAGTGATTGAATGATTCTTGACTTCAAATCTCGTAAATGATTAAGTTCCTCCTGATCATGTTTTCTCAATTTTTATCTTTTGACCTTTTCTCAAGAAGGGTATAATCTTTGGTTTTGAAATCTGAGTGCTTGTTTGGTTGGGAGCCTTTGATTGGTTTAAAAGTTGAGATTGATTGCTCTTTTCAATTGTTTATTACTTGGAAAATTGTTACCCATATGCATTTGAAGAGACTTGTCTTGTCATTTTGTTATTTTTGTCTTCATTTAAAGATTGGTTTGGGTTCTTGTTGTACATTTCCTTTTCGTTGGTTACTTGTTTTTACTTAGTTCCACCACTGTTGTTTGGTTTCTAGTAAAAATTAAAAAACATTTTCTCTTTAAAAGAAACTTTTTATTTGAAAAAATATTGGCATTCAAGTATTGAAAGACAACGAATAGAGAATTTGCATTGTTCATGATTGTTTGATATTGCATTTCCGAGAAGATCATACATCGTAGTTCACGTTGTTCCAGAAAAATCCTCTTTCCCTCTTGCAAATATGATTCATCCAACAAAAACTTGTATCATTCATTCCTATTTCCGTCTCCTTTGAGTAACAACAACCGTTAATAATACTACGCAATTTTAAAATTTAACTAGTAGCTTTTTCTAGGACTCTTTTACACCAACATTAGCTAGGCTAGAGCTTTGGAATAGGCAATGAGATACACTCTCCAAAGCACAAAAGACATAATAGCATCTTGTGGTAAGGAGTGTCAAATTCTATTTGCATCATTTTGTCCTGGGAAGCCCTTCTCACATAAGGGTCAAGCCCGAGGTCGCATTGAGATTGACAGAGTTACTCACCCTGCTTTGTTGATATCGGTGTAGAGATTGCATGTATTATGGGGGTCACTTGAAGGTATACCCACAATGATGAGTGGAAGCCTCTCAAGCTGATTTCAGACTAGATACCCTGCCCTTGCGTGTGGATTGGACTGTCGACTGTTCCCCTAGGAATTATTGTTGTTGGTTGTAACCTTAGTAGCCTATCTTCTTAGGGTCTTACACAAGGTGACTGTGAAGGGGAAAGTCTTCACGGTAGCTGGAATCGACGTTGGCCAAAATCACTCGGGCTCCTCGGAGGGTATACACATGATTATGTGTGGGAGCTTGTACCAGGGTGTAAGTTCGTTAAGCAGGTCATCAACGTAACTTTTCCACCCTAGCCCAGCCCCTTCTTGTCTCATCGTTGCAATGTTGGATTTCATCGCCAATTAGTGACTTCGGAATTAGAAGGTCTTGTTTGCTTGGTTTTTCTTCCTACATTTTTACCAGTGCATGCTGTTTGTTTACCCAAGTTGACCATAGACTTTCCTTTGTAAGTTTCTAGCTCAATCACAATTGACCCTCCATGCCGTTCACGTAGAATGCAAGGCTTACCCCTAGAAAATCTGGAATGTTCTCAACCCTTGCCTACCAACTCACCGGAGGGATCTCATCAATAGAGTGAAGTCCAAGACATTGCCACTCCACAAGTGGAAAGAACTAACTCTCTAGAACGGTTCTGAATTACCCATTCTCGAGAGGAATTTCGACTTCATCCCGACTCCGAGAGACGTATTGTGTGGGTGAATTCTTCTAGAGACTTAGTTGTTCATTCTTCTAGATCACCAACCTGACCTTTCATAGGACCTGAGGGTCAAGATCCTTTTTGGACTACTGGCATTTTTAGACGGGATCTCTTTGTCTCAGGAGCAGGCGTTGATATCACTGTCTCACTTGAGCTGCCCAAAACATCTGATCCATATGAAGTACCTTTTACTACTGCTTATTATTTTCCTGGTATGGAATCTCCACGAGCTGACCACATCTTGAATCTCCCTTTATAAATGGTCCATTACACAGATACTATGAGTCCTCACACTGGGATTACCATGGCTATCCAAGCCCCCATTGGCACACCGCTTTCGCCCAGAATTACCCCAACACTTCCACCCGGATACCATGCGTTGAATGCTTCTATTCCTGATCCTACCCAAATGTCATCTGGGACTCCTGGCAATTCCACTCCTTCTGGGCACCATCTCCCTGGTTTCATCCTAACACTTCCTTCGCCCCCTTTTAGAGGACCTCTTCCATCCTTTATCGGAGGCACTGATCCTAGTTGCACCATTCCGTCGTTCACACCAAATTACCGGATTCCTGTTGGTGGACAATTTCACCAAGGAGGCCCAATTCAACCCCCCCTTGCAGGAAAAATCGCAATTGGGACACAACCCCTGATTGGAGGGAAACCCCCACCGACCCCACCCTATGGACAAAACATACCTCCATCCTTGGCCTAGTATTGGAATCATCTTATACAACATAATCCTCCATCGACTGGGGGACAACAACCTCAACCTAACTTTGTCATGCCCCCTAGTATAGGCCAACCATATCCAGGCACGTCTAATCCTATTTGGGGCTCAAACGTTCAACCCCAAGCCCCAGTTCAAGGGTACAACCCTATGAGTTATTTTCCTCCACACCAACAACTAAATCTTCCCAGATCCTCGCATTATATGCAGAATTCTTATGGTCCCACTAGTTTTCCAATGGGACTTCCTCCCCAAAGTCACTAGTACCAGCATGTGAATAGACAATTACCTTTCTTAGCCACCCTGGACCTCCCAGATTTGTTGAGGATTTTAAATGATCCAATCTGTCACCCTCCTCAATGGCCCTCCATACCGGCCAAACTACCATTCGACATCCCTAAATTTGATGGAAAACCGGGAGAGGACCTGAAAAATCATGTAATGAATTTTCACCTTTGGTGCTCATCCAAATCCTTGATGGATGACTCTATTCATTTACGCCTTTTTCAGCGAACCCTCACGGGTTCCGCCACAAAGTGGTATATAGAATTACCATGATGTTTCTTCACCGACTTTAACACCCTCTCTATGGCTTTCCTCACCCACTACTAGTTACTGATCCACTATGAAACGAGGATTGAGATTTTGAGTTCTTTCAAACAAACCAACGCCACTCGTATCTCAGATCACATTCATGAGTGGCGATGGAGATGATGTCTCATCAAACTCGAACTTCCCGATCAGTTGCTGGAAGAGTGGTTCACGAAATCTTTCGTGAACGACATCGGTCGTGACATCGCCATGGGTGGAGTTGTCACAAAAGAATAGGCCATTAATCATGCTCAATACCTTGACCTTGTTTACTCACAAATGGGTACTCTTTACGACTTACTCCCTGATGTGCCTTGTCCTTCTACTTCTGCCACTTCAACTACTCCTACTTCTTCTCATGTAGCCGATGGTGTGATTGTCACTTTCCATGCCCAACCTCATTTCGTCCAAACCTCTAGAAACAACCCCAAACCCATTTCTACTAATGTTCAAAATGCTCCATCTCCTACCCCTCCCACCGGCAAGACTTCTGAGGTAAATGCTATTCAATCTACCCCTACCGGTAAAAAAAAATCCAAAAAGGGAAAGGGTAAGAATACGGAGGACAAAAATAATTCGCAAGCAGAGAGAACCAAAACACCACCTATTGACGATAGGGATAAGCGCAAACCCTGATACCCTTGTCTTATTTGTGGTGATGATTACTACACTAAGGATTGTCCACGGTGAGCCAAGGTTACTAAGTTCCTTCAAGGGACCATGAAACCACCCACTCCAGCCGTATTGTCACAACCCTTCCCTTCTCAACAACAGGCCCAATTGGTCATTCATGACCAACCTACCCCCTCCAATACATCCTATGTCTTAATGTGTATAGGAGATTCAAAGCAAAATGACATCACACTTACCACTTGAGCCAAAGATTATTCTTCCTCCAAAGAGAAGGTTGATGGGATACCGCCTTCGTTGGTCCAACCATCTCCCATGACTCCACCTACCAACCTCTTCATATCGAATGAACAAGCCTCAATACATTTCTTCGCCCTCCTCCAAAGGGTGTTGTTCAAAAATCGGCTTTCAATCCCCATGCACGTGCTGCCCAGAACTACAATATTGTTGAAGATATGGCCCAAGCACCATCTACGATGTCAGCCCTCGAAGTCCTCCAGAGTTTTCCTATACAATGGAAGGCACTGTTGAAAGCTATTGGTGGAATCGACCCTACGGATACGAATTTAATAATTTTTGGCTTGGAAGATCACATTCCAAGGTCACCCCCTCAACTCACATTCCAAATACAAGTTATTGTCTTCGACAAAAACATTTGTAGAATAATTATCGACGAGGGTGCCTCGACGTGTGTCCTGTCTATTACCTACTGGAAAGCCATCAACTCTCCTCCTTTGACTGAATCCCACAACACGCTCCAAGCCTTTAATGGCTCCAGTTTTAAACCTTACAGTGTCCTCCCTTCGTTGTCGATTACGTTAGAAGGAAAAATGGTCCAAGTTGAAGTGGAGGTCTTTGACGCTCCTCTCGATTCCAACCTTCTACTTGGCCGTAGCTAGATTGATTCCATGTGCGTAGTTGTGTCGAATATTTTCTGTGTCGTGCGTTTCCCACATCAAGGAAAGGTAATTACCGTCAACCAATCAGCCTTCTTTAACTCTGATGCACATACCGACAACATACCGTTCATTGAAAAAATTCCCCCGGATACAAGAATGTCGGTGTGGGTCTTCTTAAAGACTCCTTATTAATGGGTACCTTCCCCATCCCACCATTCGATGTTCTGCATCTATCTATCACCTTGATCAACATGATCTCCACCTCTATTCACAGAACCCCTGCATCTCACGACCCATGGATGGTACCCAACCCCGACGATCATCTCCGTTATGGCGACGAAATTCCTTTGAGTCCAGTCGAATTCACCTATCAAGCCATTCAATTGGCAACCCTTTCTACCCCCTCTCTTGGTGATTTATCTCTATATCCTTTCCGCTTCATTTTTCCCATGGATGAGATGATTATGTCTGTTATGGAAGACACCCCCTGGGACGATGGACATCATCGTTCCATCCTCTTCCTAGAATAACACACCATCGAGAGATACCAACAGATCTCGACCCTTTCAACCGTTTTCATCATTTCTACCATTCCTGAGTCTACACATGATGTTTTTTCCGAAGGGAATTTAAGTAATATCTCACCCACCATCCCCCTCGACATATCCATAAAACCTGGAATTGTCGAAAATGTGCATATCGGAGCTTCGTGTTCCCTTGACGAAATTTTCACCTACAAGTTGCTTTTCAAAAAAATTTGTGACGTCTTCGCCTGGAGCTATGAAGAAATTTCGGGTATTGACCCCGACATTGTGATACATGAGATTAAGACATACCTCGACGCTAAACCCGTCTGGCAACGACTTCGTCTGGTCCACCCACGTAAAGTGGCCTCTATCAAGCTTGAAGTCGAGAAACTTCTCAAAGCCAACTTTATTTACCCAGTGGCTCTCACTGACTGGGTTTCCAGTCTTGTCCCGATCAACAAGAAACAAGGCACAATCCACGTGTGCATTGATTATAGGGATATTAAAAAAGAATGTCCTAAAGACAACTTTCCTACCCCCTTCGTCGACTAGATCGTCGACAATTGTGCCAACAGTGAAATCTTCTCTCTGATGGATGGTTTCTTTGGATATAATCAAATCAATATTGTTCCTGCAGACCAACATTAAACTGCTTTTATTTGTCCTTGGGGCACTTTTGCCTATTGGAAACTTCCCTTCGGTTTAAAAAACATTGGTGCAACTTTTCAGCGCACTATGTCTTACGCCTTCCATGATATCAAGCACATCGTGCAGCCATATCTAGACGACTTGCCCGCTCATTCCATGCACTGTGTCGATCATCCAATACACCTCTGTGCCATTTTCCTTCGATGTCAGTTTTACCATATACGCTTGAATCCTCACAAATGCATTTTCTGCGTAGAATCCAGATGACTTCTAGGATTTATTGTTTCATGTCAAGGGATCTGAGTAGATCCTTTGAAGGTCAAAGCGATTCTCAATCTCCCTCCTCCTTCCTCACTTCACCAGTTACAAAGTTTGCAAGGGAAGGCAAACTGTCTTCGTCGTTTCATCTCGAACTATGCCGAGCTAACTCTTGGATTTACGCGACTGCTCAAGAAAGGGTCTGAGTTCGTATGGGATAACATTGCCAAAAAATCTTTTGAAGCTTTGAAACTATCTCTGACACGTACCCCACTTCTCTTCCCACCTGATTACAGTCGCAATTATTTCCTCTACCTCGCAGCCTCGGACTACACCATCGCTATGGTTCTCGTCCAGGAGGATGATTCTCATGACGAACATGTAATCTATTACTTGATTCGAAGCCTTACACCTACCGAAACCAAGTATTTACATGTTGAAAAACTGGCCTTGGCAGCGATCAAAGAAGTTCAATGTTTCTGCCACTATATCCTCTCTCACAAGACTACGGTAATTTCTAACTGCAACCCTGTGAAACACATTCTTACACGTCAACTGCTAGGGGGAAAATACTCCAAATGGATCGTGATACTCCAGGAGTTTCACTTATAATTCGAATGTGCTAAGTCCAAGAAATCCTTAGTGTTTTCCGAGTTGATATGTGACTTTCCCTACTCTGAGATGAAAAATGTAGCAGCCGATTCATTACCTGATGAATCCCTTTTCCTGATTAGTTCCGATGATCTTTGGTATGAAGATATCATCATATATCTCCAAACCCAGACTTTCTGGCCCAATTTGTCTAGTACTGACCACCATTGAATATGCTACCAAGCCCGTCAATATATTATCCTCGGTGATACTCTTTATCGTCGTGGGATTGACTCCATTTTTTGACGCTGACTCACGTTTGACGAAGCCGAGAAAGCCCTAAATGACTACCATTCTGGAGCTTGTGGTAGTCGTATGTCTGGGTATGCTACTACCCGGAAGATATTGCGAGCAGGGTATTTTTGGCCTTCTTTATTTAATGATTTTATAATTGTCGTTCAAAAATGCCACGCTTGCCAAACCTACAACAATAAAATATGGTCACATCTTGCTCCTCTTCACCCTGTGGTCTCCGTTGGTCCTTTTGCGAAATGGGGTATCAATTTCATGACAGGTCACCCTCACTTGGTCTAGGGGCATGGATACATTATTGTAGCTGTAGATTATTTTACGAAATGGGTCGAGGTGATGCCGACATTTGACAACACCGGAAAGACCGCAACATTATTCATATTCAATCACGTCATAGCTCGTTTTGGCATTCCTCAGGCTATCGTCACTTATCACGGTAGCCACTTTAGAAACTTCATGATGTTCGAACTCACTGAAAAGTTGGTCTTCGCCATGAAAACTCAACACCCTATTACCCACAAGCCAACGGCCAAGTCGAAGAAATTAACAAAGTCCTCATTAACATGCTTCGACGAATGATAGGGATTCACAAAACGAGTTGGCCCACGATGTTGTTTTTAGCATTGTCGGCTTACTGGACATCCATTAAGTCTGCTATCGGGTTTACACCATTCCAGTTAGTCCATGGTCTAGAATCCATCCTGTCGATTGAATGTGAGATACCCTCTCTAAAACTAGCCGTCGAACTCCTCCCAAACACTTCTGCCGAAGAAGAACATCTGTTGTATCTCATGCGATTAGACGGAACTTGTCACGACGCCACCCTAGTCATAGAAGCCCAGAAGAAACGCATCAAAGCCCAATACGACAAACATGTCAAGCCTCACATTTTCTCCGAAGGTGATCTGGTTCTCCTTTACGAACAAGATCGAGATATGCTAGGAGAAGGAAAATTCGAAGCTATGTGGCGAGGTCCTTTTATCGTTAGATGAATTTTGGAGAAAGGATCTTACAAGTTAGTGGACTACGACGGTATCCCTTTAAGTGAACCCAAAAATGGGTTGTACTTAAAGAAGTACTATGCCTAAGTTCACCTGTGCATGAGTGCTTGTATTTTATTGTACCATACTTTTTGTGTGTTACTGTAGTTTGCGTTTTTTCGTTA
The DNA here is from genome assembly GCA_009831015.1 of Picea engelmannii. Lineage (NCBI taxonomy): Eukaryota > Viridiplantae > Streptophyta > Pinopsida > Pinales > Pinaceae > Picea > Picea engelmannii. The sequence continues at coordinate 31,121 of ML785878.1, forward strand.
TTTGGTCTCTGCCCTTGACCACTTATATCACATTGTGCTTGGTTTCTAGATGTTGGAGTCTTTGCTACCCCACATTGGCTTCACTGATGGTGCTAGCCGTAGTACTCAGAACCTTGCTTCTACTGCTTGGGCAATTTACGCCCCTACAAACGAACTTATCACTCTACGAGGTGTGTGTCTCAGCTGTGCGACCAACAATATTGCAGAATATAGTGCTGTCATAGAATTGTTGATCGATGCTATTTCGCTCGGTATCCGCCACCTAGCTGTATGACTTGATTTGCAGCTAGTAGTACTACATCTAAGTAATGTCTATGCTATTCGAAGTCCTACTTTATTACGGGTATATTTACAAATTCGCCTCTTGGAACGTTATTTTGATTATGTTGAGTATCAACACATTCCTAGATGTCTAAATATATTGACGGATGCATTAGCTAACTATGTATTAGACAGACATTTGGGCCATTTATAAACCAATCACATCACATGTATCACACAACACAAGATAAGCCGGTAGAAGCCGTATATATGTATATAACGATCAAAAGTTTTTACAAAAAGTTTCTATCCACGGACCAAAATCTCAAAATGTGAAGCTCATAGCTTCTACAAAATAGCGTCATGGGTGACGCTCATGATAACACACAACGTCCTGGGCCACCCTACAAAGTAGTCGACTAATAGACTCTGACACACCCACAGTATGGTGCTGATAACGTCTAGGGATCTCCCCAATAGCCATATCTGGGATGTCAGTGGTCAACCCTTCCAAGTTCTGCTCCGCTGCCTTGTAGTCTTCAGCATCCCATCATGCCACTGGAGCCGCCTCTCCTCGCCATTGAATAGGAGACGTTCCTGGAGGTCGATATGGCCCCACATCCGTGTCATCAAAAAGAGATTTTTTTATTAGTTCTTGGACAAACATAAAAACATTTTATATGATAAAACTTGCAAAAACAATTAAAAAGAACAAAATGTGTACTTCTTACCTAGGTCACCCCACTGAGCATCCTCAGGTAGGGCCAAATCTAGATCCCCTTGAAAATCCAAACCAACATATGCGTAGTCGACAATCATCAACATCTGGGGCCTTAACCAGTCGAAAAATGAATCATTGTACTTGATTATAGGCCCAGCTATGTGACGATCCATGAGGGTGCACCACCTCAACATCCTTGGATCCTGTGGGGCCGGTAAACCTCAGTCAACCTGTAATCGCAACAATGGAACCCTCTCAAGGAAGAAGGACACCAAAAGTGATCCCTACCCAAACTGCTTCAAATTTCCCCTTTTGCACTTCGTCAATTTCCTCTTCATACTGTGGAGAACTGCATTCAACCAGTTGAAGACCCGGGGTTCTGTGCACTCTATGGCATATTGGAAGTATCTCTAGAGAGCCATGTGTGGAGCTGCTCTCCCAACCATGCATGCTATAGTGAACAAAATGGTTCGTAGTGTGAAGTCTTGGACCCCCCAAATAGAAACCTTTCCCTTGCTTGGTTCTACCTCAGGAACACAGTACTGGGAACAATACTCACTCATAGAGAGTCTGCCACCTCAACCACCGGTCAAGCTAGCATAGTACCGATGCTGTGATAACCCTGTTAGAAAGTAGATATCCTCGATATATAAGGTCAACATGTGGACTCCCATGTGAAACAATTGTTTGTCCACATCCCACATATGAACCAGGTATTCCAACAATCTGAGTTAGGCCCTCATGCCCGGAATCCTGAAGAATTTCAAGAGCCCATAGTCTCGGAGGGCAGGGACAGTACTCGGGTCATTCCTGGCAATGGAATCCTCCTCCTCATGTTCTCTTTCTCGCCACTCCAGCATCATGATGGTCAAATACCTACACAAGAACCATAAGATAAGGGTTAGCAACTTTTTTCAAAACTTGGCACATTTTTTATTGAGTAAAAAATCAAATTTAAATTTCACTTTTCGGCCCCCGCAGGTGCCCCTTTAGCACAGTGCGAGATTCTCACAGTTTCCTTTAAGGTCGCCTGCGAGAATCCTAGATTCTCGCAGGTCCCGCATGGATAGCCTACGAGAATGATTGGGCGCAAGTTATGGCCCTAAAATGGACCTAAAACCCTAAAAATTGTCAATGAAAACTAAAAATAAACCATGGAAAAGGTAGAAGATCGAGAGCTTACCTCGTTGGCGGAGACGGTTTTCCAAATGGTCTCTTGTTCCTCCCGTGATCGAGCAATGAAATTTGGGGGAAAATGAGGTGTATTGGGCAAAGTTTTTGGCAAAATCACAATGAAAATGGTAAAAGCCATTTTTACCCATATTTATTCACTTTTTACCATTTTTGTTGATTTTTATATTGTT
>ML785878.1:44203-77374 GCA_009831015.1 Picea engelmannii
AGAAGTGGAAAGGGTAGTTGTAAAATTATGATAGAGTTCTTCAATGTTGTCCTTATAAGTTAGGACGTTTAATTTTCTATTTAAATCCTTTAAGAAAATGTTAACTTTACTTTTGTCAAAGCGCAAATTCCTTTGATTATCAGAATTCTCTTCAATGGTGCTCCTATGCATGGAGAATTTTAGAGTTAGGGTTAAAGGTTTATGATCAGAGTCAGACTCATGGTCATTTAAAAGGTCAAAAGTTGTTATTTGGTTGGAAACGGGGATATCAGATATCACACAATCTACAACAATATTACCTAGCCCATGAATACAAGTCATTTGGTTGGAGTTTGGCCACTTCATTACTCCATTGCAAATTATTAGGTCTTGAGAGCTGCAGAGCTTGACCAACTCAGTACCAAACAAATTCTCAATAACGTCTTCAGAGCTTCTTTTGTAGCTATTAGAGAAAACAAGGTCCTCATCTAGCCATAAAGGATTATGGTTGGAGTCATCACTTAAAAGAGTAGCTTGTTTAGTTGCAGTCCTAGCATTAAAGTCTCCTAGCAGGAGGATATTACCTTCATTTTTCAAAATATAAATATCTTGTTCTAAATTATTATAAGGACAATTTTTATCTAGGTTATTTTTCTTATAAAAAGTAGAATTAATAGGTGCAAAAAAACAAATTGCTATATACATCTTCTTAGCATTGGTGTTTGAAATTTCTATCCAAATGTATTGATTAAGAGGGTCAATCTTATGAAGTTGAATGTGAGGAGAAATGCTTTTTCTAATATAACAAGCTACGCCTCCTATCCCTCTACGGTGGGATTTTTTGTTCCATGCCGACCACAAGACAAATCCTTCCATGTTAGGGACCTTAGACTCCTCATGCTCCCAAGTTTCAGCTAGACAGATAATATCAATATCACTTGAGATCCAACTTATCATAGGACCTTTGCGCCATGAAAAGCCGTGATAATTCCAAAAAAGGATCCCAAGTGTCCCAAATTCCTATTTATTATTATCCTTCTGGTCTCTATCCCTAACAATAGCTTTTTGATTTCTAATTATTGCCCATTTTCCTTATTTCCTGGCTTCTTTTACCTTTTGAACTTCCTTGTTTAATTTAGCTTGGTCTTCAGGAATCAGGTCTTCATTTATAAATATTCCTTACCCTTTTAAGCTCGGATATTTACTAGGTATGTTATATTTATGGTCATTACAACTTACTTTGACACATATCACCCTATCTTTGTGATCAATCATTTTTCCTAGCCTCTTTTCTTCTATGAGGTAAGTTGTATCAATTTGTGATTTATTTTTTAATTCTTCTTTTACTATTGCTAGCGTATCCTCCTCTTGTTGTTCTTTTATACCAAAAATTATGAGGTTCAAAGCTCTTTTGTTACGCTCATGGTCCAATTCGATTAGCTTATTCATTTCCTCTTTGATGGGTTTGATATCCAATTTGTTTTCCATATTATTGAGGGTCAAATTGTTGGTTAGTTTTTCTTCTAGCTCTTTAATTCTATCTCTCAATTTGTGATTTTCTTCAACCCCTCCTTCTTGGGTTGATAGTTTATGTTTTTCCATTTCTTGAATTCTATCATTCGTTGTCTGCAATTCACTCTTGAACCCTAAGAATCTATCCTCTATTTGAGTTTGAATGGTATCTTTAATTTTTTTTTATCAATCATTGCCTCTAGCTCTATTTGGAGTTTTACGTCTCTTTCTTCACTCCTTTTTTCTAATGTTTCTAACTCTGTTTGGATTTTGGCATCTCTCTCTCGTCTTTTTTTTCCTACTGATTCCATTTAATTGTAAAGGATATCTAGGATGATTTTCGGGGGCCTCCCCTTGTTAGGCTGAGTTTTTGGAATAGGTTGTGGAGTGCTCATATTGAAAAGAAGAGAAAAATGATGTAACAATTATTATTATGGATTGACTTTATCTCTCAAATCAACTTTTACTTCTAAAACTTAAACTAAATAAATAAATAAAATATAATTAAATCTCTTTATGTAAAATTAAAATTGAATCAAAGTAAAAAGTGACTCACCTCATTTCAGATGTCCAAATGCTCAACCCTTTGAAGAAGCCAAAAATAATTGCCGAAAACAACAGAGAAGTCTAGAGAAACTACAGAGATTATTCTGGGTAAAAAGGTAAAAACTACAAAGATTATTCCCATTCAAATCCCTAGATATATAATCTTAGAAATAAATTATATCCTAATAAATAAATAAACAGAGAAGTATTATTCCTGTTCAAAACCCTAGATATGTAATCTTAGAAATAAAATATCTCCTTAAAAAAAAAAAGTAGTATTGGTGTTGAAAACCCTAGATATATAATCTTAGAAATAAAATATCTTAGAAGTATTATTCCCATTCAAAACTGCAGAGATATAATTTCAAAACGACAGAGAACTAGTATGCCTGTTCGGAGAAATATTAATTTCAAAACCGCAGAGAAGTAGTATTCCTTCAAAACCGAAGAGAAATATTATTTCCGTTCAAAACTGCAGAGAAATATTATTCCCGTTCAAAACCGCAGAGAGATATTATTCCCGTTCAAAACCGTAGAGAGATATTATTCCCGTTCAAAATCACAGAGAGATAAATGTTCTTTTTGTTTTTTTGGTAATTTTAAGTTTTTCTAATTTTTTTTTTTCAATTTTGTATTTTCCATATATATATATATGTGTGTGTGTGTGTGTGTGTGTGTGTTGTTGTTGTTTTTATCATTTTTAAAGTGTTTTTGGTCATAAATTTAGTTTTTTTCCTTCTTTTTTTTTCGTCATTTTTTTTAGTTTTTATATATAATTTTAATTTTAATATTTTATTTATTTTTTATTTTTTTTAAGTTTTTCTTTATTTGTTTTAATATAAATTTGCTTTAATTTTTTTTTTTTAATTAATTTCAATTGTTTTCTTTTCCTTAGTTTTAATAGTTTTTTAATTTATAAAAATAAAATAAAATTATATTTTCTTGTTAAATATTCAAAAATAGTGTTATTTAATTACAATTATTTTTTATGTATTGAAGTAAAGGTAAACAATTTGTTAAAAATGATGTTTTCCACTATATTTTAAAAGTATGGAACTATAAATTAATTAAGGAGACACAATTATATGAAAAATCTTAATTTCAAAAAAGTAAATGGTAAAAAATATTTTTAAGATTGAAAGAAGTATGAAAAAATGACTAAAAACACCGTTAAAAAAAAAAATTAAAAAATTTGAAAATAGATGAAAAATAAGCATTTAAAAAAAATATTGTGGAAATATTATGGATCATAAAATTTAAATTATCAAAATACCACCTAAAAAGGGATGAGGGTGCTACCGGTAGCACCATTTTTAAAAATGAGGTAAAAAATGTGACCCTTGAAAAAATGAGAACTCAACAAAGTTCTCGTTAAGTTGTTAATATTGTTACAAGTGGAGGTTAATACCCCCCGCAACTACCATAATATCAACACAATGGTCTGTCCTTAGCTCAAATTTCTTACCCATAAGGTAATGCCTCCACATTTTTAATGCATGTACTATAGCTTTCAACTCCAAGTCATGTGTAGCATATTTTCTCTCATGCTCTTTTAATTTTTTGGATTCATAGCATACCACATGGTCCCTTTGACCGAGGACTCCACCGAGTCCTTCCTTGCATGCATCGGTGCACACAAAAAAATATTCATTTGGATATGAAATCTTCAATATTGGTGCACTTGTAAATATTTCCTTTAGCTGTCGAAAACTCTCTTCACACTTGGAAGTCCTTTCGAATTTCACTCCCTTCTTTTGCAAAGAAGTGATTGGACTTGCAATCCTTGAGAACCATTTTATGAATCTTCGGTAATAACTGGAAAAACCCATGAATGACTTGACCTTTGTCACATTGTTTGGTGCTAGCCATCCTCTAATGGCCCCTATCTTGTGAGGATCAACTTCTATCCCCGTTGCTGAAATTCTATGCCTCAAGTAGTGAATCTTCTTTTGGTAAAATATGAACTTACTTAGCTTAACATACAATTTATGCTCTCTTAAAACTTGCAACACTATTCTTAAATGTTTGTCATGTTCTTCTTTTGATTTAGAATAGACGAGGATATCATCTAAGAACACAATCACAAACTTGTCTAGGTACTCCCTGAATATTCCATTCATTAGGCACATAAAAACTATTGGGGCATTTGATATCCCAAATGGCACTACCATGAATTCATAATGTCCATATCTTTCTCTAAATAATGTCTTGATGATGTCTTCTTCGTTTATCCTTAATTGATGATAGCTAGATCTCAAGTCAATCTTTGAAAATATTCTTGCACCTTTTAGCTAGTCAAACAAATCATCGATTCTTGGAAAATGATTCTTATTCCTTATGGTAACCTTATTAAGCTATTTGAAATCAATACACAACCTCAAGGTTCCATCCTTATTTTTCACAAAAAGAACCGGGGCTCCCCAAGGTGATACACTTGGGAATATGTACCCCTTCTTCAATAGTTCCTCAAACTGCATCTGCAACTCTTTTAGTTTTGGTTTACCCATTCTGTAAGGTGTCTTAGACACTGGGGTAGCTCTTGGAACCAAATCAATAGAGAAATCAATGTCTCTTTTTGGTGGTAGTCCCAGAATTTCTCTAAAAACATCTTCAAAATCCTCAAAACTGAATGGTCTTCAAGGCTCCCCACTCTGTCTTTGGTTGCCTCCTCCATATGGGTTGAAAACATTTGACATCCTTTTCTGAAGCTCTTATTCAACTGCATAGTTGAAATCTCTCTAATAGCTACAACTCTTGGAATGCCTTGAATCTTGTCTTGCTGCCCTTCCTCATCAAGACATGTGATTGTCTTGTTGTAACAGTATAGGAAAACATGATGTTTCTCCAACCAATCCATACCAATTAGACAATCATATGAACCCAATGGTATGATGTGTACATCCACCTCTATAATGAGTCCATTCATGTCTATCGGTCAATATTTAACCAACTCATTGATTTTCCTCCTAGCACCTGTGGCTAACTGAACTAACCAAGATTTCTTATGCTTACTTCTTTGCAAGTGAAATATTTCAATGATGTTAGCATTTATGTAACTATGCCTATCTCCCGAATCAATTAAAATCACTATGGGATCATTATTGATCTTACCTTCCACTTCAATCATGGGAGATTGATACTCTGCCTTCTTGTTATCCAAGGCTGCATAAATACTCGGCATGCTTCCTCCCATTTATTCCACTCTTTCAACCTCTTGAATGTTGTGGATAGTCCCCATTCTTTCTCCTTTGTGAGGAAAATCCTTATGTAGATGATTTCCCCCACATCCCCAACATTTCACTGACTGTTGCCTTGGCCTTTTTCCAAATGAATCTGCAGTCTTGTATTCATTTTGTGAGACTTGACCTTGTTGATTCGCTTGGAAATTATTATTGAAAAATGGTGGCTTAAAACCCTTATGTCTTTGATCCTTCTTATCCTTCACCTTGTTATTCCAATATTTTTGGAAGACTAGTCTTCCTTTGCTCTGTTCATACAAATGCCTTCCTCTCCTTATGATTTCTTCCAAGGTTTTCATATTGAATGTTATCATTGTAGAAGTAGGGTAACCCACTTAGAAACCTTTAGATTTTGACTTTATCATCCTTGATGAAGTCAACATACTTCAACAATTCAAAGAACCACTCCTCATATTCCTCCATTTTCATGGTTCCCAACTTGAGTTCAACGAACTCTTTCATCTTTATTTCATAATAATGCTTAGACAAATGTTTCTCTTAGAAATATCCCTTCTTCATGACATTCTCTTCTCATCAAGGTTCTTGGCTTGCTTAAGTTGATCCCACCACATGACTTCCTTCCCTTGGAAGTGGTAGGTGGAAATTCTAGCTTCTACCCGAGAGGGGTAATCATGCATCTGGAAATATTTCTTCATTTCTAACAGCTAGGCCTATGCCTCTTCTCTTTTCCTGTGCTCATCATTGAAAGGTGGTGGCTTAATCTTCCTGAGTTCCCCTTGTAATATATCTGCCTTAGGTATTCTCCTTTGCCTCCGAATAAGAGACACACTTGGGTTTCTCCATGGACCTGAACTTGCATGAGTTATTTTGGTGGAATGTCTTGGAGAATGATGGCATCTACTCATGCTTTTTGACTGTCTATCACTCCCATGATCATCTCTTTGCTATGGGATCTTGATATTGATACTTTTCTAGCACTAGTTGCGTGATTGGTGCTAGAGTCCTTGTTAACTTGCTTATGCAACATATTTAGGCTTTGCAGTATCTCTTCTTGAGCCTTCATGATCCTCTCATTATTATCCCTATAGCTCTGGACTTATTTTTGCAATCTTCTCATAGTTACAGTTCCTCGCATGTCTCTTCTCCCATTAGAATCGATATCAACATTACCCATGTTGGCATGTAGACCTCAAATTTCTTCTTCATGGTTGTAAAACCCTTGAGCATCCTTCATCTCTCTAGTTCTCATGTAGGAACTAAAATCTTATTTTTTGTATCTCTAATTTTGCAAGAATGTACATGCAATAATTGATTGTTAGAATTAAAGGTATTGCAAAATATTTATTAATTAGATTATTGGTAATTCTTAGTTTTAAATTATGAATAATATTAATGCACTACTCTTAAGTAGAAACCTTAAATGCACTCATTTTCGAAACAACTCTCCAATGGTTGTACTCATGCCTCAAACTAATTTTTGAGCGAATAGTTACCACAATTACAAGTTGCAATTTCCACTCTTTTACTACTACCAAATTCACTTTTATCACTTTTGAAGAAAATATAGTGCCCAGATAAAAATTATGGGTCAACAGATCTCTTTTGGTTCTCAAGGTATTTCCAATGACTATTCGTTTTCCCCAATCCGAACCTCGAGCTAAAAATTATGGTGGAAAAATAGTGATGGAATATTCATTGGCATGTGCAATGTAGTAGAAACTATCAACAATCATTCGATCATTTCTTGATTAGGTCTTCATCGTTGATCTGTCTTAATGGATTAATCATGGATCTAATTCATGTATCTTCTTCATACCTTCCATGAACCCACTACCAACACTTAGCTTCTTTTTCCTTTGTGGACTCACGAAATCCCAGAGTCATAAAATTGCAACCTTCCTTTCATAACTTTGTCCGAGAAGTATCAATACTTAACCATTTTTCCACTTCTTACCATGGACTCGTGAACTGACACTTAGAAAAATTTCCAAGATCTTACATCGGTTTTGTGGGACTGACAGTTAGAAAAATTTCCAGTATCTTATCGCAGTTTCATGGGATTGATAGTTGGTCTGCCACATGGCTCCATATCACCTGCCAACTGCCATCCCATCCAACATGTACTTACCATGATGGCAACACACGTCTTTCTTCTACCACATCAGCTGACATGTGGCCTCCAAGTCATGTTGATGTCATCACACAGAAAAATACCCAATCTTTTCTGATTTGCTTATGTTTGAATTTTCCAAAGGGGCTTAATTCTTCACATTACCGATGAAATTCCTCTCAATTTTACTGTCGTAACTTAAATAAACAAGTTGCATACATACTCCATAAATTAATCCTCTGTGATTTTCTGCTTCAACTAAGTGAAATACCATGCCCATACAGGAAATACCACTCGGCCCATCCAGGCTCAATGTTGAAAAATGGGCTCTGATACCACTTTGTAATGTACCCAACCACCCAGACTAGGCCACGCCATGGAAAAATATCTCATTATCAACTCAGATACCATATTTTTAACGTACCTAGCCTTTAACTAAACAATATTACATGCATAATACACATAAAACCAAAACTTCTACTACACTAAATTAATTTTGTTATTGTTATTCGATTTCCTATAGCTTACAACTACAAATTATAATATATTTAGCTACAGTCTGTAACCATAAAATAGATGCACCTAAAGCATGCTAATAATCAACATGAAATACAACTAAATTGTTCCTTACAACAACATATATGTCATTATCATTCACATAGAGTTCATGCACAACAATAACAAATGTAAATAACTCAGTACAAGATAAAACACTTATCTTTAAGCAAGAATCGTGCAACCAACTTCTTGGGATAGACATTCCACCCAACCATAGACTGGTTGTTCCAAATCTCAATAACTAGTCACCCCCGAGCTAAGGATAGTAATCCAAAAAAGAGGGTGGTCTCTCACAGTCCACTCGTAGCTCATAAATCTCATAACCCAACTGATATTCTCCTACAGTTATCTCAATATTTCCACCAACTCTCTTCCTCTTGACCTGCCCAACCCAAGGAATACACCATTCATTTATTAGGGATCACCCAAGGGATGTATCATCTATTTATTAGGGTAACCCAAGGGATGTACCATCCATTTATCAGGGTTAACCCAAGGGATGTACCATTCAATTGTTAGGTATAGCCTAAGGATTTTTTCATTCGTTTATCAGGGTCTCTCTGGCACAAGTAACTAGGAATATCTTAGATAAGAACTCAAGGGAACTTGCTTCTAGGAAAACTATAAGGAAACCAACAACAAACACTTGATGTTTTAGTGCAACTCATGTAGGAGTTCACTCTTTTGGCATGACAACCATGCTCTTTAGTTCTCTAGCTCCAATTTGCTCCAGAATTCACCCTCCATGGTCGCACCAGCTTGAAGCTCTCTTTCTTCCCCTCTCCAACTCTTGTCCCAACCGATAAAAAATCCTCTCTTGTGGATTTCCTTTCTTGATTCACACTCTTCCCTAGACTGATTATACTCAATCCCCATGTTCCCAATAACTATAGGACGTGACCACTCACACCCACCCTCTTACATGAATTGAATGATTGGATTTGGAAACACTCAATCAGAAGGATGTGACCAATCACACCCACCCTCTTACATGTATTCAATGATTGGCTTTCAGAACACTCAATCAAACATTGGAAGGTTCTTATACAATTGAAAAGTTTAAGAAAATGAGTTAGATTGATATACATGGGTAATCCCCCCTTAACCCCTCTTGGCCATTATCATATACACTTCCCCCTCTTGTGGATTAATTCATCCCCCATCTCTTGTCCATGTACCCTTAGCAATAGGCATCACCTTTTTATTATTAAAACATTGAAATACAATTCACATATTACATCGCTTGGCCGTAGCCACATATTGTATCCACATAAGCATTAATTAAACAAGGGATTATAATGGGGATGTTACAATAACCACAAATCCATTAACCTCTAACCCATTAACCCACTAAACAACTAAACCCTAATCACTAACCCACTAATCCACTAACCTAATCCCTAATCCCTATTCTATTAACCCCTAACTTATAACCCTTCACTAGTAAAGCATTAGCTCCCTAATCCATAAACCCCTAACAAGAGGGTTTAGGAAAATATCCTTAAAATGTTGGATTAGAAAGGGTTTTCTAGGGGTTATTTTATAAGGTATATATTACAATATTATAAAATGGTCTTTATGAAGCAACCATTAATTATACTTTCAACAATGAACACACAAAATATGTTGTCTAATAGGAATTCAATGGAAATCACTAAAATGTCATTGTTGATATCACTTTCTATAATGGGCGCCAGATACCTACTTTGTATATTATATTATAAACCACGATCATTTGGTGACCTTTAATGACATAAACAAAATATATCTCATTATAGATGTTTTAACAATCGTCATCTAGGGCCCATTGTTAAAAATAAAAAATGGTATAATGTTCAAAATTTTGGACATGTGTTTGGGGTCTAAAGTGTGGATGCTTTTAGGTGATAACGTTTCATAGTATATTCTCATCCTTCTTGGTGAAAAAAGAGAAACATATCCTATTAATTAGACGAGTAGGAACCCAAGGAATAAATCCATTGAATATCAAGAATAACATATACTCCAACGTAACATATATTCCAATGTTAGTGACATAAAAGTCATCCTTCCATTGTAATTTCCACATTATGTACCACACTTTCACATTGAATGTGTTTATTGCATGGGATGTTCACAGGGAAGCCTTTAAAAGGATTAAGATGGAAGCCAAACTATTTTCTTATCAATAATATTCTATGATCGACTAGAATAAGGATGTTGCACTATACCTAACCAAAACATTCTTAGTTGATATTAGAATCTATATGCACGAACAATTTTGTGTCTTTGCTTGTGATTTATATTAATGTTATATTTTATTGTATAGGTTTTTACAATCCATTGTCCATGCATTTGATAAATTGTAGTTTGTATTATGCATATATTTGCAGAGGATTATGTTTTAGGTTCTCAATCAAGACCCATGTTCAAACCATGTTTAAGGAATAATATTGGATTATGGGAACAAATACAAATCAATGAGTAATCCCTTGTGTTTATGTCATCCGTCCTAATGTGTCAGTGAGGAAATGATCACATCGTTCCACATATTATATTGATCATCATTCTATTGGAGTACATGCACAACATTCCACTTTTCAAGGGACATCCATTTTTATCCATTCCTAAAATTTAGGGAGTTGCATATTTTTAGCAGTGCCATTTATAACAAGTTTAAATATATAGCATTGACTGGGAAACTAATGCACATTGGGTTTGGATAATGTAACCCCTTAGGAAGTGCACATTTCCTTTATTATTAATGGAGTCAAACTTATCATTTACCACTTAGTGACTCGTGGTGATGACCCATGGTACTAATTTGTTAAGAATTGACTAAATCCAACTAGTGTATGCACAAAGAACCCAAACCTATGCTCATTTATCCTTGGAGAATCTATATATATTGTACTCATGTCAAGCATTAAGATACAAGTGAAAGGTGAATTGGTTTTTCAACAATATTGTCTTTTTGAGTGTTATTTCATTCTCTCTTCTCTCTTTTTCTTGCAATTTTGCTAGTGTAGTTTTTTCTCGCAACCAGATCTTGGCTTGTGCTTAATATCCTACACGATATCTAGTTTCCTCTGAGATTTAAACTATCTTCTATATTGAGATTAGTTAGTTTCTTTTCAATTTATAGAGCTTCTATTACTAATGTTTTTGGAGATGGATTTTTCTTAACAAGCACCTTAGTATTTTCAATGCAAATATGGTGATTTATCTTGCGAGAGTTTTTTGTCACACATATTTCTTGACCTTGTCATGTTCTATGCTAGTTATGTGCTCTTTGATTCTTTCTTGAATGGGAAACCTAGTTTTCTTGATGTATGAAATATTGCAAGAAAAATGAGTCTCATATAATCCTTGCAAAAGAAAGGGGTTAAGAGGATATTTGATGGATTTAAGGAGGCTTATGAGACTAGTAGAGGGAGTGAAAACTATTTTTATGTTCTTTCTTTTGAGAACCCTTGTGATTCTATCTGTGACCCCTTGGATGAAGAAAATGGAAATATATTAGTTGGATATGTTTGGAGGGTTGGTGCCAAGATGGTGGGAGTGGGGCTTCAAAGCTTTACAAAAGGTTTTTTGAATTTTTTTGTGTTGGTATCCATTATCTTAGACTATGGATCTAAGATGAGATTTTTATTGCTTTAGGTGATACTTGTCTAATATATTAATGGCCCTTGTTATTTACATGTTTAAGATACCAACTTTTTGTGTAGGGTGATGCTGAAAATTGGCATGTAGATACTTGTATGTATGTCTATTTTTCTAAAGAATTGATATTATCGAGTCATTTGATATATTTGTTACTCGCACATCTATAAATGAAAAACTATTGTTTTTCTCTGCCTTTATGGAAAATTCAATATTATCTAAAAGTGAATATAGGTGGTAAAGAAACTTGTAAAATTGTTCTTTCCCAAGCACCCGAATTGCATATATGTCATCCACAAATCTTTACCACTCATAAGGTTTAAGCTAGTATGAGTTTAATTTTTTTTTGTTCAAAACCTTGCATACAAAAACCCCATGGGGTATTTTTTGATGCCTCTCTAGGTATGCTCTAACCCTTCTAAGCATTGAAGGGAAATATTCAACTTATCTTCTTGGTTATGTATGCACAACACTCTAAACACTAGCTTCATCTTTCTTAAGAAAACATGCACTTCAAGACCACCTACAAAATAATATTGCAAGATCGTGTTTACACAAATAAAATAAAGGAATGGTCAACCTCAAAAAAAAAATTGTATCAAATTGTATCCCAACATCAATGCTCTTCTTGTCTATGACTAGGAAATCTTTTAGTGTGCTCAACTATCCGTTGTATTATAGGTTACAATAACCAACAATTAGGTTATGAGTAAAAAATTTCATTCCCATAAAGAAAATCCCATCTATTTCCAAAAATCATCATAAGAGAAAAAGTAGATATCAGATATATCTTCACTTGAATATGTGTATCTCTCTAATAGGTTGGTGGGCTATGCATATTTGGTCAATTCCCCCTTCCCTCTTTGGCATTGTTCTGTGTATGGATATGAATTATTATCCCAACAAGTTAGCGACATGGCCCATTCTACAAAATAACAGAGTCGTTGAGGGCTCCAAGTTCCATTGTGCAGAAACCAACTATAGAAACACCATAGCATCCCCATTTCATAGTGGTGATATGAGTACTTGTTGGCTATCACGACATGACCTGCATCATGCCGTCATTTAGGAGCTTGGACTACCTTGGGAATGAAGGATTTGACCTAGAATTAAGAAATACTTTCAACTACTTTCTCTTTTAAAAAACCACACACACACACACACACACACACACACACACACACACACACAACATCCTCTATAATCCTTGAGAGGATTATTAAAAACTCAGTCGCTACATTCCTTCAATAATTGTCAACATATTACTTTTTGTATTATTCATTAAAGTTGAAACTCCATAGACTCAAACTCCTCCCCGTCAAGGAATTCATAAAATCCAAAAGCCCCAACTGGAAGAGCTAAGGTTTCATTTCATAACTCATCCACTTTCACATTAATCTCTTTATAAATATGCCTAAAAGAGATCCACTCAAAGGATTGTAAGGAAACAAAAATATCCCACAACAATGAGCCAAGATGAACGTCCAACACTGGAACTTTTTTAATGCCCAATCGATGACCAGTTTGGAATCTCCCATTACCTGTAACTTGCTTTCCCCTTTTTTTTGTGGCTATCTTCAACAACATTCGAAGAGCAATGGATTATGCCATGTTATTTTTCCTTCTACCCGAGGCATACCTTATATGGATATAATGATTCTTCTTTATGTGCAATGTCACGCCTACCTCGCATACTGGAGTATGACCCTGACTGGTCCCATCAAAGAATGTCAAAGCCTAGTTCAGGCATAATTGGACGCCTAAGATTTTTTACTTTAGGATCCACCATAAATTCCTTGGAGATTTTAGTAATAAGTCCGATTGTAACTTCAGGAGGAATATCCTATTTTTGAATATATTATTGTGTCATGCCTACCAAATGGAATTGACCAATATGCAAGGAAATCCTTCTAGTTGCTTCACTAATTTATCAACCAATGTTTTCTTAAGGAAATCATCAATCCTCCCTTGGGGCCATGATGACTTCTGGTTGAATTTTGTTTTCACCAGACCCAAGACGTGCATAGTATACAGACAACTAATAAATATGTGAGGAGAGGATTATGTGTTTAACTTACACAACGAACATCTATTTCGGCCTATCCATCCCCTTTTGGCACCATTATCCCAGGTCAAGAGCTTATTGTTTATTTCCAACCATAAATTTAATTAACTCTTCAATTGGGCATTTAGCTTTGAAACAATACCCCACCACCATTGTTTTTGTTCATTGAACTATGCTTCCATGCTTGCCTGGTATCCCAACTTGGCTGTGAATTCTCCTATAGCTGATTTATTCACTCAATAGAGGATGGTATCCTCCTTTTCATGAAGTTTGATATAGTGGGATACTAAATTTGTCTATATATTGATTCCATTCAACCACTTCAATACCTTTTAGATGCAAGAATTCCACTGAATTCCAGCTCATCCTCCCCCTAGCTTGAGGTGATTGGGATTTGGTGTCTCCTAGCATGAAAATCCCAACCGAGTGGAGAGATTGAATGAGATGGTCCTAAAGCCTATAATCATTAACAACTCTCGTCCATGAGTCTTCACCTATTATGAATTTTCTTCCATTGCCTACCCTCCAAGATGTCCACTTCCCAACCAAGGGAAAGGCTTGCACAAACACCTTCCAAACTATAGATCCTTTCAAGGAATTCCTTGGGATTCACATCTATATTCCATTGATAAGTTTTATAAATACTTGAACTTCATAACTATCCCCTATAAAGAGTTATTTCGAGTTAGCCTCCATTAACTACGACCCACTAATGTCTGAGTGAACAGACGAATATTTTTTATACCCCATCCTCTAAGATGTTTATGTGTTTCCACCCAACTCCATTTCACCAGAGGAATGCTTCCCAACTTTTGAACTCCAAACCATAGAAACTGAAGACAAATATTTTTAATTTTGGCCAGGATATCTTTTGGCATTGCTGCAATCGAATTCTAGTACACTAAGATGCTCTACAATACTAACTTGAGTAAAAATAATCTTCCTCCCCTTGAGATCATCTTGTTAGCCCAATGTGTTATTCGTGCCTCCACCTTCTTCTATAACCACATCTATTCTTCAATTTGTAAGTATTGGGTTTAAGAAGAAAACCGAGGTACTTGAATTTAGTCTTTAGCCCCTTCCTTGGGAAAGGGAGGAGGTCTTTGATTTGTTGATTATTACTATTAGACAAAAATTTTATTTCTCAAAGTTTTTTTCCATACTTATAGCTCTGCAAAAAAGGTTCAAGATTGTTTTCAAGGTAGAAAGGTCTCTCAAATTCCCTTGGAAGAAACATAACACATCATAAACAAAGGTGAGATGTGAAATATTTTCAACAAAGAGGGGATGTGAAATATATTCCTAATATGATACCTTTACTCATTTGAGATCTCCTTTTACCCTATATTCTTTAATACACTTACTCAAAGCTTCAACAACTATTAAAAATAGAAAAGGAGACAATGGGAACCCCTACCCAAGTCCATGTGTTTCTTGAAAGAAACCGGAGGGAGCTCCATTGATGAGAACCGCGAAGGAGGTAGGATGCTCACATCCCATGATCCAATTAACTACCAAAAGATCCATACCCATTTTTAACGATATGAGTCTGAGAAAGGTCTAGTTGACTCTATCATAAGGTTTAGACAGGTCCAGTCTAAGGATTTTCATAGCACGATTGTGTTGTTTGACTGAGTGAAGGGATTCCTGTGAAATTGCAAAAAAATTGTATATTTTTCTATGTTGAAGGAATACAAACAATTCTTCCTAGATAAACTCACTAAGAATGGGTTTAATTCTTCTAGATAAATTATTCACGATAATCTTGTAGATTACGTTGCAACATGAAATCAGACCATGTTTGTTCCAGATGGATCTTCTTTTCAGGTGCCATGTTTTCTCCTCCTTTTCTGGAATCATGTGTTGCAATGACTAGTATGAACGTAACTAATCTATTTGAGTAGTTATAAGGGATCCTGTGGCGTAGTCCTCACAAAACTGAGCAATCTTTGACTTGACCTCTTTCAGCTAGGTGTGGGTCCTTTCCTTATAAGGCCTCATCCATTTCTTCATGACCACCTTGACTCTGGATAAATAGTCCAAAAATTGAAGCATGAATGAATATTGGGAGGAGGGAGATAGAGTCACCCAAGAGTCCTTTACAATTTGTCTATAATATTCCTCTGATAGCTAACCCTAATTGAACTTCAAAGGAATTGGGGGAGACTCACCACCCATATCCATTTTAAAAATGTTTGGAGAGTGATATAATATTCCATCGACAGACTCCCAAGACTTCATTAAGACATCACTATTCAATAGTTTCTCTAAAACTAATAAATTATCCAGTATTTTTAACACCACTCCTTCATCCACATGAAAATTCCTCCAAGTTGGGACCATATTCACAGGCTCTAGATCAATCAGATGATGTTTATTAAAGAAATCCGAGAAGAAGTATCTTTGTGCATCATGCTTGGGATTGGCCCCTCAAACTTGTAATATCCCCAAGGACGAGCCCCAGTTGTATTTATGAATTGTAACATGTTTTGTAGGCTGGTAAGCCAAGCAATTATAAGCTAATAGGCTTAAGTGTTTATTAGGCTAGTGAGCCTTGGTGTTAAAGGCTAGGAGCCTGTTTTGTACATGTAAATATTCATATCATTAATATAAAAACATTGTTGTGTGTAGACCAACCACGAGGAAATAGTATGGGGGACTAAGCTCCACTAGTCTAGGTAAGGGAGAGGGGGATGAGAGGTTGGAAATAGGAACTAAGCTTAAGAGCTTAAGTCCAAGAATAATTTATTATTATTCTAAATTTTGATAGAAGGATATGATTATATCATAAGTTCCTTTGGGAAGAGGGAATGACTTCCAAATGGAAAGGAACGTGCTTCATGAGCGACAAGTGTCAGCTCGGGAACATGCATTTTTAAGTGGGAATTCTTGTTATTTGGGGGGGGACTCATGAAGGTTCAGGGACACATGATTGACTCTCACACTCTCACGATTCTCACCATTCTCTGACCAGTTGGCCACCTTTATCCTGACAAGTTCACTCATGCACCGAGAAAGCATGCAACCAACCATTTCCACCATTTTTGAACCCGTGGCCATCGTGAACCTCTGTAAGTTGCATGCACTGGTATTTTTCTGAGTCGTACTCTTCCTTACTCGAGTTCTATTGTTTCCTCTTCCCTTTCTCATTTGTCTTAGGAGTTGGATTGAAGAAACATGTTGTCAAGACTGTGGTTTGCAAGGGCAGGTTACCAGGCTCATAGATTGAAGAGGCAAGCTTTCAGGCATGTAAGAAACTCTCTCCAGGTGAGAGAGTGTGATGAGGAAGTGAATTATCCTAGAGGAAGTCTAGTAACAACTACAAATCTCTGAGAGTTCATGTCTGACCTGTTGCTGAAGCCTTGGAAGGGAGGTGGAGCAACCGATGAAATGTGTGACAGTGAAGGTGTATACTCCTGGAGTGGGACATGCATGTGGGGAATGAGATTCTGTGAGCAGTGGGTGTAAGTGACTTCTGAGAGAATCCTTCATGTTGAACTGTGAGACATTCCTGTTAGCCTTGCCAATCCTAGGAATCCCTTTCCTAGTTGAGTTTAGTCCCATCTCGGGGGTGACCCACTATTGAGAGTGATGAGTAGTGTGGTCTAAGGCTCGGAGGTTTGTGGAAGGTCTGCATGCAGCTTGGTGGTCATTTATTGAAAGATAAGTACCAAATATTTGTTAATTGTATGTTGTGTAATTGTACATGTGTTATAACTTGATGAGTAAGGCCTGGATATATCAACTATGTTGTGTGTAGGATTACTGTTATTTCCGCATTAATCTTTGTATGGTTAAAATATGTCGTGTGTATGCATATATTGTTGGTATGTTTTAATGATTATTTTTGCACGAATGAGTGGCATGAATAGAACGTTGTAACTATTAATTGTGTTAGATATGCATGCATATAAATTCACAAATTGGCATCATAGCTAAGTGAAACATCCGAGAAGTGACGTTGCCTGGTCTGTTGGTGGCTGGGGAAGTTACAAATTGGTATCAGATCCATGGTTTCAACACTGAGCCTGGATGGACCATGTTAGTGGAAGTTGAAGCAAAAGTTTTAGAAAAGAATTGTTGTCGAAATGGACAAAATTGAAGTTCAGAGCCCACTTTTCAACACCGAGCCTGAATTAGGCCATATAAGTGGTTATGGAATCAAAATCTCAGAGAAAATTGTTGTTGATAAGGACAAAATTTCAATTCAGAGCATTCCAGAGTGCCAAGAGAACACCTTGGCCATGTTTGGAAGCTCAGGAGGTATAGAGTTTCAAGAAAGATAATAAAGAAAAGAGACTGCAATAATCGGGGGTTTGGAATTGCAAGGTTTGAAGTTGAGTCGTCAGATCGAACAAAGATTAAGTCACGACCGTCAGATCTCATTGAGAGAGATCGACAGTGGGGAGTGATTGGGGATATCAGTAAGGAAATTAAAGTGAGAGTAAGTTGAGACTCTGCAATCCCTCAAGATCATTGATCTTGATAGATCAACAGGTCAATAGTGGATATCGATCCCACTACGGGCAAGCATCTTTGCATTGCGAAGATCAGGAAGGAAATTAAAGCATGAGCAACTTGAGTTTTCGTAATCACTCCTGGTTGTTGATCTTCACAGTTCCTTAAATCATGACTAGTGATCTTGCAAAGTGAGATAAGCACCCAAATGTTAAGCCGAGGTCACAAATCTTGATCACATGTAGAGAAGACAAAGTGAACTTCATGTATTTCATGTCCGTCGATCCAAGCAAGGAACACGTGTCAGCAAGTTATCTTGTTCGGGAATACAACATTTGAGAAAAACAGAGTGTGCTGATGTGAAAACTCCCGAAGTCCAGAGTTAATCTGGACCGTTTGTCACAAGAGACACGTGTTATAAGATCAACTTATTCGGGAGTTCGACGTTCGGGAGAAACGAGGTGTGCTAAGGTGAAATATCCCAAAGCCCAAAGTCTCAGAGTGACATGGCTTGTTGACATCACTAGGGATGTCGTGGACACATGGGATGTGTGCCATGTGTCAGTGAGTTAAGAACCTTGGTAAGATGAAAATGTTGTTAGAACGTGACATATGTCACCCACTTGATTGGACCATGTGTCATCTTCGTGTGTCCTACTGAGTGGCAATCCTAGTGGTGGCACAAGGTAGTTAAGTGTGGTGAAGAAGTTAGTTGGATTGGGTCTGCATTAACTTTGGTCACGATCTATCAAGATCAAGGGCCAAGAGACATCATGGAGATCGAAGTTGTGCGACAGATAATTCTACAAGGTGGTCTTGCAATCCAAACCACAGTTTCCTAGAAGGGGTACATGTCATCTCGGGGACAATTGTGGAACGATCGACGAGTTACTCCAAAACCACCAACCCATGTCCCCTCAATTTTAAAAGTACTAAAGTTGATGTGACGTTTTCGACATTTATTAGTTCGAGCATGAAAACCGTGGGCCCCAATGGACGTGTGGTGCCATATCGTGAAGTCTAGAGACTTGACACTTTGGAAGAAATGGTGCATGAAGGAAGGTGGACCGTAGATCCACTGTTCTTCGCGCGTTCCACAATTCATTGTTCTACGATGTTGGGATGCGCGGAAAAGAGGGAAACCTATGAAGCCTGGAGCCCAAATTTTCATAGCTCCAGATAAACGCCCAAATTATAAGCACTGGGTCACAGCCATGGTCACATGTGAACCAAGGGCTGAAGAAAAGGGGCTAGCACCCAAAATTTGTTGCAAAATAGAACTGGGCTTAGAGATTGAAGCCGAGGGGTTCTTGACCGACCAAGACCTGCAGAAAATGAAATCTGATATTGTTTTGTTGAATCAGATTGGTTTATTTTGGAAAATTACTAAAGTCTAATAGCCTGACAAAATTTCGGTTGGCTGCACATTCTGCAAAGTTAACGATTGTCAGAACCGAACTAAATTGTTGTTTAGTGTAGAGAAATTGGGAAGGCACAAGGTGCTTATAGTTCGAAAAATGAAGTTAGAGGAATGGATGTCCATATAGGAGTTGAAGGATCAAACTCAAATGGGAATGAAGAAGAGATAGATAAGGAAGGAAACATGATGAAAATCATTGAAAATTTGCAGAAAGATGTCCAAACTCACCGAGCAGATAACAAAAATCTCATGAAAGCTAGGGAACAACAGGAAAAATTCAACATAAAGTTGATGCAAAGCCTGGAAATAATAGAAAATAAAATGGATAAGGAGAGTGACTCCAGTAAATCAAGAAGTCATAGGTCCCCTTATGAGAAGAGAATATCAAGGAGTGTCAGCAGACACCATTATCACTCCCAAGGACACTCCAAGAGGAGGGTACATAGTAGTTCAAGTACATATCCTACCAGAAAGCATAGGAGATATGAAGTAGATGAACTGAAGGGTGAAATGAACAAGATTAAACATCCTATGCTTGATGGAGAGAACCAGGAGGAGGAAGATGTTGAGACATGGCTTCTTGGCATGAGGAAATATTTCCAATTGTAGAATTACATCTCTCATGTAGAAGGAAGAATTGCAATGTATCAACCGAAAGGAAAAGAATACATGTGGTGGGACCAGCTTGTGCAAGTACAACATATCATAGAGAAGAATGTTACCTGGAGGGAATTCAAGAAACACTTTGAAAAGAAATACTTAACTAAGAGATACTATGACATAAAGATGAAAGAGTTATTTGAAATCAAAATTGGGCAGCATGACTATAGATGAATATGAAAGAAGATTCCTAGATCTATTTAAGTATGCCCCTTTCATCAAAGATGAGACTGTCAAAATCCAAAGATATTTGAGTGGACTGCCATCTTTCCTTAGTGACAAGATCGAATATGATGATCCTAAAACTATGGAATAAACCATAAGGAGAGCGAAATTCTTATATGATCAACATAAAGGAAAGCCTACTTTCCAAAGAGCTTGGGAAGACAAGAAGAAGTTTAAGAGGGAACATAGACAAAAGGGGAACAAGCCACCCTTTTTTAGGAATAATCCTCAAAGACAACCAACGTTTAGAGAGCCCACGATGGATGAAGTAGGTGGAGAAGGGCCAATACAACCACCTATGCAATGTTGGGGTTGTAAAGGGGATCACGAGTATAGATATTTCCCTCACATAAGTGACAAAGTGAGAGGTGTCCACAATGTTCAGCAAGCAGAAACAATGGAGGACATGGGAAGTAGAATACCAAGGATCTATGCATCCCTAGACGACAAGCAAGCATAGTTTCAATCATACATGATTGAAGTTGAAGGTATGATCAATAACCATGCCTTTACTATTTTAATTGATTCAGGGGCTATTCATAGTTATATAGATCCCAAGGTAGTGGAAAGGCTACAATTTCCAAGAAGCAAGCATGTGAAATCTTGGTTGGTGCATCTAGCTATAGGAGCCAAGAGAAAGGTTGTTGAGTTGGTTAAATCATGTCCAGTGGGCATGAATAGATTGAGTACCAAGGCATATTTGAACATCTTACCTTTGGGATCATATGAATGCCTGATTGGTATGGATTGGTTGGACCAATACCATGCCATCTTAGACTATCGTAACAAGGCATTCACTTGCCTAGATGAGGAAGGGAATCAGAGAACAGTCCCAGGAATTCCCAGGGTAGTTACTGTTCGGGAAATCTCAGCAATGCAGCTGAAGAAGTGCTACACAAAGGGTTGTCAAATATTTGCAACCCATATGGAGGAAGCCTCTAAGGATAAGGTGCCAAATCTGGAGGATCATGCAGTCCTAGAAGATTTTGAGGATGTGTTCAAGGAGGTACCAGGACTACCTCCAAAGAGAGATATTGATTTCTCTATAAATTTAATGCCTGGAGCAGCTCCAGTATCAAAGACTCCTTACAGAATGAGTACACTTGGATTGAAAGAGTTGCAAATGCAGCTTGAAGAACTTCTGAAGAAGGGGTATATATGCCCAAGTGTGTCACCTTGGGGTGCCCCAATCTTGTTTGTGAAGAAGAAAGATGGGACATTGAGATTGTGCATCGACTTTAGACAGTTGAATAAAGTAACTATAAAGAACAAGTATCCTCTGCCAATGATTGATGATCTCTTTGATCAATTGAAGGATGCAAAGATATTTTCAAAGATAGATCTCAGGTCAGGATATCATCAGGTAAGGATTAAAGAGGAATATATCAACAAGACCGCCTTCAGGACAATGTATGGTCATTATGAGTTCACAGTGGTGCCATTTGGGTTGTCAAATACACCAGTTGTTTTTATGTGCTTAATGAATGGTGTTTTCCGGGAATATTTAGACAAGTTTGTCATTGTCTTTTTGGATGACATCCTTGTATATTCCAATTCAGAGGAAGAGCATGAGCATCATTTGAGGATGGTGTTGCAAGTGCTAAGGGAGCATCAGTTGTATGCCAAATTGAACAAGTGCTTGTTTTATCAAAACATAATTCACTATTTGGGGCATATCATATCTGAAGAAGGGATACCAATGGACCCTGAAAAGATTGAGTCCATTAAAGGGTGGACAACACCTAAGAATGTGACAGAAGTCAAATCCTTCATGGGTCTAGCTGGTTACTGCAAAAGGTTCATTGTAGGGTTTTCGAGAATAGCTCACCCCATCACTTCCTTGCAAAGGAAGGGGAAGAAATTCCAATGGACAGAAGAATATGAAAGAAGCTTCCAACAATTGAAGCAACTGTTAATCAACTCTCCAATTCTGAGGATTGCAGATCCAAATGAAGACTTCATTGTATGCACATATGCATGTAAAGAAGGACTGGGTGCAGTTCTCAGTCAAAATGGGTTTGTTATATGTTATGAATCAAGGAAGTTGAAAGAGCATGAAAGGCTCTATGCCACTCATGATTTGGAATTGGCAGCCATAGTGCACGCTTTGAAGAAGTGGAGGCACTACCTCATGGGAATAAAGTTTGAGCTAAGGACAAACCATAATGGTCTGAAATATTTGTTTGATCAGCCTAATTTGAATGCTAGGCAGAGTAGATGGTTGGAATTCCTTTGTGAGTATGACTTTGATATCAAGCATATCAAAGGAAAGGAGAACAAAGTGGTCGACGCACTCAACAGGAGAGTGCATGAACTGCATGCTACAACCATTAACATGTATCAGAAGGATCTTAAAGGAAAAATTTCTGAAGTGGCAAAAGAAGATTTGCAGTACATGGAATTGGTAACAAAATTGCAACAAGGTAAAATGCAACAAAAAACTGAAGATTATGAATTGGGAATTGATGGAATTTTCTTGCAAAAAAAATAGACTCTATGTACCCAACTCTTTTGAATTGAGGAGTGTGATTTTAAAAGAGATGCATAATGTGCCTTAAGCAGGACACCCAAGATATCAGAAAATAGTTTTAGCAGTTAAGAGCCAATATTATTGGCTAGGCATGAAGATGGAGATTGTTGAATACATAGATAAATGCTTATAATGTCAAAGGGTCAAGGTTGAGCATAGACACTCGATTGGGTTACTACAACCATCACCCATTCTTGAGTGGAAATGGGAAGTAGTGACAATGGATTTCATCACGAGATTGCCTAGAACGAACAAGCAACATGATGCAATCATGGTGGTGGTCGACAAGCTTACTAAAGCTGCCCATTTCATTCCTATGAAGACTACTCATATGGAAACTAACGTTGCTGATATTTATATGAGGGAAGTACCGCGCTTGCATGGCGTACCCAAGAAAATTGTGTCTGACAGAGACCCAAAGTTTACATCAAAGTTCTAGAAGGGGTTATTCAAAGGGTTCGAAACAAATCTGAACTTCAACACTACTTATCATCCTCAGTCTGATGGGAAAACATAAAGGGTGAACCAAGTGATAGAATATATGTTAAGAACGTATGTGATGGACAAACCATCTAAATGGGAAGATTATCTACACTTGCTAGAATTTTCCTACAACAATGGGTATCAAGCATCACTGAAGATGAGCCTATTTGCAACACTTTATGGTAGAAAGTGAAACACCCCAGTAAGCTGGGACAACCCAGCTGATAGGGAAGTGGTTGGGCCAGAGTTTCTCAAGGAAATGGAAGAACAAATGTTGAAGATTAAGAAGAATTTGAAGGCTGCCCAAGACAGGCAGAAAATTTATGTTGATAAGAACATAACTCACAAGGAATTTAAAGTAGGGGATCATGTATTTCTGAGAGTGAAGGACAACAAAAGTTCCTTGAAGTTGGGAAATTTTTCAAAGTTGGTAGCTCGGTATTGTGGGCCGTTTGAAATCCTAGAGAGGATTGGTCCAGTAGCATATAGGCTTGCATTGCCTGCTTGAATGTCTATACATAATGTATTTCATGTGTCATTGCTTAAGAAATATGTACCTGATGCTAATCATGTTATTGATTGGAATGTGATTCAGGTGGAGTAGGAAAGCACTTTTCATGTGCATCCGATGTGTATACTGGATCGGAAAAGCAAGCAGCTCTGGAATTGAGCCATAGGGCTTGTAAAGGTCCAGTGGACCTGGTACGGTCCTGAGGACAGGGCATGGGAGCATGAGCATGCTATGCGGGCAGAATACCCACATCTTTTTGAAGATTTTGAAAATCTTGTTGATGTTCTGTAAATAAATTGCACTAAGGACAATGCAAAAATAAGGGGAGGGGATTGTAATATCCCCAAGGATGAGCCCCAATTGTATTTATGAATTGTAACATGTTTTGTAGGCTGGTGAACCAAGCAATTATAAGCTGATAGGCTTAAGTGTTTATTAGGTTGATGAGCCTAGGTGTTAAAGGCCAAGAGCTTGTTTTGTACATGTAAATATTCATATTATTAATATAAAAACATCACTACGTGTAGACCGACCACGAAGAAAGAGTATGGGGGACTAAGCTTCACTAGGATGGGTAAGGGAGAGGGGGTTGAGAGGCTGGAAATAGGGACTAAGCTTAAGAGCTTAAGTCCAAGAATAATTTATTATTATTCTAAATGTTGATAGAAGGATATGATTATATCCTAAGTTCCTTTGGGAAGAGGGAATGACTTCCAAATGGAAAGGAACGTGCTTCATGAACGACAAGTGTCAACTCAGGCACATGCAATTTTAAGTGGGAATTCTTGTTGTTTGGGGGGGGGACTCACAGAGGTTCAAGGACACATGGTTGGCTCTCAGGCTCTCACCATTATCGCCCTTCTCTGACCATTCGACCACCTTTATCCTAACAAGTTCGCTGACGCATCAAGCAAGCACACAACCAACCATTTCTACCATTGTTGAACCCATAGCCATTGTGAACCTTTGTAACTTGCCTGCACTGGTATTTTGTTGAGCCATACTCTACATTACCCGATTTCTGTTGTTGCCTCCACCCTTGCATGATTGTCTTAGGAGCTGGATTGAAGAAATAGGTTGTCAGGTCCATGGTTTGCAAAGGCAGGTTGTTAGGCTCGTAGATTGAAGAGGCAGGTTGTCAAGCCTGTGAGAAACTCTCTCCAGGTGAAAGAGTGTGATGAGGAAGTGAATTCTCTTGGAGAAAGTCTAGTAACAACTCTAAGACTATGTGACAGTGAAGGTGTATACTCCTGGGGTGGGACAGGCATATGGAGAATGAGAGTTTGTGAGCAGTGGGCATAAGTGGCTCCTAAGAGAATCCTTCCTGTTGAACTATGCGACATTCCTGTTAGCCTTGCCAAGCCTAGGAATCCCTTGCCCGGTGGAGTTTAGTCCCAGATCGGCGGTGATCAACTGCTGAGAGTGATGAGCAGTGTGGTCTAAGGTTGGGAGGTTCGTGGAAGGTCTGCAGACAGTTTGGTGGTCATTTATTGAAAGATAAGTACCAAATCTCTGTTAGTTGTATGTTGTGTAATTGCACATGTGTTATAACTTGATGAGTAAGGCCTGTGTATATCAGTTATGTTGTGTGTGTAGGCTTACTATTATTTCCACATTAATCTGTGTATGGTTAGAATATGTCGTGTGTATGCATATATTGTCGGTGTGTTTTAATGATTATTTCCGCATGAATAAGTGGCATGAACAAAACGATGTAACTATTAATTGTGTTAGATATGCATGCCTATAAAATCACAAATTGGTATCAGAGCTAAGGGAAATGTCCGAGAAGTGACATTGCCTAGTCTGTTAGTGGCTAGGGACATTACAAGACTTCTCTTATATACAATGTAAGATTTAGATCAAGTCCTCCAACAATTAACATTGAGTCATCCAAAGCCCTAGAGTCTGCCAGGATTTCCCAATACATGACCCTATCGGAATAAGGCCCATATATGTTTAAAATTGTGATGGAGGTTCCAAAATATTTTTTCTCCAACTTTACCAAAATTGTTGAGTTAAAAGGTGATGTTCAAAGATCCTTGCATGTTGGATTCCATCCCATCAGTAAACCTCATGATTGTCCCATTGTATCCATTGAATAGAAAGAGCAACTTTTTAGCCATGGTTTGAAAATGGCTCTTACTCTAGAGCCATTACACTTTGTTTCCTGAATTAGAATTATGTTAGGATTATGACTCATAATGATCCTTTTAAGGGCCAACTACTTGTGAATACCCCCTACCGTTGTCATGTTGAATGAGAGAATAATCATGGAGGAGGCTTCGTTAGGGATTTCCTTTCTCCAAGGGCCCTTGTGATAGTGGATTGCTTTCCTTTCCTAATGTATTGAATAACTTTTTTTTGAGCTCTCAGTAGATGGGACTTTCTTCCCATGGAATTGGGATGGATGGGATCGATAGCTAAACCTCCCGAAGAGGAACATTCTTCCTTCTATTTTCCTCGTGGTCTAAGAGCATAACCAGACTAAGGGGGAGGGCTTCTTTCTCCCTCTCAATAGAGGGATCATATTCCAACTTTGATGAGTTTGGACAACTTTTTGAACCACCTTTTCCTTTTGGATTTTCATGAGAAGGGGAGATTGGTCAAGGGGGAGATAGACTGGTGAGAAGAATACATGGAACTAGAGAATTGCCTAAGGGCCTAGGAGACCCCAACCCAAATTTGCATTCAACATTTGAAGGGATAAAGAGGGAGGGAGACTCTGAAAACATGGGAACATGGAGAAACATACTAGTATTGGGCGCAAGACTCAACACGTTCTCCAATGTGGAAACTGATGCTGCAACTAGATCTTGTGGAGAGTGCACTCCCCCATTAACCACCTAGAATGAAAAAGGGCTGCAAACACCCTTATGCTCCTCCTTAATATTTTTCACCCAACTTGTTTGCTACGTCCAACTTTTGGAAAAATAATTCTACACTGAGTTTGGAGGTGGCTGACCTCATGGTAGACATAACACCAAAATGGCACCTTCCAATACTTGATTCTTTACACCCACTTGAAATCAATAGACACCATCTCCATTTCTTCCACCATGCCATCTCTGAGGTCCACCTCTATTTGAATCTAGGCCCACCACCTCTCTACCTTCGAGACCCAATTTTGCACCAAACCCGTGAATTTTCCAAGTTTATTACCTATAGCTTTGAGAATAGGCAAGTTTTAGAATACTAGAGGAAGCCCAACAAAATGGTCCATATCATCATTGACATCACCGAAGCTCTGACATGGTCAAAATCCAATGTCCAATTTTGAAGGACCAATCCCGACAACCCCCAATTCCACTTCTTCCTTGATATCCTTGCACAATCAAGTTCCGAACGAAAGATAAAACATAACCACCCACGTACCAGGACATGGATCATCGACATATAACCTAAAACAAGATCCCATTGTAATTCCAACCAATTGGACAAGAAAGATACGATCTCCTCAAGCTCAACATCCTTACCTACTGCCACATCTACCTTTTCCTTTTGAGCTCACATACACCTTTTAGAATTTTTCCTCACGTTATCAGGGATCAAACTTACTACTTCACATGCCCTCATTTTCCTACCACCTTCTAACTGAGGAGAATTCGGGGGAGAGGGAGCAATATTTGAGGGCATGAGGAATGGAGCAGAGGGAGTAAATGTTTCCTTAATGGGAACTAAGGCATCCACTCCACTTTCAAGCTTTTCCAAAGTTAGAGCCGTGAGAACAGAGCCCACTTCATCCCTATGTCCATCGGATCTGACTGGAAAATTTATGAAGTCACATGGAATGTATGTAAAGTGCCCTCGATAGAATTCCACCTGAGGTTGAAACACCTATCTATGACACATGATCTCATTGTAATCAATTTGTTTGACCTCAAAATCATCCATACAACCAACTTGTCACATAAAACCACCTCCGAAACTCAGAAAAAGACATGCTACTCCGTCACAGAGACTGATATACCACCATTCGTCCTAGTCCAAAAATCCCTTCACAATTACCAAACCTCAGACCAAATGGAGATCGAAACATGCAAACTGAGACCCCGAGACCAAAACCACAGAGTCGATTTCCATGTTCAATCTATCCCCCCAATATTGCAAGATCTTTATTTCAAGTTCAAAGGAGATTTTAATATTCATAGTTCATTTTTACATGTTCTTTTTTCTCTTAAATGTTGTTCAAAATAATACATGAAAAAACTTCATTTAATTTTCTTTTGTCTTCACTAAAATATACAATCGTACCATTACATTATTTATAATACTTTTTCAATTATTCCTTCTTCTCCCATCATCATTTACTTCACAAATTCATTCTTAATCTTTTTCATCCAAATATCCAAACTAACTACAAACCCAAACATCCAAGCTAACTTGCAATAGGTATAAACCCAAATATTCAAACTAACTTGCAATATGTATAAACCCAAAATTATACTAGAAACTACAAGAGTAATGGAAACTCACAACAAGATTTAAGATTGTACTAAAAGTTGAAATGGTAGAAAAAAAAAAGTTAGGAAAATGTCCACGTGGTAAAAAGTTCGGAACGATCCACATGGTCCACCATGAGATGCTATACATTTTCAATCATTTAAACCACGTGTATCCAATTACTTACACGTCAACCTTAAAAAAATAATGAAAAAATAATAAACACGGTACCTACAAATATTATTTAAAAGGAATGTGCCACATTACACAACCTATTTTCATCATATTCAAATCACATCTACCTTGAATCACACTCTAATTGACCCATGTTTGATTCAAACTCTATTTGATCCATGTATCACCTTGGAATTCTTTGAATATGTCAAATTGCTTGTATCACCTTGGAATTTTTTTTAATATCATGTGTGTAAATTTAGTAACTTTAAAAATATAAAAGTTGTTATTAATATATTTTATATAATTTTATTTTTTAATCTAAATTCAAAGTTTTAAATGTTATTTTTTTGGTGGTGCTTTTGGGTTATTTGGATGTGTTATATTTTTCAGTCCTATCTTGTGTAAGAGGTCTTGTTGACAATTTTTCTTTTTCAATGGCTTGTTTTTTTGTTCGTTCAATTAGAATTATTACTTCATGTGAAGTTTTAACACTTGTAAATGAAGAAGGCAAATGAGGAAGGTTATTTATAGCATTTGGAATATCATATTTATATATAAGGTTTTATCTTTATACTTATTTTATCATTTGTATGGTAATGATGATAAATTTTATCCGCGATGGGTGTTAGCAAGCCTACCACTTAACATTCCCTATTGTGGCACCTTGTTGGCACCACCTGAAGGACTTATGTGGGTGAAGCAAACCTATTGGTTACTTCACCTTAACATCCATGATATCAAGGACAAATCCATATATTCCATGAGGAATCAATAATTAATATTTAATATCCATTGACATAATTGACATGATATGAAGTACAATGACATGCATACAAATACAAGTAGGGACGATAAGTCATGTGCTTGGCAAAGGTCATGACTTATCATAATTACATAAACTTATCATTTATCATGACTTATCATTATTACATTTTAATGCTTATATTATATAATAATTTACCTATAACTTATTATTACATGATGATAAATGCAATAAATTTTAGGTATATTACAACTCTTCCCCCCTTAAAAATGCTTTGTCCTCAAAGCATATGAAATGATAAACTCTTTTGATACAACCCTCATTTACTTGAACTTGAAGAACTTACCACTTCAAATAATATTCTTCCTTGAATTGTATCAGTTTATAATTCCTTCATAATTTTATAATTATAAGGCCACTTACTATTGGTTCAATTTTCTTCTCTACTAGATGTACCTTTATATATGGTTTAATGTAAAAATAGTTTGACTATTGTGTAGATTTCTTACATGCACAAATAATTTGGCAAGCTACGAGTATTTTCACCTTTCTCACTTTACGCGACTTCTTATATACTTGTACCATGTAAAAATATATTTATATTTATTTTTCATTCCCCCATGCAAAATTCATCCACTACGAATCTTTTGATGGACTTTATACCTTCATCTGTACTTTAAAACGCTAGGAATTTTTTCTTTTAAATTACTTGTTCTTACCTCGTATATGGAAAATAACTTAACTAATGCCAACTATGGAATCTTTGCCTAAACTTCTTTACGTGCATTTTTTAAAGATACTTGGAAACTTTCCTTTTTAATTATATTTTCTTACCATGCACATGCCAATTAATTTTAATTATTGTCAACTATGGAGTCTTGTTTGACTTATACTTCTTCACATACACTTTAAAAATACTTGGATAACTTTTTATTTTTCTTTTCTTCTCCTCTTCATTTTTCTTTATTACCAGAATAAAGAATGAGCCACCAGCTTGGAGATTATTTGCAGAAAATTTTCTTGTTTTTTTCTTTCTTTTTCTATTTTTATTTTTTTATTTTTTAAATGCCACTGGCGAAATAAACTTGATTATAGATCAACAGAACAACAATAAAAAAATATACTTGACCACATGCCAACAAAAAGACTGCTCTGATACCACTTGAAACAAACCTATTGGTTACTTCATCTTAGCATCCATAATATCAAGGACAAATCCATATATTCCACCAGGAATCAATAATTAATATTTATTATCCATTGATATAATTGACATGATATGAGATACAATGATGTGCATATAAATACATGTAGGGATGATAAGTCATGTCCTTGGCAAATGTCACGACTTATCATAATTACATAGATTTATCATTATTACGTTGTAATGCTTAGATATTACATAATAATTTACCTATAACTTATTACATGATAACAATTGTAATATAATTTACGTATATTACAATATGGATGCTTGCAAGATCTAGTCTCAGACACTATTGGATTTTGTAAGTGAGTACGAACGGGCTATGGGTGATATAAACAATACTTACATCGATTTTGAGGGACTTGTAGAGCACTACGTCGAAGTGAATGTAACCCTCTAATGGCATTGAGATCTCCTTTGCTGAGTAATGGAAGTAAATCTCTTTTACACCCATAAATAATGTTGTTGATAATTCCAAACATAGGTACAACGAAGGGAGAATGGTAGTGCGGGATAATTTGTGCAACTTATCACAATAATTAGTTTTTCTCCACTCTGCATTTCAGATGCTCTACATTTTGACTCTATGTAGTGAAATAACATTAGGTGTGTGCATTTAACTCCCATTTTGAAGTCCTCAATACATTCAAAGGGAACATCAACAATTCCATTTGGATTTGCTTGAATTATGTGCAATTCAACTTTGTTGTATTACATGCAATTGAGATCTACTCGAGCTCACCTTTTTGTATTTCCACTCTATTGTATTTGGGATCTACTTGTATTTCATCTCAATATGTTAAAAGGGAATGATCATAGTTCCCTTCGGCTTTGCATGAATTATGTGCAATTGTGTGCAATTTAGTTTCATTGTATTTTGTGCAATTTTACTTGTCTAACCATGTGTATTTCAGCTCTGTTTGGCTTGTCTTTCTATGTTTATGCTCTCGTGTATTTGGACTCTACTTGTATTTGGGCTCTACATTTAGGCTTTGTGTAGTCAAATAGGATTATAGCATTATGTGAGTTCAATAGGATTTGTGAGGAACCATACTCATTGTGGAACAACCACTTGAGTTAACATCCAAAACAATGGCTAGGATAATTCCAAAGGAACTTCCTAACAATTCCTTTGACTTCATGAACTTGACATGGGAGTTATTTGAGCACATGCACATTTAGGTTGAAAATGTTGTTATTCTCGTTGAATATTTTGAGAACCTCAAAATAGGAGAACCGAGCCACACAAACTATGAAATGGAGCTATTTATTGTGTCAAAGGAAAAGTCAAGGACCATGTACGATGTTGATATACATCCAAATAATCTAAGGAATGCACAAACCCTACATTTCTTGTAATATTTCAAGTTAGTATAATTGGGATAAGCATAATTACCAACTTGATGAGAACCCTCTAAAATTTTTCATTATTTTAGAGGTCACATTTAGTCATTATTTTTATCCTTGTTTTGAAAAGTGGTGCTATTGGTAGCACCCCTTATTTTAGGGGTTAAAAACACCACCTTTTGCAACCATGACCTTAACAACCTTGTAATTTTTAGCAACAAACCATTAAAATCAACCCTTGAAATGAAAAATGGTGTCAAGAACAACACCCTTTTTTAAGGTCAAAATTACAACTTCTTTGAAATGATGGTCTTAACAACTTATGTCATTGCAATCAAAACCTTAAAAATATTATAATTGAAAAGTGACACTCCCAGTAGCACCCCCCATTTTTTTGAAGGTCAAAACTGCAACTTCTTTGAAATTCACGACCTCGACCATAGTTACTCTTACAACCAAAATATTAAAATCAATCCTTGAATCGAAAAGAGATATTATAGGTAGCATGCCCCTCTTTTTTGTGAGATTGAAATTATAACATTTTTGAAACCATGGCCTAAAACCCCACATGGTTGCAAATAATTACAAAAATAGAAAATAAACCTCAAAGATGAGAAAAATAAATAAAAATAAAAATGTAAATTGGGTTTAGTCCGAATGGTTTCTGTTGATGGGTGTCTCCCTCCCACCTAGGTTCAATTCTAGCAAGTGACATGTTCATCTATTTAATGAGCATGCTTTCAAAAAAGCCTCAACTTTCTACAAAAATCTGATTTACCCTGGGTACCATCCTCGAAATGAAGGGAAGTTCCTCGTGAGTTTCCCTAAAAATTATTCCAAGGATTAAAAAGAGAAAAATAAATAAAAACAAAGAGGAAAAAGCAAAAAAGAAAAAGAAAAAGAGCTACAAAATAAGGGAAGAAAACATGTTTTATTTCAAATAAAAAATTATTATTTTTTAAATAATTATTTTTAAATTAAAGAAAATAAAGATGGGAAAAAATCTCCTGCCATCATTTTAATTAATTAAGAAAAAAAAACATATTTAGGAAAGAAAATATGTTTTATTTTAATTATAAAATTTATTTTTTAAATAATTATTTTTAAATTAAAAAAACAAATAGAGAGAAAAACTCTCATACCATCTTTTTAATTATATTTATAAAATAAAATTTGAAAAACATTGTAATATATATATATATATATATATATATATATATATATATATATATATATGGTAAAAAAATGAAAAATAAAACATATTTAAAAAACATTGTAAAAAATGAAAAATAAAACATGTTTAAAAACATTGCAAATTGAAGTGCTTCTTAAATC
>ML785878.1:77837-96134 GCA_009831015.1 Picea engelmannii
AGCGTTTTTTTTCTTAATTTATAAAGTATCATTTAAAAAAATATTAAAAAAACATGTTTTCTCTCGTAATCTTGTGGCTTTGACTCTCTCTTTTTGTGCTTATCCCTCTCTATTTCTATTTATTTTCCCAATCTTTGATTTTTTTCTCCTTTTCTTATTAATTGTCTTTTCGATTTGGGGGTTTATTTTAAGATTTTGGTTGCAAGGATATTAATTGTCAAGGCCATGGGTTTCAAAAAGTTGCAATTTTGAGCCCGAAAAAAGGGGGGTGCTACTAGGAGAGTCACTTTTCGATTTCAAGGTTGATTTTGAAGTGTACATAACCCCAAAAATTTAGAGAAATGACATAAAATGTAGTGCAAAACCCAAGAACACAAGAGAAAAAGAGATAAAAATAGAGAGATATGTTCACTTGCCTCTTCAAGGGGAAACCTACAAAATCAATGCTCCAAATATAGTTAATATTCTTGACAAGAAAAAATACATAACCTTCAACTCAATATATAGATATCGACAGAGAATATAAACTATCTATGGGCCCCTTATAATGAGGGCTGACCAACTAATTTGGGCCTTATAACTAAAAATGACCCTTTATTACAAAGAGTGACTATTAATTAACTATTTAATGGGTCTTATTCAATGAAGGTGACATCATACATTAATCAAGTATCTAAGTAAGGGNGGAGTTAGGGTAGGACCCTAAGTTGAGCGTACACTTATATTGAGAGGGGGGGGGGGTGAATCAGTATAAGACAATTTTTTACTTTTTGAAGCATTCATCAACCATAAGAAAACAATCACATATGAGATATATTAACTTCAAAACATCAAACACAATATTTACATGGAAACCCTTTCAGGAGAAAACCACAAAAAATATCTTTACAATTCTTTGTAGGCAACAACCTACTCTTACATATCTTCATAGACACCAAACTATTGGAGACACTAATCCCCACTGCTAAGCACCAACTTAGTAAGAGATGCCAATCTCTTTGTTTGAGCAGCCTACTCTTACAGGTATTTGTAGCCACCAATCTACTAGAGACACCAATCCCCACCGCTAAGCACCAAATTAGTAAGAGAAACCAATCTCTTTGTGTGAGTTGCACCAACTTTCACCGAGCATGCCTGCTACTTCTTCCTTCACTAAGTTTTCTCATTGATTTTTCCTTCACTAGGTCTAGTCACTACTACCTTCACTAGGTATACTCACTACTTCTGCCTTTACTAGGTCTGACCAAAATTTGAATTTCCAAAAGGCAACTTTGCCAAAGCTTGTTGTTTTGGACATGTTCGCAAGGAGGAACTTGTATAACATACAACGTATCCAATTTTTCAAATCAGATTATGAAATTTTTACCTAATGTACTTTTTTATGTCTCTTGTGTTCTCTGAAATTTTCACAGTTTGAAGAGTCCCATAAAAGATGTTATAGTAAACATTCCAAACTGACATGTTTGAAACTAATCTTAGGACCATTCAAAAACCCTAAATTCATAGATCATATCTCATAAATTACAATGAACCAACATTTGAAATTTTTAGCTAAGGTACTTCTATATGTTTCCTCTGTTCTATAAAAATTTCATAGTCTGAAGAGTCCCAAATAATAATTTATAATGAAATGCCAAACTGAAATATTAAATTTATTTTAGGAGCATTCAGGAACCCTAACTCCAAGCAGTGTATCTTATAAAGTACAGTGAAAGAACATCTGAAAGTTTTACCCGAGGTACTTCTGTATGTCTCCTTTGTTTGTAAAAATTTCACTCTCTGAAGACTCCTTGAAAAAAAATTATAGTAAAAATGTCAAACTAACCAGTTTGAAACTGATTTCAAAATCATTCAGGAACCCTAACTTCCACGAAGTGTATCTCTGAAAGTATAGAAAATGAAAATCTAAAATTTTGACCACATGTACAGAGAGATCTCTACTCCATTTTTGCAAAATTTCAAGGTATGAAACGTCTTATAAAATAAGTTATAGCGAAAGCACCAAGCTGACATTTTTAAAACTTATTTGAGGAGCATTCAAGAACCTTAAATTCCATAAGACATATCTCCGAAAATATAGCGAACAAACATCTAAATTTTTTACTACATGTACACCAAGATATTTCCTTTGTCGCTTCAAAATTTCAAGGTATGAAATGTCCCAGATAAAAAAAAGAAAAAAAAAAAAAAGTTATCGCGAAAATTCTAAGATGACCTTAAACTAATTCAATCTTTGCTCATCCATTTTTCAAATGTTACTACATATTGCACCCACACACTTTCTCTCAATACTATCTCTTATTATACTTTTTTCATAACCCTTCATGAAGGGACATCTCCACTATTTAAATATTTAAATCCCAATACCATGGGAAAATACCCCAAACCCCTGGGTTTGAAACCACCATTTTACTTTTTACTTTTTCACATGCACCCCTTTTTTGATATACTTGTAAACCTATATATATATATATATATATATATGTGTGTGTGTGTGTGTGTGTGTGTGTGTGTGTGTATATAAATCAATATTGATAATGTTGTGTGTATTGTAATGTCGTAATATGACATTAATGAAAACATCAATCCTTTGACATCAATGAAAATAATTTCAACGATCCCCCTTTGAAAACAATGCTTTCCTCAAGGTTGAAGGAGAGAAAATTGTTGTAGAGTCATTGTCGATTTGATCCATGAAGGCTTGGGCCACTAAGGAAGAAGTGAAAATATGAGCTAGAGCACAAAAATGAGCAACTTTTGAAAGACAATCAACAACCACCATGATGATTGATTTGTTTCCTTCTTTTGGGAGTCCCACATTAAAATCCATTGAAATGTTTGTCCAAATATGTGTTGGGATTGGTAATGGTTGATATGCCCCTAGTATCTTCATTGTCTCTCCCTTGTTTCTTTGGAAATCATCACAGGCTGCAATGAAGTCTTGGATATCTAATTTCATGTCATGCTAGAAGAATGAAGGCTTAGTTATTCATAGGTTTTATAATATCCAAAGTGACCAACTATTGGCAATGAATGTATCTATTTTAGTACTTGTTGTTTTAGGGTTGAATCTTTTTCCAAAATTATGTTCCATTTATACCTCAATGTATCTTGTTTCCATGTATAACTTTCAGGAATCTACTTAAAGTTGTTGGATGAATTGTCTTAAAGTATTGTTTTCTAGCCATTCCTTGTGAGCCTCCTCAAGCCATCTTGGAGTTGGTAATAATAAGGCAAAGAATGACCCATCCTACTCAAATTTTCTAGATAATGCATCAACTACAACATTCTCTTTACCCTTCTTATATATGATCTCATAATTATACGCCAACATCTTGGTGACCCATTTATTTTTCTCTAATGTGTTAGGATATTTATACCCTTAGGAGTTAGTTAAGATCAACTTGGTCTAAAGTATCTTTAGGTAAAAGTGTGTTTCTTAGTATGTTCTTTTAGTATGCATCAATATGCATTTGTAGTTATGTAATTTGATGGTCACAATATGTTCTAGGCATAAAGTGATCCGATGGCTCATATTATCCCTGATCTTAACAGATACATTGATATGTGGCTTAACACTTGATTGGTCCATGATATATATTTAAAGAGAATGGGGTTTCATTTGTTGATGATCGATTGTAAGAAAATCTCTTGTAAAATATTTTTCTTTTGCATTAATATATTGCCTCAAGTGGCCACGTTGGCTAGGGTCATGGACTGTTATTCTCTTCGACGGTTTTAGCCACGTAAAAACATCAATGTGTTGATATTTGATTTGGTTGTGTGAGTGGTTACTAAAGGTGGTTGTCATGTATTGGAATACATTGTTTTGTCTCAGAGCCTGTCTGAGGACCCGCTCTTGATGTAGATCGAGATATTGAAGCCATGTTGTCGCATTTATGGTTTCTTCTAT
Source organism: Picea engelmannii (assembly GCA_009831015.1). Lineage (NCBI taxonomy): Eukaryota > Viridiplantae > Streptophyta > Pinopsida > Pinales > Pinaceae > Picea > Picea engelmannii. Next base: position 81,751 of record ML785878.1, read on the forward strand.
TTTCGTACATTTCTAGGTTGAGAGGATTATTCCATTACGTCTCGAGTGTTTCTTTCAGTTAGAAACTATTTTTGCTTCACTTGAAAAGTTTTTTTTTTCTCAAGATACGACAATTTCAATAAGATTCAAAGGTGTAAAGCCTAAATACACACTTTTAAAAAAAAAATCAAAGTTAATATTTCGGTTTTCTATTTTTATTTCCGGGTTGCTACTCTTTCCAATTTGTGTATGTTATTTTTCCCATGCTCTATGTGATCTCGTTAAATAAAAAATGAAGTGAACATTGTTTTATTGTTGGCATATGCTCTTTGTCGTGCACTTTGTGCGATCTCATCAAATTAGAAACATAGAGAAAATTTGCATTTTCCGGGTAAGCTAACCAAAATCTAACCTCATTTGCTGTTGAGATTTGTTTCATGTGTTTGTATGAGCACATGGGAGCAAAGGTTTTGGGGTAAGCACACACTTCGAGGAGAAACAACAACCCCAACTGCCACCTTTACAATTATAATGTGTTTTGCACTAGTTCACTTGGTTGAAAGTTTCTTTATGTAATAATAGGTCTTGAGTTCAAGTCTTTTTTTTAAGTTACTTTTTGAAAAATTCCATGCATCCATTGCAAAGTGCATTTCACTTAAATTATAAAAGTGAATCATTATAAAGTAACTTTAATATTTATTTTTTAGTTACTTTTTGCATGCAATTTAATTTACAAAGTAACTTTATTGTAAAAGTGATTCTCACATATTCTATAAAAGTAGGTCACTTCATAAGTAATTTAGTTGTAAAAGGGATTATCACATATTCTATAAAAGTAGGTCACTTCATAAGTAATTTAGTTGTAAAAGTGAACTTATAGGTAAAATTAGAGAAGGAAGGGAATTTTGTGCATCCATTACCATGTGGGTCAATTTCTACCTACCACACAGTGCCTTGATAATTGTTTATGTTGTTTTTCAAAAGGCCATAACATTCACATTTGAAGTATATTGTTTTTTCAATGGTTTATTTTTTGAGAAATTTCCATCCAAATCATCAGTTTCAGCTTTTGAATTCATATTATCTGTATATTTTGATATGACGTCTCCATGTGATCTTTTGCTTACCAATACTAATTAATTCTTCTAAAAATCACATATGGAAGATGTATTAAGAAGTAAACGATTGTATCAGATTACCTTGGGTAAATAACAAACCCCCACTAATGCCAAAAAGAAATCCAAATGGGATGGTAAGAATGTCGAAGCACATGGAGTAAATTTTGGAATGTCCATCTCCTGATTTATGGTTTCACCTTCAAGGAATTGATGACCCAGATGAATCTTGCACTAATATTGAAGCTATGTTTGGTAAACACAATACTATTTGAGCCCATCAAATTGAAAATCAGTTAATGAATTTAAGTCCCAATCATTTTCCTTGCATTAAAGATTATTTATCTAAGTTCAAAACACTTAAAATTTTATGTCAAGACTGTAAAACAGACTTGGAGGATGAATGTTGCATATATATTATTCTTGCTAATTTTGGTAGGCATATTCCGTGTTTGCATCTACCTATTATGCCATTAGAGAATCTCTAGGTACTTCTTATAAAGAACCCACTTTTGAGTCTTTTTGTGATTCTCTGATTAGATAAAAGATAAGTCTTTGCATCTTGGAGTAATCAACACTATAGGTACATCTAACAAAGCCTTAGTGGCCCAATAGAAAGATAATTCCAAGCATCCTGAGGAGAAACATCCTCACCACAACAATAAGCAAAATAAGGGTCCCAAACCCTCTCATCCAACTTATGCTCCTAATGGTGACAAAGGAAAAAAATCTAAAAGTACGAAGACTAATCAACATTGCAACTTTTATGGGTGAGATGGCCATCTGGAGTATAAATGTTTTAAAAATATGGAAGCCTTAGAAGCAACAATATAAATCTTGATTCTTCTTCTTCTTATTCTCATGGACATTCACTTTCTACTTATGGTTTCTCCTTCAATGCATCTTTTACTTCTTCTGATGAGTGGCTTATTGATTATGGAGCATCTTATCATATGACTAAGGATAAAGCCATTTTTTTTCTCTTAATGAATGTAATGCCAAACAAATATTTGTTGGTGATGATAGATATCTTAGTGTTGTAGGGTCTGGAGCAATTCAGGTAGATAACAATCATTTCAATGATGTATTATGTGTTCCAAGTCTTTCCTGCAACCTTCCATTAATGCATCATATCACTCATTTAAGTGAAGGTAAAACCATAGAGTTTCCACCTCACCAAGTCATAGTTAAGGATTTAAAAGATCCTTAGCATGTCATAGCAACTGGAATTGTTGATGATATTACTAGGTTGTAAAATTTGACAACTTTGGGTCATCATTTTTTCCATCAATTTTTGTTTCTCACAATGGCGACTTGAGCAAAATTTAGGATGAACAGTTTAGTCATCTAAACTATCGTTCACTACAACAATTATGTAATCAACATATGGTCACTAGTCTTCCTCTCTTTTCCTGCAAAGATGGTTTGTGCCAATTTTGTTCTCGGTGAATATCACCAGGACAATTTTGACAAATGTGCCTCTTTGGATGCCTCAACCCCTTTGTAGTTTGTGTACAATGATTTGTGTGGTCCGCTTTCTTCTCCTTCATTATATGGGTGCAAGTAATTCTTAACTTTCATTTATGACTTCTCCATATGCACTTGGGTTTGCTTCTTAAAATTTTAGAGTGAAGTTTTTGACAAGTTTTTGACCTACAATGCCCTTGTAGAAAAAAAATCTGGACATCAATTTCAAAGGTTAAGAACAAATAATGGAGAAAAATATGTGAACACAAAAATTTACAAGTTACGAAACTACACAGGGCATTCAAATGGAATATATTGTTCGATATTACACCACAACAAAATAATCTTGTTAAGAGAAAGAATAACACATTAAAATAAATGGTTGATCATATGATCCAATCTAAAGGATTAAGTCTTTATTATTGGGTGGAAGCCATCAACTGTGCAAATTGCATAGTAAGTCGCACCCCCATTTTTTTGAAGGTAAAAACTGCAACTTCTTTGAAACTCATGACCTCGACAATAGGTACTCTTACAACTAAAATCTTAAAATCAATCCTTGAATCGAAAAGAGATATTATAGGTAGCATGCCCCTCTCTTTTGTGAGATTGAAATTTTAACATTTTTTAAACCATGGCCTAAAACCCCACATTGTTGCAAATAATTAAAACAATAAATAAATAAACCTCAAAGATGAGAAAAATAAATAAAAATAAAAATGTCAACTGGGTTTAGCCTGAATGGTTTGTGTTCATGGGTGTTTTCCCCCCACCTAGGTTCAATTCCTGCAAGTGACATGTTGAGCTATTAAATGAGCACGCTTTCAAAAAAGACTCAACTTTCTACATAAATATGGTTTACCCTGGATACCATCCTCGAAATGAGGGGAATTTCTTGGTTGGTTTCCCAAACAATTATTCCAAGGATTAAAAATACCAAAAATAAAGAAAAAAAGAGCTGCAAAATAAAGGAAGAAAACATGTTTTATTTCAAATAAAAAATTAACTTTTTTTAAATAATTATTTTTAAATTAAACAAGAAAAGAAAGCTACCATAATTTTAATTAATTAAGAAAAAAAAATAGGAAGAAAACATGTTTTATTTTAATTATAAAATTTATTTTTTAAATAATTATTTTTAAATTAAAAAAGAAAAGAAAGATAGAAAAAATTTCTCATACCATCATTAATTATATATATATATATATATATATATATATATATATAAACCATATTTAAAAAACATTGTAAAAAAAAAAACCATATTTAAAAACATTGTAAATTGAAGTGCTTCTTAAAGCTTCCATTCATTAGAGTGGCGGACAGTCACCGGCGTGGGGTGGAGGAGGGGGATCCCTCCGCACCCGCATGTTAAATAAGCGGCTTGCCACTCCTTTAATGCATGGATGCATAGGAAGTGAGAAGGGGTGAGGAGAGGGGGGTGCGAAAATTTTGGGAATCAACCTCCTTCCAATTCAACCCAATTTGTTGTTTAAAAGTTAAAATTCTATTTTCATATATATATATATATATGAGGTAAGAGCCTTTTTTTTTCTTAATTTAAAAAGTATCATTTAAAAAAAATATTAAAAAAACATGTTTTCTTTTCTAATTTTGTGGCTTTGACTTTCTCTTTTTGTGCTTATCCCTTTCTATTTCTATTTATTTTTTCAATCTTTGAGGTTTTTCTCATTTTCTTATTATTTGTGTTTTTGATTTGGGGGTTTATTTTAAGATTTTGGTTGCAAGGAAATCAATTGTCAAGGCCATGGGTTTCAAAAAGTTGCAATTTTGAGCCCGAAAAAAAAGTGGTGCTCGATTTCAAGGTTGATTTTGTAGTGTACTTAACCCCAAAACTTTAGAGAAATCACATAAAATGTAGTGCAAAACCCAAAAACACAAGAGAAAAGAGAGATAAAAATAGAGAGATATGTTCACTTGCCTCTTCAAAAGGGAAACCTACAAAAGCAATGCTCTTAATATAATAACAATTCTTGACAAAAAAAAATACATAACCTTCTACTCAATATATAACTATCCACAAAGAATATTAACTATATATGGGCCCCTTATAATGAGGGTTTACCAACTAATTTGGGCCTTATAACTAAAAATGACCCTTTATTACAAAGAGTGATTATTAATTAACTATTTAATGGGTCTTATTCAATGAAGGTGGCATCATACATTAATAAAGTATCTAAGTAAGGGGGTTAGGGTAGGATCCTAAGTTGAGCACACACTTATACTGAGAGGGGGGGTGAATCAGTATAAGACAATTTTTTACTTTTTGAAGCATTCATCAACCATGGAAGTGTGCCTACCATGTAGCTTAAATATCTGATCCATGAAGGGTTGGGCCACTAAGGAAGAAGTGAAAATATGACCTAGCACATAAAAATAAGCAACTTTTGAAAGACGATCAACAACCACCATCATGATTGATTTGTTTCTTGCTTTTGGGAGTCCCACAATAAAATCCATTGAAATGAGTGTCCAAATCTGTGGTTGGATTAGTAATGGTTGATATGCCCCTAGTATCTTCATTGTCTCTCCCTTGTTTCTTTGGAAAACATCACATGATGCAATGAAGTCTTGGATATTTGATTTCATGCCATCCCAAAAGAATGAACGCTTAGTTATTTATAGGTTTTATAAAATTCAAAGTGACCAACTATTGGCGATGAATGTATCTCTTTTAGTACTTGTTGTTTTAGGGTTTAATATTTCGCCAAAAGTATGTTTCATTTATACCACAATGTATCTTGTTTCCATGTATAACTTTTAGGAATCTACTTAAAGTTGTTGGATAAATTGTCTTACAGTATTGTTTTCACGTCATTCCTTGTGGGCCTCCTCAAGCCATCTTGGACTTGTTAATGATAAGGTAAAGGGTGACCCATCCTACTCAAATTTTCTAGATAAAGCATCAACCACAACATTCTCTTTACATTTCTTATATAAGATCTCATAATCACACCCCAACATCTTGGTGACCCATTTATTTTTCTATAGTGTGTTAAGATATTTATACACTTAGGAGTTAGTTAAGATCAACTTGGTCTAAAGTGTCGTTAGGTAAAAGTATGTTTTTTTAGTATGCATTTGTAGTTATGTAATCTGATGGTCACAATATGTTCTAGACATAGAGTGATTCGATGGCTCATATTATTCTCGATCTTAATGGATACATTGATATGTGTCTCAACACTTGATTGGTCTATGATATCTATTTAAAGAGAATGGAGTTTCATTTGTTGATGATCGATTGTAAGTAACTCTCTTGTAAAATATATTTATTTTTCCTTAATATATTGCCTCAAGTGGCCACGTTGGCTAGGGCCGTGGACTGTTTCCCTCTTCGAGGGTTTTAGCCATGTAAAAACATCGGTGTGTTGATATTTGATTTGGTTGTGTGAGTGCTTACTAAAAGTGGTTGTCATGTGTTGGAATACCTTGTTTGGTCTCAGAGCCTGTTTGAAGACCCGCTCTTGATGTAAATCGAGATATTGAAGCCATGTTGTCGCATTTCTAGTTTCTTCTATTTTCATACATTTCTGGGATGAGAGGATTATTCCATTACATCTGGAGTGCTTCTTTCAATTAGAAATTATTTTTTCTTCACTCGAAAATATTTTAGTTTTCCCAAGATACGACGATTTGAGTAAGATTCAAAGGTATAAAGCCTAAATACACCCTTTTTAAAAAAAATTACAAAGTTAATATTTCGGCTTTCTATTTTTATTTCCAGGTTGCTACTCTTTCCAATTTGAGTATGTTATTTGTCGTGTGCTCTATGTGATCTCGATAAATAAAAAATGGAGTGGAATTTTTTTTTCTTGTCTGCGTATTCTCTTTGTCATGCGCTTTGTGTGATCTCGTAAAATTAGAAACAAAGAGAAAACTTGCATTTTCCAGGTAAGCTAACCAAAATCTAACCTCATTTGTTGTTGAGATTTATTTTTCTTGAAAAACAAATCTCATGTGTTTGTATGAGCACATGGAAGCAAAGGTTTTTGGGTAATCACACACTTCGAGGAGAAACGACAACCCCAACTGCCACCTTTACAATTATAATGTGTTTTGCACTAGTTCACTTGGTTGAAAGTTGTTTTATGTAATAAGAGGTCTTGAGTTCAAGTATTTTTTTTAAGTTACTTTTTGGAAAATTTCATCCATTCATTGTAAAGTGCATTTCTCTTAAATTATAAAAGTGAATGATTATAAAGTAACTTTAATACTTATTTTTTAGTTACTTTTTGCATGCAATTTAATTTATAAAGTAACTTTATTGTAAAAGTGATTCTCACTATTCTATAAAAGTAGGTCACTTCATAAGTAATTTAGTTGTAAAGTGAATTTATAGGTAAAGTTAGAGAAGAAAGAAATTTTTTTGCATCCATTACCATGTGGGTCAATTTCTACCTACCATGCAGTGCCTTGATCACTGTTTATGTTGTTTTTCAAAAGGGCATAACTTTCACATCTGAAGTCTATTGTTTTTTCAATGGTCTATTTTTTCAGAACTTTCAATCCAAATCATCAGTTTCAGCTTTTGAATTCATATTATCTGCATATTTTTATATGACTTCTCCATGTGATCTTTTGCTTACCAATATCAATTACTTCTTCCGAAAATCACATGTGGAGGATGTACTAAGAAGTAAAGGATTGTATCAGATTACCTTAGGTAAAGAACAAACCCCCACTAATGCCAAAAAGAAATCCAAATGGGATAGTAACAATGTTTAAGCACGTGGAGTAAATTTTGGAATGTCCATCTCTCTTGATTTATGGTTTCACATTCAAGGAATTGATGGCCTAGATGAATCTTGCACTATGATTGAAGTTGTATTTGATAAAGACAATACTATTCGAGCCCACCAAATTGAAAATCAGTTAATGAATTTAAGTCCGACTCATTTTCCTTGCATTGGATATTATTTATCTAAGTTCAAAACACTTAAAATTTTATGTCAAGACTATAAAATAGACTTGGATGATGAATGTTGCATATATATTATTTTTTCTAAGCTTGGTAGGCATATTCAGTGTTTGTATCTACCTATTATGCCATTATAGAATCTCTATGGACTTCTTATAAAGAACCCACTCTTGAGTCTTTTTTTGATTCTCTTATTAGAGAGAAAGATAATTTTTTGCAACTTGGAGTAATCAACACTATAGGTACATCCAACAAATCCTTAGTGGGACAATAGAAAGATAAGTCCAAGCATCCTGAGGAGAAACATCCTCACCACAACAATAAGCAAAACAAGGGTCCCAAACCTTCTCAGCCAACTTCTGCTCCTAATGGTGACAAAGGAAAAAAAATCAAAAAGTAAGAAGACTAATCAACATTGCAACTTTTATGGGTGAGATAGTCATCTGGAGTATAAATGTTTTAAAAATGTGGAAGCCTTATAAGAAAAAATATAAATCTTGATTCTTATTCTTCTTCTTCTCATGGACATGCACTTTCTGCTTTTGGTTTCTCCTTCAATTCATCTCTTAATTCTTCTGATGAGTGGCTTATTGATTATGTAGCATCTCATTATATAACTAAGGATAAAGCCATTTTTTTCTCTCTTAATGAATGTAACACCAAACAAATATTTGTTGGTGATGATGTTGATGTTTGGACAACATTAGGAAGACATTCTCTAAAGATAATAATTAATAATATAATTATTATTGATTATTATATATATTATATAATAAGTAAATGATAATAACAAATAGTTATTGATTATTCAAGGGACACATCCTTTCATGGATGGTCACCTTATGTTACCTATATATGGAACACTCATTATTGTAATAAATCATCGAATATCTCTCATATCTCATATGAAGTAAAACAAAATGGTATCAAAGCGGGACTGGGCCTCACTCCCTCACAGGAGGGCCTAGGAAAATGAGAGAGACAGAGGCACATTGTCAGAACTATTTTTTTTTTGAAAATTCTTGGGCATCTATTGGAAAGCGTTGGGACAAATTTTACGAGCAAAAGAAACAAACAATGGTTATGGCATGTAGCATGTGATTAGGGTTGGTAAAGATATTGGCACGCAGAGTGAGCTTTGCTATTGTGGCCTACTGCAGTAGACTCAGAATCATTTATGCCAATAAAATATCTACTCTGCTCAGCCCCCCCGTGGCTTTTCCATTCGTGCAATTTCAAAAGAATCATGTGGATATGGCCTCTGAGCTAGTTTGGCTGGCTTCTCGTAGCCGATGCATTGTAAATAGGATTTCACATGATTTCGTCGAATCCGTTTCATGTGACTCCACTGCACAAGAAAGTGGCGAGAAGGACAAACACCCTCGTGTTGTTAATATATACAACCACTGCATATCATTTTCCTTGTTGGTTTATATAAAATAGCTTCTCAACATTTGAAGGGTGTATTATGGATTCAATCTGTATGGTCCCATGACATTTTACAAATATAAAATCTCATACATTAATATAACCCAGGTATTCTCACAAGCAATTTATCTTCCCCATAATTTGAATGGAGGATCTTGAAACAAATGCATGAGTCAAGTTATATACGACGAATCTGGCACAGCCACACCCTCACTGGCACGTCCACTCGCATAGGATCTTCTTTCCACTCACAGCCCGAAGAACTCAAAGGTTCCTCTGATTCCCTATCGGGAATTTTTCTTACCCACAGATTTTCTTCTCCTGCGCGATCCTCCTTCCTTGTCTTATCGGAGGATCATAACTCGCGGCTTCACAAGTTCTCTGTTGATCACCGGGCTCTCAAATCCCCGAGACTCGATGGATTTAGTCAACGTTTACTTTCTCTCACCTTATCAGGACTTCTGCCTTTATCGTGGTTTCGCAACTCGTGATGTTGTGCACTTTGAATTGTCGACTCCCGATACCCGATGCGTCGAATATCCGATGCGCACGTGTGAATTGAAATTTCAGCTCCTCGTCACTCCTATCGGGATTTCAGGATTCGCGGGATCGCGAATCCTGATGCCTAAGGATTCGAGACTTTACATTCCCTGAACCCTGATGCAATGCCACCTGTTCTCCACTCACTCCCATGGTCCCACACTACCACATCACTGTCGGGATATCGCGGTTCGCGATTCCGAGATGTAAAAGAATCCTATCCTCAAAAACTCTGATTCTCCGATCCTCGACTCTTTGGGATCTCCCCGACACGTGTCCCACACGATGGACGGTGCTGAGCTTGTCAGGATATCGCGTATCACGATATCGCAATCCTCATTGCGAACTTTTGGCGCTTCACTTTGCGAATCCCCGATACACGATGCCACGTGTAGATCCAACGACTCCTATGGCACGGATCGACGGCTCTGCTTCCTCCTGAGCTTAGAACCTTCCACACTTACACTGTAATCCCATCGCACCTATAGAATATCTGACGGTTCACAGTAACTCGCATATTCTCCTCGGAGAATACCGACCGTCTGTTTCTCCTAGTGAAACCTGTGAAATGACTAAGGGTTCCTCCGCAGAACTTGTCATCTACAATAGCAAGCTTACGTCGCCCTGGCAACCTTTCACGGCACGACTCCTTTACGCTACCCTTCAAACCTTTTGAAGGCCTTATCTCTCCTGAGCTTATCCACGACTTTGAGTGCTTTGATAGAAATCCTTTGCTCGCACTCCTTGCAGCAACTCTTCAACCTCGACTGAGTGTTGAAGTCTCTCGACCCTACGTACTCCTGCAGTATAAATCTTTCGATACTTCACTCAGAATCGCAACTCTGAGACTTCTCCCTGGTCTGCGCACTCCTTGCATGACACTATGTCCAACTGCACTTCTGAGGACGAATGAGAACAAAAGCTAACTCTGGTTGAACCCTTCTGTCAATGCACTCCTTGCAGACACTTCAACTGCACTCCTGAAAGGAAGTCTCTGGCTCAAATAGAGAAACAATTGAAACTCATTCTCTCACCCTCTCAGATTTCAGTTTAACCATGAAATCACATACACAACATATAAGCAAATGTAAACAGGGAATAAACATTTATGAGCACAACATCAACACACAGAGAAACAACACAAACCATGAATTTGAATCAAAGCTTCCTTTTATTAATTCAAATGCCTATACATGGGTGTTCTTCATACACTTCTCTGCTTTCTCTTCTCTTCCTGAATGCTGTTAATGTTACAATGTTGTCTCTACAATGTCCAAAGGAGGGTGTCTATATCCGTTTTCTCTCTTGGACTCTAAAACTATCAAATCTAAATTAAATTCCTATCTAACTGCATTAAATCTACTAAATGTCGACTGTCTACCTAAGGATGAGAGTTATCCACTCAAGGTCCAAATACAATTTACAAGTGCACCTCATTAAATCTCCTCATTAATGTTTGCGCAACAGTTTCAAGGTGAAATTCAAAAAGAAATTATGCTAGCTTGTCCAGCTGTCCTCTGTTTCCGCGCTGGCTCGCTTGACATGGGCGATGCTCCTGCATCATACTCCTCGGCTTGAAAAAATTCATGGGATCCTGTCCATGAGCTCCTGCACGGTGTGTCCATGCTTCTGTATCACTGCTTTGCTCTCCCAGCTGGCATCTTCCACTGGGTGATTCTTCCATTTGACCAGATACTCAAAATACTGCTTTCGGCTGGTCTTCTTACCCACTCTCTTGTCCAGTATGCCTTCCATCTACGGCTTCTCTGCAACTGGTAATTGTTTCATCCACTGGATCACTGGCTCCTCAGTTCCAGTCTCCTTTTCCCCAGCTCTGTATGGGTATAAGTCTGCGATATTGAATATCGGAGATATCTCGATGCCATCCGACAACTCAATCTCATAAGCATTTTCTCCGAATTTTCTCAAGACCTTGCATGGCCTGATTTTCTTCATTTTTAATTTGTTGTATGTTCCCCTTGGGAACCTTTCCTTTCTTAAGTGTGTCGGAACCAGATCACCAACTTCGAACTGAAGTTGTCTCCAATGTTGATCTGCTCTGCGCTTATACTCCTGACTTGATTTCAGCAGTCGCTCCTTCACCCTGCCGTGAAGTTCTCTCATCGCCTCAGAAAATTCTTCTGCACTAGCACTGCTAGTAGTAGTCTGTTCTAAATCCCTTAACTCATAAACTCCTCTCGGTTGTGTGCCATACACAATCTGAAATGGACTCTTCCCTGTGCTTCAATTCACTGAATCGTTGTATGAAAACTCTGCCTGTGGTAATATGGTATCCCAACTGCTGTGGTGTTCCGTCACCAAGCTCCTCAACAAGTCTCCCAGAATCCTGTTCACCACTTCTGTTTGTTTTGAAGGATGTCTTCCACTCATCGCCTTCTCTCATGCGAATCTGGTGGTATCCGCTTTTCAAATCAATCTTTGAAAAATACTTTGCCCCGCTCAGGCAATCCATCAGATCATCCATCCGTGGTAATGGAAACCTATACCTAATGGTTATCTTGTTGATTGCTCTTGAATCGGTACACATTCTCCATCCTCCATCCTTCTTCGAACCGAGTACTGTTGGAACAACACATGGAATCAAACTTTCTCTGACCAATCCTTTGTCCAATAACTCTTGGACCTGCTTCTTGACCTCCTCATTTTCCTGTGGCGTCAAACCTGTACGCAGCTTTATTTGGAAAACTAGCTCCTGGTATGAGGTCTATATGATGAATCACACTCCTCATCGGTGGCAACGAATGGGGTAATTCGTCCACTATGATGTCAACAAACTCTTCCAGCAGTTCATGAACCTCATCTGGTAAATCATCCATTCTTGTGCTAGTCAGAACAATCCTCGGTTTTTTTATCACAAAGAATTGTGGATCTTCCTTCTTCTTAACCTCCGTAAGAAGCTCCTTCCCACTCATGAGAAGTACTGTGTTGCTTACCTCCGACTTCACCTCCTTATCCTTTATCAGAAGCAACATATGGGTTCTCCCATTCTTCTCCAGGGTATATGTGTTCATCCTCCCGTCATGAATCACATTTCTGTCATATTGCCATGGTCTACCCAACAATAAATGACATACATCCATGGGAATAACATCACACAAAATATTATCATTGTACCCACCTATTTTGAACTCAACCAAGAATTGTTTAGTAACAGTTACCTGGTGTCCCTTCTGTAGCCACGAAACTCTATATGGGCTTGGATGATCAGTCGTCTCCAGCTCCATCTTCTCTACCATCTCTGTAGATATGAGATTGTCCATGTTACCACTGTCAACAATGACCTTGCACACCCTATCCTTGGTCTTGCAAGCTGTTCTAAAAAGTATGGTCCTCTGAACCGAGCTTTCCACCTCCTTCTCGGGTGTCAACATAACTTTTCGCATCATAAGCGATCTTCCACCTTCTGCATCTTTGGCCTCAACATCTCACCTCTGTGCTTCGGTGATGTGAGCTTCTCCAATGCCCTTCTTTTTCTCTGGACACTCATAATACTTGTGCCCATTCTTCCCACATGTGAAACATGTGATTACTCCACCTCGGCCTCTTCCTCTACCTCTAGTACGAGGAAAAGTATTTGCATCAACATATCCTCCACTCTGCTCATTATGCTGTCCTCTCTGTTCAACATATGGTTGTCGCTGTGAGGTTCCACCTCTTTCAACCTTACCTTGAGGTTTCTTCCATTCCTCCTTGGGCTTCTGGTATTTGTCTTGGGCAACTGCCTTGCCTCTGGGCTGACTCCTGCCTCGGCCTCGCTGACCTTGCTTACGACTCAGCTTCTCCTCTGCTTTCATAGCCATCTAATATGCATCCTCCACCGTCCTGAGGGTAACCATGCTTAATTCATCCTGAATGTCGTATCTCAGACCATTCAGATATCTGGAAACTTTCTCATCATCGCTCTCCTGATGACCTGCTCTGATGTTCATTCGATAGAATTCCTCAGTGTACTCTTTCACTGTCACCAGCTTCTGTCTCAAGTTCTGCATCCTCCTGAACAAAGTAATTTGATAGTCTCTCGGGATAAACTTTGCTTTCATCTTTGCAATCATTCGATCCCAACTCTTGATCTTCTGCTTACCTTTGCAGCGTCTGTCAGCTTGTAGCTCATCCGACCATAATGCTACATGTCCTTTCAAGCGCGTAACAACATGCTTGACCTTCTTATCCTCGTCGATATCTTCATAATCGAAGTAGGTGTCCAGGGACATAATCCAGTCCAATAGCTCTTCTACATCCAGATTCCCCTCGTAAACTGGAATGTCTATTCTTGCCTTCACACCCATCCTAGAAATGGCTTTAATTAGATGCTCATTTGCTGCATCCTCAGCTGCAATTTCCTCGTCACATTCAGCCTCGATTTCGCTCTCGGAATCACTAAGATCCCCTACACTAGCTGTGCGTCTTCGAGCTGTCTCCATCTCCTCGAGTCTTGCTCGGAGATCACGCATCTGTCTCTCCATTTCTGGGTTTCCTACCAGCCTGCCTCTTCTCCTCACCTCCCTATCCTTTGGATCAGGTGACTGTCTTTCTCTTCTGGGCGGCATGGTGAATTCCTTTCTTCTTCTTTGCTACAGAAAGCAAATAACTTTCTTCTCTGATACCACAACTGGCGCAACCGCACCCTCACTGGCACGTCTGCTCGCACAGGATCTTCTTTCCACTCACGTCCCGAAGAACTCAAAGGTTCCTCTAATTCCCTATCGGGAATTTTTCTTACCCACAAATTTTCTTCTCCTGCACGATCTGTTAAGCCCTAATATTGGCTCATTACCCCTTAATTGGGACATATTAGATTAGTAATGCTATTTTATTTATGTCAGCTTTAGGCCATTAGTTGTAATTTAGATTAGTAATGTTATTTTAATTATGTCGGCTTTAGGCCATTA
>ML785878.1:107245-133047 GCA_009831015.1 Picea engelmannii
CTGTGAATTGAGTTGAGTTGATCTATGAGGACACTTATCCGAGAAGGGATAAGTGGAACACTTATTCGAGAAGGAATAAGTGCAGTTGGGCTTATAACCCAACATCCCTTGTGGAGAGAACATGAGGACATGTCAAGGGAGTTGACCCTCGACGTCATACACTATGGGAATTGACCCTAGTATTTCTAGAGGGTGTAGCCTCTAGAAGTTCACATGGAGTGCCATGTGTGACAAACTTTCTCCAAATCGTACTCCTCTGTGAATTGAGTTGAGTTGATTTGTGAGGACACTTATCCGAGAAGGGATAATTGGAACACTTATTTGAGAAGGAATAAGTACATTTTGGCTTATATCCCATCGTCCCATGTTCAGAGAACATGAGGACATGTCAAGGGAGTTGACCCTTGATGTCTCACACTATGGGGAGTTGACCCTAAGTGCTCCTAAAGGGAGTAGCCTCTGGAAGTCCACATGGGAGTGCCATGTGTGACAAATATTTTACTACTATGGTGGTTTTGTACCACTGGGAGAGACTATGTGTCTCTAGATAGTAGTTGTGTACTACTATGGAAAGATACTTCCCTAGCTAAGAGGGAGTGTTGATGTTTCAACATCGGGCATAACTTCTCCTACATTGGGCTGCAAACCAAGGGAGATAGGATACATTTATCACAAACGTGCACTTGTTATAAATGAGCCCAGACGTAGTCCTTCCTTGATCATGACAAGGAATAATATGGACTCGAGGTGCTTGAAGAGATTTCCACATGTCAGTTAGAATCAAGCCGACATTCACTCATAGGTGTGTGCCTGTGGTGAAATATTCTGGTATAGTCTTTGTCCTAGTCATGGTGATTTGACAAGGAATGATAAAGACTCAAGATGTTATATGCTTTTACATGCGGACCCAAAGTGAGCCTAATCTCAGAGAGAGTTAAATGGCTCAAAGGGAGAGCTGCAGAAGGAGTTTCTCCTCGGTTCAGGTGGGAGAGAGATGTCTCCCAAGACTGAAAGACAAGTGTCATGAGTCTAGGTTGAAGTTTGTATACTTCAAAGACAAGAGTGGCATGTTGAAGAATGTCTCCCTCGTTGAGAGGGAGTGTTGATGTTTGGAAAACATCGGGAAGACATTCTCTAAAGATAATAATTAATAATATAATTATTATTGATTATTATATATATTATATAATAAGTAAATGATCATAACAAATAGTTATTGATTATTCAAGGGATGCATCCTTTCATGGATGGTCACCTTATGTTACCTATATATGAAACACTCATTATTGTAATAAATCATAGAATATCTCTCATATCTCATATGAAGTAAAACAACATGGTATCAGAGCTGGATTGGGGCTTACTCCCTCACGGGAGGGCCTAGGAAAATGAGAGAGACAAAGTCACAGTGTCAGAACTAAATTTTCTTTGAAAATTCTTGGGCATCTATTGGAAAGCGTTGGGACAAATTTTACGAGCAAAAGAAACCAACAATGGTTACGACATGTAGCATGTGATTAGGGTTGGTAAAGAGATTGGCACTCAGAGTGAGCTTTGCTATTGTGGCCTGCCACAATAGACTCGGAATCATTTATGCAAATAAAATATTTGCTCTGCTCGGCCCCCCTGTGGCTTTGCCATTCGTGTAATTTCAAAAGAATCATGTGGATATGGCCTCTGAGCTAGTTTGGCTGGCTTCTCATAGCCGATGCATCATAAATAGGATTTCACGTGATTTTGTCGAATCCATTTCAAGTGACTCCACTGCACAAGAAAGTGGCAAGAAGGACAGACACCCTTGTGTTGTTAATATATACAGTCGTTGCATATCATTTTCCTCGTTGATTTATATAAAATATCTTCTCAACATTTGAAGGGTGTATTATTTATTCAATGCGTATGGTCCCATGGCATTTTATAAATATAAAATCTCATACATTAATATAACCCGGGTATTCTCACAAGCAATTTATCTTCCCCATAATTTGAATGGAGTATCTTGAAACAAATGCATGAGTCCAGTTATATACGACGTATCACTGATATCAAAATAGTCGTACGTCGAAGATTGGCTCTGAACATGGATATTTCAATTGTATATTGCCAAACTGCAAAGATTTAGTTGTCCCACAATAAATGCATGTACTCACGAAACAAAGGCGATGAGTGATGAGTGTTTTATTTGATGAACCAGATACAAAATCATTGCCTGAAGTATTCTTTGATCTTCACTCCTTGAAACATTTGAGAATGCGCATAAGCATGAAGTTGTTGCCAAATGCTTTCAGGAATCTCACAAACCTCCAACATCTTAACTTGACCGGTTGCCATGATTTGCATATGCTGCCAGATTGTTTTAAGAATATTAAAAACCTCCAATATCATCTTAACTTGTATGGGCACTCTCATTTGGAAACGCTGCCACAGTCCTTCAGGAATTTAATCTGACTTAAACATCTATGTTTGAAGAGTTGCTACCAGTTGACCCTCTCGAGTGGAACACTCAAGAAATATTATAATGCTCCAAAGATTAGACCTGTCAGAGTGTTAGAAAATGGAAGTATTGTAGAGTAATCAGTGGATTACTAGATGAAGGAACCAAGACATTGGTTTCACGAGGAAACCTCGATATGTCTCGGGGGACATTGGTTCAATGAGGGAACCTCGATCTGTCCTAGAGATATTTGAGGTAGGGATCAAGAGGGAGCACATCGTTCCTCACAACCCTCAATGGAATGGAGTCGTAGAGAGGAAGATCAGATCTATTGTTGAGACAGTCAAGGCAATGATTCATGATCAACATTTACCTATATTTATGTGGGCAGAGGCATCCATAACTGCAGTGTATGTCCATAACATAAGTCCTTGAGAAACATGACTCCCAAGGAGGCCTTCACCTGAGTGAAGCTCGAGGTTGGACACTTCAGGGTATTTGGGTGTCTAGTATGCATTCATGTACCCAAGGAGAAAAGGACCAAGATAGACCCTTCAGGCAGAAAGTGTACATTTGTGGGGTACAACGAACGCATACTGAATCTACATCCCTGGTCAGAGATAGAGTGAGGTGATGTTACCCTTGAGAGGAGGTATGCTTCAGGAGATCTAGAGGATCTCATATGGAGATTGAAAGTGAGAGACATGAAGAGATGGTACCTTTCTCCCCTCATGCTCCAACAGTTCAGAGGGAGACAATTGAGCCTATTGATCCCATTGATCTTGTACCTCTAGTTAATGTTCCCAGAGATATTGCAATAGGTTGGAAGAGACCTGCATGGGATCGTCAGACTCTGTAGGAGGAAAAAGGACATGAAAATCCTCATGGTACCTTTCGAGTGAGCAAGAGACCTCAAAGATATTCGTGCTATGCAACATCATTCATTTTGAGTCTTCATGTTATGAGGAGGCAACTAGTCATTTAGTATGGAGAGATGTCACAATGGAGGAGTATCAGTCCATCATGAAGAATGATGTGTCGGATATTGTTCTGAGACTTGAGAGGAAGTCTGTAGTGACTTCCAAATGGATCTATAAGATCAAAAAAACAGTTGACGGGAGAATCAAAAAGCACAAAACATTATCCGTTGCTAGAGGATTCTCTCATGTGGAGGGAATAGATTATGATGAGACATTTTATCTTGTCGCTCGATACACTTCTATCTGAACGATTATTTCCCTTGCAACATCCATGGGTTGGAGACTACATTATATGGATGTGAAGACAACTTTTCTCAATAGAGATATTGAGGAAGAAGTATACATTAAGCAGCAAGATGGTTTCGTAATACATGAGAAGGAGTCTCATGTGTGCAGGTTGAAGAAGGCCATGTATGGACTCAAGCAGGCACCTTGAGCTAGGTATGCGAGGATTGATGGATACCTGATGAGTTTGGGCTTCAGAAAAAGTGTTGTTGATCCCACCCTGCACTACAAAACTATTAACGGTGAGACCTTGATTTTGGTCCTCTATGTTGATGATTTATTCCTCATAGGTACATAGAGCTTTATTATTGAATGCAAGTATTTGTTGGCCTTTGAGTTCGAGATGAAGGACCTTGGTATGATTCACTACTTCTTGGGACTAGCGGTGTGGCAGAGAACTGATGAGATCTTCCCACGTCAGGGGAAGTACACAGTTGAGATATTGAACTTCAAGCCCGTGGCTATACCAATGATGAGGAATCTAAAGAAACTAAGTGTGTCTTCTTTCGATTTTTGACGAAATTGATATGACTCTGTACAGACAACTGGTTGGATAACTGATGTATGTGGTTAACACCAGACCAAATATTTTCTATGCAGTGAGTGCACTTATCTAGTTTATAAGTCAGCTAAGATAGACACACTAGACTGTTGTGAAACATGTGTTGAGATACTTGCGAGGCACAGTTCGACATGGTTTGAGATATATTTCTAGTATTGATATGATATGGCCATAATATATTGACTCTGATTGGGCAGGGAGCACAGTGGATAGAAAGAGCACCTTCAAGTGTTTCTTTACTTTGGGATGTTTTATGGTTTCCTGGTGTAGCAGGAAATGAACTTATGTGGTTGAGCACAACAGAAGCATAATACATTGCATGAAGTATGACATTCCGTGAAGCAGTGTGGCTTCACAAGCTCTTTGCAAATCTATCCGAACATGTGCTGGATTCCACCATTATTCATTATGGTAACCAAAGTTGTGTGAAGATCTCTGATAATCCAGTGTTTCATGACAAATTGAACCACATTGAGATCAAGTACCATTTCATTCGATACATGGTGCAAAGGAAGGAAGTATTGGTGCAGTACCTTCCTACAGATGAGGAGGTTGTTGATGTTCTTACCAAACCAGGATGAAGTTTAAGTACTTCCATGACAGACTTGGCATGGCAGAGAATGCCTCCCTCGCTGAGAGGGAGTGTTGATGTTTGCAGATTCCTGAGACATTCTCCAGATCATACTCTTATGTGACTGAGTTGATTTGATCTGTGATGACACTTATCCAAGAAGGGATAAGTGGGGCACCTATCTGAGAAGGGATAAATGTGATTGGGCTTATAATCCAATGTCCCATGTGGAGAGCACATGAGGACATGTCAAGGGAGTTGACCCTTGACGTCATACACTATGGGAGTTGACCCTAGTGTTTCTAGAGGGTGTAGCCTCTAGAAGTCCACATGGAGTGCCATGTGTGATCAACTTTCTCCAGATCGTACTCCTCTGTGAATTGAGTTGAGTTGATCTGTGAGGACACTTGTCTGAGAAGGGATAAGTGGAACACTTATTCGAGAAGGAATAAGTGCAGTTGGGCTTATAACCCAACGTCCCATGTGGAGAGCACATGAGGACATGTCAAGGGAGTTGACCCTTGACGTCATACACTATGGGAGTTGACCCTAGTGTTTCTAGAGGGTGTAGTCTCTAGAAGTCCACATGGACTGCCATGTGTGACAAACTTTCTCCAGATCGTACTCCTCTGTGAATTGAGTTGAGTTGATTTGTGAGGACACTTATCTGAGAAGGCATAAGTGGAACACTTATTTGAGAAGGGATAAGTGAATCAGTTGTTATTGTGCTTAAACATATATAACCATTTTAAACTCATTACATAACACTTAATGATGATCACAATAATTCAGGGAAGTAAGAAATAGAGTATTCAACATCAATCACACACATGAAGTATACAGAGACAAATATTCCTGAGGAAACCCATAAAGGGAGAAAACCTCTTCTTATTAATATGATAAGTAGTCTTTATTTTTTGTACATTATCATTCTTATGACTACCCACTCTTTGTGAGACTACCACCTCTATTTTACAAGATGCAACTTGTTGAGAGCACCAACTCTTTGGTTTCTCTAGCACCCACTAGATGGAAGCAACAACTCCCTGAGTATTCTAGCACTAACTTCCAGTCACACAGGCACCAACATGTATAACAGAGAACAATGATTGTCCATTGCACCACCCTACCACCCTGGTTTTTCTGGATGCAACCATATGGAAGCTACAAATTCCTGTGTTCAAGCACCCACTTGAAACTCTGAGGACAACAGTCCTCCCTAGCACCACCCTACCACCTTGAGATATAAATCTTTTCTTGCTGAAATTTATTACAGTGATACAACATTTATCAATGACTTACCAGTCTCATCATTGTTCTGCTACATTACTCTGCTCTGCTTGCAGGCTGCATCAATGCCTTTCTACTCGCATCTTCTTGCGCTTTATGCTCTGTGCGCCATATCCGTTATGTGCGCTATGCCTCCCCTCTACACTTTCTCACTCTGTTCATGCGGTATTCTTCATTACATACAGTTCAACTTGTTTTACAAAGAAACAACAACCTTCCTCTATCTCAACATATTTATTGTATTCATGCTCCCATCATCTGTTACACTCTACATCTCCAACGTTCAATGTCGGGAATCTCAGAACTCTCAAGAGACATGATTCCAATACTTAGGAACAATGGTTCAACCGCTCAGGAATGATGATTCAGTTAGTGTAATTGAATCGTAACTGATCAATAAATCATGAGATGAAACAACAACCCTTCGATCAGATTCGGTTTGATCAACGTCATTGGATTATACAGGTAGAGGCTTTTTGATCCACAGGTCCTTGTGAACATTAATTAAATCTCTTATATAACATGACCAACGACGATGACCAGACGCTAGGATTAATGAGCACTTGAGCTCTTATCAATTCAACGGTCACCATTCAATCTTCTGATAAGATGGATGGTTGATGGAACTTTGCCCTTCGGAACTTCGGGTTTTCAACTTTTCAAACCTTCAAATCAGATTGGACGGTTTATTTCATAGAAACAAATCAATGGTCATATTTGATCCTTACACTCATCCTTTCATTGTTCAATCCGATGGCTAGGACTTAATCAAACATTCATATAGATGACTATCGGAACTTCTCCCTTTGGAACTTCGGAATTTCAACTTTTCAAACTTACACTATCCTTCCACTATACTATGATCAACGGTTGAGAATACACCCGAAGTGATATTTCAGATCGAACGAATCATGTCCTTGTTGACGTGGTCTACCACTTATCCTTGCTGACGTGGTTTGTTGACATGATCTCCCATATGTCCTTTGCTAACTTGGTCTGCCACATGTCCTTGCGAACAAGGTTTGTTGAAGTAATCTATTGACATAGATCTCCCTGATCTAACAGTCATCATATGTTCTCCAGATCCAATGGTCCTTATTCATTTTAGATTTCTGGCTCTCCAGGCTTTCAGTTTTTCAAATCTCAAACTGAAAAATCTAAAGTGAGATTTTTCCGGAGCTTAAACTCCTCGCATCTTTATACCCGAACTAAATGTTGTTCGTCGATCATGATCTTGGATCAATGTCTCGATCTGTCTGCGATGCAACTCTTCTAGCTTGTCCTGTCCTTCCAATTGAAATGATCCAACAGATGAAAGAAATTCAGGTTTGATCCGACAACTGATGGGTATTTGGATAATCAAATTCTCAACCCTTTATCCCCGCTTATCCTATCCTTCCACTTAAAGTGATCCGACGGTTGTGAAGATTCTGGAAGAAGATCAACGATCAAGGATGGCTGCGGAACCAAAAATTGCGAGTGATTTAACTCGTCACCAAAACTATGCAATTTGAAGTTGTGCGTCGTTGGTGAGTCAGCCACAATCGTCAATATTCGAGGCTATAATATCTGACAGTCCTGACTAATTGTGGGATTGGAACTAGTGCGATATTTAATTCTCATTCCGATCCCCACAATCTATCCCTGTCGTTGATCTGGAGATTGCGCATATGACGGTCACAAATCAATCCAACTTAATCTGATCACTTGTCGGATCAACCACAGTCGTCAATATCAGAATCTATGAGATCTAACGATCTAGACCAATTGCAGGATTGGAACTAGCGAGTTTTTTAATGCTTATTTCGCTCCCCACAATTCATCCTTACTGTTGATATGGCGATTACAAATCTGATGGTCACAAATCAATCCAACTTAATATGATAGCTTGTTGGATATATTATCACAAGATTGGTTAAGGTTCCAAGTATCAAGAATAATCATTTAAAGATAGTACAACTACATTGAAAAAGCATGTTAATGCTAAGAACAAGAAGTCTGTTGTGTCAATTGAAGATCCTCTTTCTACCAGAAAGAGTGCGAGGTTAAGTGTCAAGATGAAAAAATAGTTGGTGAAGGGATTCTAAGCATTTAATTATCAAGGATTTAAGTTTTGCCAAATACCAGCTCCCTTAGTGGTAAAATACACTACCTCTTTGCACTGCAAAGGCATCTAAGTAAAGGGGGTTTGATATCATGAAAGGAAATTAATTACTCTGCACATGTTCAAGATTGAAGGCGCTGCGTTTTTTTTTACAATTCTACCTAAACCAACACACAGATGAAACACAATGGCACTACCTACAGGCGCTGCGTAATATTCTAGCAGAAAACAAATTGTGCAGAGTTATTTTACCAGTTTTGAGTCATTAACTTATAAAATTGATAATGAACAATTGAGAAGGTATTTTTGAAAACTGAGGCATCTAAGTAAAGGGGGTTTGATATCATGAAAGTTCATTAATTACTCGACACATGTTCAAGATTGAAGGTGCTGTGTTTTTTTTTCAATGCTACCTAAACCGACACACAGACGCAGCACAATGGCGCTACCTACAGGCGCTACGCAATATTCTGGCAGAAAACAAATTATGCAGAGTTATTTTATCAGTTTTGAGTCATTAACTTAAAAATTTTATTTTGAACAATTGAAAAGGTATTTTTGAAAACTAGAGGAGGTTTTTGTTCATAACATTCCAAGTAACAAAAACCTCTCTCAATTTTTCAAAATTTGTTTTGGTTTGAGATATATTGGATATATAAGTAGGTGTTGCGTACTCTACACAGTGGCGCTGCGTACTAATTTCGTGTAGCGGTCACGATTTTGATATTCGCCTTGTTGGGAGGTTTCCACATGTCAAGGAGAGTTCGAATGACTTCTCAAGGATCATTTAGATGTCAAGGGACACCTGCACCTAATATTTAGCTCCATAAAAGGCCTCATGCAATGAGGTAGAGACATTTCATTAATGATTTCCAATAAATTCCTGAAAATCAACATTTTGTTGGATTTTTTTCTCTTTGATTGTTGCCAACTATCTCCTACGCTTAGAATCCAATGGAGGAGATGGGATTCGACCTCCTTAGTTCATTTGGATTCTATTGTCTATTTAAAGAAGGAAATATCTCTTGGAGAAGGATCAGGGATGAGCCAAGAGAGGCTAGAGAGAGTAGGAGTAGGCAGTTTTCCTGTGTCTGTTCATTTGTAAGCCTGTGGGAATTTTTTGATTGTAAGCATTACTGCTATTGGAGACTCATGAGAGCTGTGATTTCAGATTTTAAATCTTCTTTTATATTTCTTCTTATTTGAATATATTGCATATTTGAGGATCAAAGGCTGTCAATGATTTATGGATCCATAAGCAGCAGAGGATCTGTTGTATTTTTCCCATCAGTCATTGTTTATATTCAAGTATCTGTTGATTCATTAAATTGAGAGGATCTTTGTTTAGTGAACATTCTATCTTATGTTTTGCTTCTTCATTCTTCCACCTATCAGCATATAATCTTGTTTTCTATTGAGCATCTTTTATGCCTTCGATGAGTAGGATGTTTGCGACTCCATTGCCCATTGGTGTAGCATACTGATCTGCAGCTTGCAACCCTCTCTCTTTCTTTCTCCATATTTTTGATCCACCTATTCAAAACAAAATTATCTTTTACATTTTGATGGGTGATGAGATTACACTTTAGCAGTCAAAGTGTGACTTTCAGTGCTAACAGGATCAACCATAGTCGTCGATATCCGAGTCTATGAGATCTGACGATCTAGACCAATTGTGGTATTGGAACTAGCGAGTTGTTTAATTCTTCTTTCTCTCCCCGAAATTCATCCTTGTCGTTGATCTGGCTTGTAGATACGACGATCACAATCCTCCAATGGTCCTCAAGACCATGGTCACTCATATGACCGACATCTATTATATGACATGATCAACACTGTTAATTTCTTGATCGGACGACTGCTGATGCTTCTCACCCTGAGCTTACTCTTTTCCTTCCGAGCTTTGATATCTGCATATTGTTCGCTCCTCCTCCTGATCTTACATTTTTTATTCCAATCTTTGATCTCTGCTTAATGTTCTCTCCTCCTCCTGAGCTTATGTTTTTCATGTTTTCCATCGTCATTGTTGTTGTTTCCAACAATGACAAGCACACTCTTCCTGTAAAATATGCCAACAATCTCCCCCTTTAGCATTGATGGCAACCCTAAAAGGCTGCTTAGATATCCAACTGTAGCATCCAGACCACACCTTCTTCTCCCCCTTTGACATCAATGTCAAAGAAAATAGAGAGTTACTCTGTGCTCCCCCTGATCAGATAGACTATTTTAGTTGGATAACGGGGTCACGACTAACTTCTGGTGTAGATACTCAAATTGACCCTTTGCAAGCAGTTTAGTGAAGATATTAGCAATCTGATATTTGGATGGAATATAATGCAAAGAAACAAAGTTTTGGTCACATGTTCCCTCAAGAAGTGATACTTGATGGGTATATGCTTGGTCTTGGAGTGAAACACAAGATTCTTTGACACACTAATTGCACTAGTATTGTCACAATGAATTGGGATCGATGCAGTATATTTTACCTCCAAGTCTACAAGTGTCTAAATCATCCAGAATACTTGGGTACAACAAGTGGCAGCTGCAATGTATTCAACTTATGTAGTTGATAAGGAAATTGAACCTTACTTCTTGCTCAACCATGCTATAAGGGAATCTCCTAAGAAGAAAGCACCTCCACTCGTGCTTTTCCTTTCATCCATGCAGTTAGCCCAATCAACATCTGAATAGACTGATAGTTGAAAATTATGATTCCTAGGATACCATAGGCCATATTTCATCATTCCTTTCAAATATTTGAATATTCTTTTGACAGCTATCAAATGACTCTGTTTAGGTGTAGCCTGATACCTTCCTACCATTCCAACAACATGCATTATGTTTGGACGAGATGTTGTGATGTACAACAAGATGCCTATCATAGACCTATATGAACTCTAATCAAAATCAGGTGAGTCATCATGCTTGCTTAGCTTGCATCCAGTGACCATAGGTGTGCTCACAGGTTTATAATCTTCCATTTGAAACCTTTGCAATATTTCTCTTGAGAAAGAAATATTCCTTCAGACCTCTGAGTAATTTGCAGGCCAATAAAAAGTGGCAGTTCCCCTATCATAGACATTTCAAATTTAGACTGCATGGAGGAAGCAAACCGTTGTACCAATGAAGCATTATTACTTCTGAAGACGATGTCGTCTACATAGACCAACACAATGAGCAAATCATTATCCTCTGTTTTGATATATAGATTGTTGTCAATCGTTCCTCTCTTGAACCCTTTGTCTTGAAGATACTTATCTAGTCTATAGTACCAGGCATGAGGATCTTGTTTCAACCCACATAAGGATTTCTTCAACTTGTAGACAAAGTCAAGGTTATCTGAAAGTTGGAAACCTTTTGGCTGTTCTATATAGAATTCTTCTTCTAGATCTCCATTAAGAAATGCTGACTTATCATCCATATGATATACTTTAAATTTCTTATGACATGCATAGGCAAGAAACATTTTGACGGCTTCCAATATTGCCACTGGTGTAAAGGTTTCATCAAAATCTTGTCCTTCAATCTGTGCATAGCTCTTACAGACTAATCTTGCTTTGTTCTTGGCAACTTGCCCCTTCTCATTCAATTTATTATTAAAGACCCATTTGGAACCTATGACATTTTTACCTTCAGGTCTAGAAACCATCTCCCAAGTATTGTTTTTCTCAATATGGTCAAGTTCATCATTCATGGATTTGACCCAATGGTCATCTTCACTGGCTGCATTAAATTATTTAGGTTCAAGCAGAGACAGAAAGGTAATCTGAGATTGTTCTGAGACATTATTCAACTGCTTTCTTGTCCAAACTCCTTGGTTTAGATGACCAACTATCTGATGTTCAGGATGACTCTTCCTAATAACTCTGGAGGGTGTTTTTGTCTTGATCTCCTGATTTGAGTCCTGCATAGTATTTGTATCTAACTCAGAGTCTTCTCCTTCTGATTCTTGGACCTGTTCATCTTCATCTTCAGCTGTGTCCTCTGTAGCAGACTCAATATTTCTCACCTCTCTTACTGGGACTCCTTCATCAATCTTTAAATCAATGCAATCAATTAATTTAGATCATCTTTTATTAAAGCATCTATATCCTTTACTATTGGTAGCATATCCTAAGAAGATGCTTTCATCAACCCTGTCATCATACTTGCCAAGGTTTTCATTATTGTTATTTATGTAGCACTTAATCCCAAAGACTTTGAAGTGTTTGATTGAAGCAGGTCTTCCATACCATAGTTCATAAGGTGTCTTGTCACTGTGTGGTCTGAGGTGGGATTTGTTAAGAATATGGATTGTTGTGTGTATTGCTTCTACCCATTAGGTTTGACCAATGTTCTTCTCATTCATCATTGACCTGGCCATTTGCTAAATTGTTCTTTTTTGCCTCTCAACTACTCCATTTCGTCGTGGATTTCCTGGGATTGTGTATTCTCTCTTGATCCCATGTTTATCACAAAATTCCTTAAAAACAATTGACATAAATTCTCCTCCTCTGTCTGATATTACTGCCTTTAACCTGTTGCCTGTTTGATTCTCAGTTAAAGCCTTAAATATTTTAAATTTCTCAAATGCTTCATCTTTTTCTTTGAGAAAAGCAACCCAAGTGAGTCTGGAGTAATCATCAATGATCAACATGAAGTAGTTTTCCTTCCCTGTGCCTTCATGTCTTGATGGTCTACATAAATCCATATGAACTAATTGGAGTGATTTCTTTGTTGAAGTAGAGCTCTTAGATTAAAACTGTGTCTTGTTTAGCTTTCCTACTTGGTAGGGTTTACACACAAAATCTTGTGGCTTTGATATTCTTGGAAGATCTTTTAGTTCCTCAATATTTTTGAGCTTGATTAAGTGGTCAAAGTTTATATGTCCAAGTCTCCTATTCCATAACCAACTTTCATCATGTTTTCTTAGATGAGACTCTTCTCTATCTTCTTTCAACACATATACATTATTCTTCGTCCCTATGCCTTTAGCCACCACTTGTCCTGAGTTTACAAACTTTATCTTACAATCTTTGGAAGTGAACACCACTTCACATCCTCTGTCACACATTTGAATTACACTAAGGAAATTATGTTTCAGCCCATCTACAAGAAAAACATCATGAGCTTTTCCTTTACCATTACTCAAACTCACCATCACTTTACCCTTGATTTTACCTGGTTCATCATTTCCAAAGGTCACATTTCCTATTTTACTTTTACTTATAGACAGAAACTTATCCTTGTCTCCAGTCATGTGCTTGGAACATCCACTGTCTATATACCAAGGGTATTTTTGTTTTTGAGCTGAAAGTACTATACCACATTTTTCACTATCTTTCTTTTTCCATGTGCTAGCATTTCTAGCTAAGGGTTTTATCCTTGGATCTGCTTTGTAATTCTTCATATGTCAGTTTGCAGCTCCGTGTCCAAAGTTATGAAAGTTATAGAATTCGAGCTCATTGTTCAATAGGTCAAAGTGATTGGTGAAACTTTGTCTACTCATTGTCTGTTTAGTTCTATGTTGCAAAGATTGTTTATTTCTTGATCTCCTCAGTTGCATGTCTCTAAACTTAATTTGACAATTTGCAATATTATGACCTAAATTAGAGTAGTAAAAACAATAACCATGGAAAAAAAATTGGTACTTGAAAGATGGCCTTCTTATTGGCATTTGTTGCTCCATCTTCTGATATCTTTTTTTTTTATCAGGGATCATCTTGTCTTTATTAAATTCTGGTGGTGGAGTACATACATGGTCTAATTGTCTGCTGACTTGGAACTTGATCATCTTTATTGGCTCTTTGCTTTCTGGTTGTTTGCTTCTTGAACCACTTACATAGCCTAAACTAGTCTTCAACAAAGGATATATTTGTTTGCTCAGAATGTCGTTTAGTTCTTCTAAGGATTTAATGCTTGGAAGATTTTGGATATATAATGCTTTAAACTTCTCCATCTCTTTCCTGGTTTTTACTACCTCTTCTTCCAAGGCTTCACATCTTTCCTTCTTCTCTGATAACTGTGGTTTCAGAATTTCCTTTATTTTCTTTGCCTCTTCTAATTTCACTTTTAGTAGAGTAAAGTCTTCATCAGGTTTTTTACTGTCTTTCTCGAACTGTATCAACAATTCTTTTTTCTTTTTCTTCTTAATTTCGAGTCTAGCAATTTCTTCTAGGGCACTGATCAGTTATCCTTCCAAGTCATCCACAACTTTTTGATCATTAACATCACTTCCTTTGCTTTTATTATCATAATCCTCTTTTTCCATAAGAATAAAGTCATTAACCTTATCTTCACAAGAAGAATCACTATCTGTGTCTCCTGAAGAGTCATCATTGTTTACACATAAACTTGTTTTTTACCAAATCTCTTGTATTTGTACTTCTCTTCACCTTTAGCATTCTAGTCCTTCTTCTTATTTGGACACTTAGATGCAAAGTGACATATATTTCCACAGTTAAAACATTTGAAGGGAAACTTGCCTTGGTACTTGCCCAATCCTTTCTTTAGTCTTCTCACAAATTTTGCTTCAATTTCATCAGGCTCAAAATCCTCATTCTTATCTTCTTTAAATGATGCTTCTCTAGAGGTGGGTTTATCTTTACCTATCCTCATTTCATAAGCAGCTATATTTACTAGGAGTTGGTCAATAGGCAAAGCTTTTAGATCATTAATTTCTTCTATAGCAGAGACTTTTGGGTTGAACCTATTTGACAGAGATCTCAAAATTTTCTGAACTAAAGAGACATCCTCAATTTTTTCACCAAGTCCTTTCATTGCATTTACTAGTTCTTCAACTCTTAGAAAGTACTTCCCAATAGTTTCATCCTCTTTCATCTTTAGCTGTTCAAACTGTAATCTGTAGGTTTGAAACTTGGCATCCTTTACCTTCTCATTACCTTCATAACTGCTAATGAGTTTGTCCCACATTTCTTTGGCAGATTCTAAGTGCATAACTTTTACAAATTCTACTTTTGCAAACCCACTCATAATAGAATTCATAGCCTTAGCGTTGAAGCTAAATTCTAGCTTGTCACCCTTATAAGCTAGTACAACTGGCTTTACATAACCAGTCTCTACCACATCCCAAACATCTACACCTAAAGCCATTATGTAGGTTCTCATCCTAATTTTCCAAAAGGAAAAGTTTGTTCCATTGAATAGGGGGGCCTTCTAGTTGAATTTCCTTCATGGCTAGTCATGTTTAAGCTCTAGGATATACCCTTAGATAAAAGGAACCCGCTCTGATACCAATTTTTAGACAACTGAGGGGGGGGTGAATCAGTTGTTACTGTGCTTAAACAATTATACCCATTTTAAACTCATTACAAAACACTTAATGTTGATCACAATAATTCAGGGAAGTAAGCAATAGAGTATTTAACATCAATCACACACATGAAGTATACAGAGACATATATTCCTGAGGAAACCCATAAAGGGAGAAAACCTCTTCTTCTTAATATGATAAGTAGTCTTTATTTTTTGTACATTATCATTCTTATGAGCACCCACTCTTTGTGAGGCTACCACCTCTTTTTTACAAGATGCAACTTGTTGAGAGTACCACCAACTCCAATTTCTCTAGCACCCACTAGAAGGAAGCATCAACTCCCTAAGTGTTCCAACACCAAATTCCAGTCACACAGGCACCAACCTATATAACAGAGAACAATGGTTCTCCCTTGCACCACCCTACCACCCTGGTTTTTCTGGCTACAACCAAATGGAAGCTACGACATCCTGTGTTCAAGCACCCACTTGAAACTCTGAGGACAACAGTCCTCCTTAACACCAACCTACCACCCTGAGATATAAATCTTTGCTACAACAGTGATACAACATTTATCAATGACTTACCGGTCTCATCACTGTTCTGCTACACTTCTCTGCTCTGCCTGCATCAGTTCCTTTCTTCTCGCATCTTCTTGCACTTTATGCTCTATGCGCCATATCCATTCTATGTGCTATGCCTCCCCTCTGCACTTTCTCACTTTGTTCATGTTGTATTTTTCATTACATATAGTTCAACTTGTTTTACAAAGAAACATCAACCTTCCTTTGTCTCGACATATTTCTTTTATTCATGCTCTCATCATCCATTACACTCTACATCTCCAACGCTCAATGTAGGGAATCTCAGAACACTCAAGAGCCATGATTCCAATGCTCAGGAACAATGATTCAATCACTCAGGAATGATGATTCAGTTAGTGTAGTTGAATTGTAATTGATCAAGAAATCACAAGATGAAACAACAACCCTTCGATTAGATTCGGTTTGATCAGCGTCATTGGATTATACACATAGAGGATTTTTTATCCACAGGTCCTCGTGAACATTAATTAAATCTCTTAAATCACATGACCAATGATGGTTACCAGACGCTAGTCTTAACGAGCGCTTGAGCGCTTATCAATTCAATGGTCACGATTCAATCTTCTGATAAGATGGACGACTGACAAAACTTCACCCTTCGAAACTTCGGTTTTTCAAATTTTCAAACCTTCGAATCAGATCAGACGATTTATTTCATGGAAACAAATCAATGGTCAGATTTGATCCTTACACTCATCCTTTCATTGTTCAATCTGACAGCTAGGAATTAGTCAAACATTGAGATGGATGGTTGTCGAAACTTCTCCCTTTAGAACTTTGGGATTTCAACTTTTCAAACTTACACTATCCTTCCACTGTACTATGATCAACGGTTGAGAATACACCCGAATTGATCTTTCAGATCGAATGACTCATGTCCTTGCTGGCATGGTCTACCACTTATCCTTGCTGACATGATCTCCCATATGTCCTTTGCTGACATGGTCTGCCACATGTCCTTGCGGACGAGGTTTGTTGACTTAATTTGCTAACGTAGATCTCCCTGATCTAACAATCATCGTATGTTCTCCATATCTGATGGTCCTTATTCATTTCAGATTTCCAGCTCTTCGGCCTTCGGGTTTTTCAAATCTCAAACTGAAAAATCTGAAGTGAGATTTTTTTGGAGCTTAAACTCCTCGCATATTTATACCCGAACTAAATGTTGTTCGTCGATTATGATATTGGATCGATGGATTGATAAGTATGCAATGAAGATATTCTATCTTATCCTGTCCCTCCAATCGAAATGATCCAATGACTGATGGAAATTCAGGTTTGATCTGATGGCTGACGGGTATTTGGATAATCAAATTCTCAACCCTTTAGCCCCACTTATCCTATCCTTCCACTTAAAGTGATCCAACGGTTGTAAAGTTTCTGGAAGAATATCAACGATCAAGGATGGTTGCAGAACCACAACTTGTGAGTGATTTAACTCATCACTAAAACTATGCAATCTGAAGTTGTGCGTCATTGGTGAGTCAACCACAATCGTTGATCTTCGAGGCTATAAGATCTGACTGTCCTGACTAATTGCAGGATTGGAACTAGTGCGATATTTAATTCTCCTTTCAATCTCCGCAATCTATCTGTGCCATTTATCTGGCGATTGTACATCTGACGGTCACAACTCAATCTGACTTAATTTGATCACTTGTTGGATCAACCATATTCATTGATATCCGATTTGATGAGATCTGACGATCTAGACCAATTGTGGTATTGAAACTTGCGAGTTGTTTAATTCTTATTTCGCTCCCCGCAATTCATCCCTGTCATTGATCTAGTGACTGAGCATCTGAAGGTCACAACTCAATATGACTTAATATGATTGCTTGTTGGATCAACCACAGTCGTCAATATCCAAGTCTATGAGATCTGACAATCTAGACCAATTGCAGGATTAGAACTAGCGAGTTGTTTAATTCTTCTTTCGCTCCTTGCAATTCATCCCTGCCATTGATCTGGATTTCATATCTGATGGTCACAATCCTCCAATGGTTCTCAAGCCCATGGGAACTCATATGACCGACGTCCATTATATGAGACGATCAACACCATCAATTTCTTGATCGGACAGTTGTTGATGCGTCTCACCCTAAGCTTACGCTTTTCCTTCTGATCTTTGATCTCTGCATACTATTCGCTCCTCCTCCTGAGCTTATGTTTTTTGTTCCAAGATTTGATCTATGCTTACTGTTCGCTGCTCCTCCTAAGCTTATGCTTTTCTTTTTTTCCATAGTCGTTGTTGTTCTTGCCATCAATGACAAGCACACTCTTCCTGTAAAATATGCCAACAGATACTTGGTATCTTGTACCTCTCTTGAAAGGAAGAAAACTTGTCAAATTTAAATCGGTGTATATAAATAAGTATGCATCAGATGGAAGTAATGAAAGAGACAAGTAAAAATTGTTTTCCAAGGGATTCTCTCAAGTTGAAATCATTAACTAAAATGAAACATTTTCCCCCATAGCCAAAATAAATTCCATCCGACTTGTTCTAGCTCTTATTACCTCACATGAATGGGAGGTCCATCAGATGGATGTTAAATACACCTTCTTACATGGGGATTTGCATGAAGAAATATACATGGAATGACCTTCTAGATATGTCCAAAATGACTCCAACCTTGTTTGTCACCTTAAGAAATATCTTTATGGTCTTAAGCAAGCTCCTCGAGATTGGTGTGCCAAAATGGACAACTTTTTTTCTTGACACCAGATTTTCTAGATGTAATTTTGACCCTAATATCTATACCAAGAAAGTAGAAATCCATCTCATAATACTTTTTCTTTATGTTAATGACCTTATCCTCACTGTTAGTGACCCTAGAATTTTAACCCAAGTGAAATCTATCATTAAAAATAAATTTGAAATGATAGAATTAGGTTATTTGCATTATTTTCTTGGCCTCCAAGTCTTGTAAAAAAAGGAAGGCATTTTTATTTCCTAGTCTAAGTATGTTTGTGACCTTCGTCGATTTCACATCGATGATTCTAAACCAGCCCCTTCTCCCTTCCATTCTTGAGTAAAACTTGTTTCCACTTGTGCTACTCCCAAAGTTGATTCCACTTTGTACTATACATTAGTTGGTAGCCTCTTATTTTTTTCTCATATTCATCGTGACATTTCCTCTGTTGTTGTTCTTGTTGCTCGGTATATGCAAACACCCCATGAAATCCATTAGAAAGAAACTAAAAGGATACTTCAATATGTTTCGGGTATAGTTTATTTTGGAATGCATTACAGTTCACAGGGGACTCCTTTGTTGGTTGGTTTCACTAATTCAGATTGGGTTGGTGACCTTGATGATAAAAATTCTATTGTAGGTTATGTTTTCAGTCTTGGTTATGCACCTGTCACTTGGGATTGTAAGAAACAACATGATACTTCTCTTTCTTCAACATAAGCAAAGTACCGAGAAACAGTGTTGATGAGGCTGAATGGCCAAACAACAATGAGGGGTACTCCCCGATACAAATTCCCAATTAGACTATGCACCATTTGGTTTAGGAGACCCATCCAGGTTCTGGCCTGACTGGCATTTCTGGTTATGAGAGATGAGGATGGGTGATTATGAAATGTAAAGATGTATATGAAGATTATGTATGAAAATAAATATAATCTATTTCTACTATATGCTATCCTATTCTAGCTAGGAGCGAGTTATTGTAACTGAATGAGTTATATTAAAACTAAAATTTGTCGAAAACTGCACCCATATAGTTGTAATAAATATGAAAAATTTGAAACATATGCATGCAGAATATATAACCAAAAAAGTCCCACTATATCATCCACATACATCACAACTCATATGCAAAGGACATAAAGAGATAAAGATAAATAACAAGATGGTGAAAAATATATAGATTGTGTTAGATTAGTCTATAAGCAAACACATCCTTACAATCCATGTGAACAACATACATTCTGCTTGAAATAGTTCACTGCAAAATTGTAGGAAATACTGAGTGTGGGGGTGAATTAGTATTACCTTTAATCAATTAGTAATTCTCTCTTTTTTTTAACCATAACAATGAATTAACGCTGAATTTAATAATTAATTATTTATCATTAATAAGAATTAAAATATCTGTATAAAAATAAGTTGTGATTGTGAAGGACACCAATCCTTTTTAGAGCACCAACTCTAGGAGACATAAATCCCCTTCCTTTTGTGAGAACCCAATCAAGGACGTTGCAACTCCCTACTTCTTCAAGAACCAACTTGAAAGGAGGCTCCAACCCCCTGAATTTTTCAAGCACCAAATTGAAAGGAGGCACCAACCCCTTAATTGTTTCATGATTCTATTTGAAGAGGACTACAATCCTTCCTAGCTCCTCCCTTCAACCCTCACTATACAACTTTATTTTTAATCTCATATATTCTGGTGACTCTGCTTCAAGTATAGTTAGATATTTCATGAGTCGCACTTTCATTCTTCATTCTTGTGAGTTTATATATCCTTCCAAACGGTTTGCATCACTGAACCATTTCATATTTTCAATTAATCAATGCACCTCTTCATTTACAATAGACCATAGTAAAAAAATTAACCTAATCGACTTCAAATTCCTTGTAGATTAATTATGTTTTGTTCTTTCTCATGTCAATCTTTCTTATGGAATGATCGATCTGACAACCCTTCATGAAATTGAATAAAATGGTCAATTTCTTCATTGCACTGAGCTCTGGTTTTGTAGAGACTCAGCTACCATCTAATTGAGATCAAGATTCAATCTTTACCATTGATTTTGATGCACATATATCTATTATTAATGGCTAACTATTTTAGGCACCTATGCATTTCTTCAACCCACTCTACCTTTTACTGATGAACGGTTGAAATTGCACCCATGAGTTGATACAATGGCCTACCTTACTCTTGAGAAGATCTTGATCCAAAGGATCTGAATTAATCTCCCAGTGAGATGGACGAACCATTTTTATTTCAAATCTGATGGGGACCAAATATCGTGACTTAATCATCTGAATAAATCAATGGCGTGGACTTAATTAGGTGTCGAGATGGATGGTCATTATTCCATATAGGTGATTTAGACAGATCGACGATTAAGATATAATCAATGATTGAGTGGACGGTTCTTATTCATTTTAAACATGTACTTTTACTTAGAATTATTTCATGTGACGGGTTCACAGACTCTTGGACTTGCGGAATCACATGTCTTCTCGAGTGTCATCAAAATGCACACCCAACTTCCACAGCCTCCAAGATGAACCTATACTTAGAGAAATTTTAAGTGGTTTTTCTCAGGTTCGTGGACTCTCGGACTCTTGGAATCACATGTCTTCTCGGGTGTCTTCAAAATTCACATCCAACTTCTATTACCTCCTTAATGAACCATACTTGGAATTTTAATTAGAATTATTTTATGTGACAGGTTTGCGGACTCTCGGACTTGCAGACTCACATGTCTTCTTGAGTGTCTTCAAAATGCACGCCCAACTTCTGTAGCCTCCGAGATGAACCTATACTTAGAAAAATTCTTCAGCAATTTTTCTTGGGCTTGCGAACTCTTGGACTCACAAACTCATGTCTCTTATCGGATGCCATTGGAATGCAAGACCAACTTCCATTACCTCCATAATGAACCATGCTTAGAATTTTTAAGTGATATCAATAGAATATGATACTTAGCCAAATTGTTTGTTGAGTGGAATCAAGGAAAGAGATATGAGCCATCTGATCATGATTTCATTTTGATCCAATAATCGATATCGTTTCTTCGTTCTTTACCATGCAATCATGCTCTTATTTTGATCCAACGATCAACATTGTTCTTCGTTCTTTACCATCCGATTGTGTTCTTATTTTGATCCAATTATCTACATTGTTCTTTGTTCTTTACCATCTGATCATTCTCTTATTTTGATCCAATTATCAACATTGTTCTTCATTCTTTACCATCCGATACTACTCTTATTTTAATCCAACGATCTATGATCTACATTGGTCACGATTACTCCATAATCCTTTGCGTGGATTTATGCAATTGAAGAACTTTGTTTTTTGTTACTGTTCGATCATGCTCTTATTTTGATCCAACGATCAACATTGTTTTGTGTTCTTGTCGTGCGATCGTGCTCTTATTTTGATCCAACGATCAACATTGTTCTTCGTTCTTACCTTTCTATTGTGCTCTTATTTTGATCCAAAGATCAACATTTTTCTTGTTTATTTAACGTCTGATTGTGATCTTATTTTGATCCAACAATATACTATCTACATTGGTCATGATTACTCCACAATCCTTTGCGTGGATTTCCTCAATTGAAGAACTTTGTTTCTGCTTCACTCAAACACCCCTTCTCTCCTGAGATTTTCTACATTGATCCACCTGAGAGATCTTGTTCATGATCTGGTAATATGAGGGACTCCTCTGTTCCTTCCTTGTCGTCAACCTCATCAACATATGACTATCCATGTTTTCTTACTGTCCATGTTTGATTCATGTTGCCATCAATAACAATACACTATCAATAATTCCAATAATCTCCCACTTTGACATCAATGACAAAGAGTGAAAATCTTATTGCTTCTCTCCCCCTATGAATATGTATTTTGTATTATTTTGAGTGCTTTGAGATGACTTGTTTTTCTCTTTATATCTCCTCCTTTGTTGACAATAACATAAGGGTTTGTTTCTTTTCACCTTTTGAGGTTATACTCCCCCTGAAGTTATACTCCCCTTTTCCAAGTGCTTATTTTCTAATGAATTTTAAATGGAGATTATGCTTGTTGTTTTTGGATTTTGTTTTATTGTATATTTCTCTATCTTGAACATCAATGTAGAAGGAAACTTCCCTCTTGTATTCTACAACTCCCCCTGTCAACAATTCTTCCCCTTTGACTACTAATCAAGACTTTTCAAGAGAAATTGGACCTTTCATTTGTTGTTGTATTGTTGCCTCAAGTACTCAAGACATGTTTTTCCATAATACTTAGGATATAATACTTTTCTAGAAAGATTGTTTCAATGATGCACTATATATCCTTTTGTTTATGTTTCCCTTTAGCTTCTTTCAAGAGTGTGCCAATATTATACAATTGGTGTTCAATAAAACTTTCGTCATTTCCTTCCAGACTGCTCCTAATTTATTCATGATGTTAGGCAACTTATTCACTCATTTGTAACCCAAAAAGGACTCTTCATTTTTGTTGTATCAACTAGTGATATGGTTTAGTGCCCACATTATCATATATATATTTTTAATCAGATCTTGCTACTGAGATTGCAGTCAATCCTTCAAACCATTCTTTTCCTTTTGTTTGTATTTTCTGTTGAGGGGAATTTAGTAGATCATCAAAATAAAGTTGAAAACTCTTCAAGCTCTTCATCACTCAATTATGTAGGTGGATTTGTGTCTGAGAGTTCATAATCATTACTATTTTGTGTAAAAGAGGCTTCTTCATTTTCTTCTTTAGATTTTTCTTTTTGCATTTTCCATTTGTTGGGTAATGGATAATTTATTTGCAGGACATTATCAAGTTCTGCAATTGTGTCACATTTTTCTTTAGGAGTTTTCTTTTCTTGAGCTTGATCCACTTTATATGCATAACTTTGATTTCATATTCCTTATCAGAAACTTCACCCATCATTCTCCTATTGTTAATTTTATCAATTCTAGGTGCAATATCTTCATCATCTTTATTCCTTTGTACTTTAGATTTTCTTCTCCATATCTTCTTATAGTTTTCCTTAATGTTGGAAATACTCGCCCTCATGGAATAATTTGAAAATCTACATTCATTGGCCTTATGAACATAATTGTTGCATCTTTGGCATTCAATATTGAAGTTTTGCAAAGGAGAAAATGAGTTGTACTGTCTCTTCTCTCCATTGTACTTATTGTTCTGATATATTTGGACATTTGTATGATTTTATTGTCCATAAACCTTGCAGTGTATCGCCTTACGTCCAAAATTATTGCAAGAGTAGAATTATCCAATAAATAGATATCTATTATGGGGATTCCTTCTGGTGATTTTATTCTTCTTGTCATCTTTTTCTTTAGTAGGGAGTGTTGATTTCTGTTCATTTGGAACAGTCTTCAATGGATTCATCTTTTTCTTGTTATCTTCTCTTCTTAAGGAGCTTTTAAGGGCATCTGTATAATGTATTGGCCTTTTGTTTGTCCTTTGTGTCATACAAGTTGAATCTTGAGTATATCCCAATCCTATCTTGTCATTTGATGATATTTGACTATTCAAAATGTCATCCAATATTTTTGAATTGTTTTCAACTCTTAAGTGATTATTTCCTTTCTCAAGTTCCTTTTTCAGAAGAACAATTTAAGCTTCTCACTTCTCACAGTCTTGTTGTTTTTCATTAAGTTGTTCAGTTAAGATCTCTTCTATTCTTTTGGATTATTGGAGTTGATTCTTCAATTCAATGATGATTTTTTCATTTTCCTTCACTGATTTTGAGATTTATCTTTCCCTTTATTTATGTGCTTCCTCAAACTCTAGTAACTATCCTTTTAGTGACTTAGTCTTCTTTTTATATTGTCTGAGCTCTTCCATAGCACTGAGCAATTATGCTTCAATATATACTTCACCTTCCTCTTCAGAGTCTTCATCCATACCAAAAGTGTTGTTAGTAGGACTATCATGTTTCTCTATACCCATAAATAGATGCTCTGATTCTTCTTCTTATCCTTCACTTTCTTCAGATGAGTTGTTTTATTCTTTGGTGTATAAGGTCTTATTCTTTTTGTGGACTTTCTTTGTGTTTCTAGTATATCTCTTCTTGTACTCTTTGTAAGTTTCTTCACCATCACTTTCTTCTTGTTTTGGATAGGGACAATTGTTGGCAAAATGTCCAACTTTGACACAGTTAAAACATTTAAAAGGTAGCTTTCCTTTGAATTTACCAGTTCTTTTCTTAAGTTTTTTCATGAAGTTTTCTACTTCTTCATCAGATGTTTCAGATTGATATTCATTGTACACTTTCTACTGATTCTTCTTAGAATTTCTTTCTTTGAAGGTCGTTTCCCCTTTAGATGGCCTTTCTTGCCATGTCTTCATCTCATAGGCTATGAGGATTCCATGGAGCTGATCCATAGTGAATTTTTCAAGGTTGTCTCTATAATCTAAGGTAGATATCTTGACATCATATCTCAAAGGTAATGGTCTCAACACTTTTTGAACAATATATTTATATTCTATTGTTTCTCCCAATGCTCTGACTAAGTTGGCGATCTCGTCTACTCTCTAAAGATATTATTAAATATTTTATTCTTCCTTGATCTTTGGATTTTCAAACTGTGCTTTAAGTGTTTGAATTTTGGCTTGTTTTACCTTGCTATCTCCTTCATAAATAAGTTTAAGTTTGTCCCATAATTCTTTGGCTGATTCGCAGGGCATTACTTTTACAAATACATTTCTGGATAATCCATTTAAAATGGCATTAAAAATTTTTGAATTGGCATTGCATAACTTCTTTTTAGTAGCATCAGTTGGTGGGGAATATGGTGCAGTGTAGCGATCTTCTACAGATTTCCAAATATCAAATCCAAGTTCCATCATATGATTCTTCATCCTTATTCTCCAAAAAATATATTCATCTCCTTTAAACAATGGTGTTATTTTGGATGGAATTCCTTGTTGTTGATCCATTGGATTCTTCAGGATGTACCTTCCAGTGGTTAGATGATGCTGAAGGAACCCACTCTGATACCAAT
>ML785878.1:156252-167237 GCA_009831015.1 Picea engelmannii
TCGGCTTTAGGCCATTAGTTGTAATTATACCTCCTAGTCTCCTATATATACCAAGGAGACATTTTCATTTTGAATCATCTTGTACTTGAACATTTAAGTGAGGTAAAAGGAGGTTTCCCCCTCAAAGAGGCTTATTATCTGAAGTTATATCTGTTTCAAGGCGTTGAGTACTTTTTCTGAGGTTTTTCCATGCTATATTGATGTTTGGTTCTTAACATAATACAACAATTGGTATCAGAGTCAGTTACTTTAGGAAACATTTTAACCACTGGAAGGAGATCATGGATTATTCTAAGAATGGAGTACCAATGTTTAATGTTCAGAATGGTTTAAAGTATGAGATGTGGAGCAGAAGGATGAAAGTATTTTTACAGGCACAGGGACATTATATTTGGCTATCAGTTGTTACAGGATATGATAGTTCAAAAAGGGAAAATACTGTGTTGGAAAATCTTTAACAAACAATGCATGCTTGTATACTTGTCATTGATGGCAAGTACGAGGAGAGTCTGAATGCATGTGGGTGCTTGAGTTGCCATCAATGCTAAAGGGGGAGAATGTTGGCAAATCTTTAACAAACAGTGCATGCTTGTATACTTGTCATTGATGGCAAGTACAACAGTGAAGATGGCATGAGTACATAAAGTATGAAATGGATGGGCATTATGAGAAGACGCTACAGAGAAGATTCGAATAAGCTCAGAAGAGATAGTGTAGAGGATTGTTGGCATATCATCGATGGCAAGATCAGAGTAAGTGGAACAAAGTAAGATCGGGAGGAGAAGTAGTATTTCTGATCGTTGGATCCTATTTACAATTCCCGATGACCGTCAGATCAAGTGTTGATCGGGACTGCTCAAGAAGAGAAGCAACATTTCTGATCGTTGGATCCCATTTACAATTCCCAATGACCGTCAGATCAAGTATTGATCGGGACTGTTGATCCAAGACTCCATTTCGGAGTTTTGCGACTCACGACTTAGAGAGGCAAGAAATATGACCATTGAAATCGTGATATGCAAAATCGCGATTTAATCATAGCCGTCAGATCAAGGTGTGATATGGACTGTCGACTCCATTTTGGAGTTTCGCAACTCGCAACTTGAAGAGGTAAGAAATATGACCATTGAAATCGCCATATGCAAAATTGCGATTTAATCGCAGTCGTCAGATCAAGGTGTGATCTGGACCGTCGACTTCATTTCAGAGTTTCACCACTCACGACTTGGAGAGGCAAGAAATATGACCATTGAAATCGTGATATGCGAAATCACGATTTAATCGCAACTGTATATTCATCGAGATCGTGGACCGTTGATTTAAGCTTCATTTCAGAGTTTCGCCTATCGCAACTTCGAGTAACAAGGACCTCCATCAAAGGAATAGTGAGATGTGAATTCATGATGAGATCTAGACCGTAGATTCATCAAAATCGTGGACCGTTTATCTCAGCTCCATCTCGAGGTTTTGGGGATCGAGACTTGGAGAGTCGAGATGCCTCATCTCCAAGCTCACGAAATGCGAATTTGCAAAAAGCACTTTATGCATAAGCGCTTGGTCATGGCCTTGGTCATATTGAGGAAGGAGCTAGCACATAAAAGCTCTGTATCGGAGTTTCAGAGATCACGATATGAAGTGTCGAGACACTTGGCCACAGGAATGTCGAAATGTCGAAACCCGATTTAAAGGAAAGATTAATAAATCTCATCCAATGGTGCAGATAAAATTGAATATTATCGGAGGGCCACTGTTCTCTCTCACAGTTAATTTATCAGTTACGAATCTATTAGCGAAACTGATTCATGATTCCTGATCGGTTGGCATTTCAGTTGCTCGGACGGTTTTTCTTTTGCCCAAGAAGATGCGAAGATAAACTGTTGTGTGTGTGTGTGCATAAAAGAAAATGAGACAGACTGTGCGTGGTTGGTCATTCTGGACGAAAAATGAGTTAAACAGTAAGAAAGGGGAAATCACAGGATGTGCAGTGTGAGATCAAGAAAAAAAAAAAAGATGTGCAGTGTGAGACTGAAAATATGTGCAGTGTGAGATAAAACTCAGAGAAGAGTAACAGATGAGCAAAAGACTTGAAGCAGAGCAGAATGACAGAACAAGTTGAAGCAAAGCAGAATGACAGAACAAGTTGAAGTAGAGCAGACTTACAGAACAGACAAAGGAAGAGAAGAATTGCAGAACAGTTAGAAGAAGGCCAGATTTACAAAACAGAGAAGAAGTGGTAAGAATTGATTTATCTATGTAGTTGTTTGTTTAATTAATCATTTATATTCCAGGGTGGTTGGGAGGTCTTTGGGATGACTATTTTCCTCAGAGGTTCAAGTGGGAGCTTGAACACAGGTAGTTGCAGCTTCCATCTGGTTGCAGCTAGAGAAACTAGGGTGGCAGGGTGGTGCAAGGGAGAACAAGTGTTCTCTATTATATAGGTTGGAGCCTGTGTAATTGGAAGTTGGTTCTTCCATCCAGTTGGTGTTGGAACGTTAAGGGGAGTTGGTGCTTCCTTCTAGTGGGTGCTAGAGAAACAAGAGAGTCGTTGCTCTCAAACAAGTTGTAGCTTGTAAAGTATAGGTAGCAGCCTCACATTGAGTTGGTGCTCAATTATAGATGATGTACAAAACTTAAAACACTGCCTATCATTTCAAAGAAGAAGAGGTTTCCTCCCTTTATGGGTTTCCTCGTGAAAATCTGTCTCTGTGTATATCTTATGTGTGACTGATGCTCATTACTTTTATTGTCCATATGTTGTATAATGTTGATGATCACTTGAAGAAAATTTAAGAATGGTTTAATAGACTTAAAATTGTTTAAGCACAGTAACAACTGATTCACCCCCCCACCCCCCTCTCAGTTGTCTTAGTAATTTCAAAAATTGGTATCAGAGCGGGTTCCTTTTATTCAAAGGTAGATCTATAAGATTAAACATGACAAGTCATGAAGGGACTTCAGCCTCTAANTTAAGAATGGTTTAATAGACTTAAAATTGTTTAAGCGCAGTAACAACTGATTCAGCGCCCCCCCCCCTCTCAGGTGTCTTAGTAATTTCAAAAGACTGCAGCCAAGAAGGAATTGAAGAAGAATAACAAAATAACAATGGATTTCATCTGGGAAGGATTACCTAATCTG
Source organism: Picea engelmannii (assembly GCA_009831015.1). Classification (NCBI taxonomy): domain Eukaryota; kingdom Viridiplantae; phylum Streptophyta; class Pinopsida; order Pinales; family Pinaceae; genus Picea; species Picea engelmannii. Next base: position 159,388 of record ML785878.1, read on the forward strand.
GTAAGAGAAAAGGTTGGTAAACTTTCATCAGCCAAAAAACTTTGGGATAAGTTACATGACATATATTCTTCACCCATCACAGATTCAGAAAATGCCAAAGAAGATGTAGACACGGATCAAGAAGAATTATGTTCACCATGTCAAACAAATTTAGAAGATGAAGAGTACATAATCACCAGAGGTATGTTGTTTTTATTTAATTGTGAAAAACATAGACATCTTGAAATAGAATGCCATGAAGGAAATGAGACAAAAAAACTAATTGAAAAAGAAGACAATTATGAAGCAGAATTGACTAGTGCTTTAGATGAACTAAGAGAAGAAAACAATTCACTCAAGAATGAATTGATGAAATAAAAGGAATGTGTTGTCCCTTGGGTATGGAAGCAATTGAAGATCGAGGAAGAAAAGGTCAAACGTGAACTATGCGGAAGACACAGTGACTGTCACTGGGTCGAAGTAAGCAAAAGAGAAGAAAAGCTAGAGCAAAGTGCAGAAAATCTAGTCATTGGATGAGGAGATCAAGGATGACAGATCAATAAGGGAGATGGATCAAGGACAACTCAGAAAGTGGGGAAAGCCACCATTACCACCATGCAGAAAGAAAGGAGAGACACGCTGGCAAAGCCCAGGAAAAGTGGGTCAAGTTGACCTAAGGTTTTGGTAATTAGGGTTTTGACACCTAGATTTCGACCTAAGGCTATCGGTGAGGGACTATAATGTATAAATAGAGGTCGAGAGGACCTAGGTTAGGTTGGTACTATTGTTGGGAATTGATATTGATTATTGTTTATTGAGAGATTATTGTACTATGAGAGAGGGAGTGATGAGAGCGAGAGCTTCCTGGTATTGTAATATCTTCAGCTAGGTGAGAGGATCAAATCCTACAGCTGGGTGTGCAGGACAGTAGATGAAGAGAGAAGAAGAGAGAAGATTTGTTGGCTAAGAGTGCAGATCGGAACTGTAGGCTTTATCTTAATATATTATAATCACAGTTATGTGGACATATCCCTAGAGAGAGGGTGAACCACGTATACCTTGTGTCGTGTGTGTGATTGATTCTTTGATCTATGTTGTTGTTATAAGGTTAATTGCATTACTATGTTAGATCAGATCTATAACTATGCAGGATAGATCTAGCTTGACAAGTGTTGATGCATATGGAGGTGTTGTTGTACTTGATCCACTTGACATTCCTTTGGTTGTAGACATTGTTATCCTACAACCCCCTCATAGTTTCTTCAGGTGAGACTGCATCTGATTCATAGGTGTTGTCGAAAGGGCCAGTAGCTAGGGCTTGTTGTTGCGCTCTTGGAGTGAACCTTGGGTCTACCCCTGTGCCAACAAATGGTTTTTTTGTCGGGATAGGAATCTTCATGAGGGAATGTCAAAAGTGGATAGAAGATCAGGAGAGGGACTTCGTTGAAGACTAGAACACGAACCCTAAACTGAGTACTGAAGATTGGCTACAAAGATACATTTTCACCGACATTCACGAGATTTTCTTTGGAGGAATCCATCAGGGTGGTTGGCTAAATTATCTTATACACAGTTTGAGATCAGATCTGGACCTCCTGTGGATTGGACATCGACGTTGATCCAGAGGGTTAAGAGAGTTGATAACGTTGTATCCAGAGCCGTAGATCATTGGTTTGATAATATCATTGGAGGGTATATCACCTAATTTGTTGTTGACAGAGTATAATCTTATAGCCAAGCCGAGAGATACTTTTTCAAAGGACCCAGAGGGAAATTTTTTCATTTTCTAAAGTTAAGAATCAAGATTCTCTTGCATGAAAACCACATCTTGAAGATACAGTAGATTGGTTGGACCTGAAAAGGATAATGTTCAAAAACTCGGACAGCGACAGTGACACAGAAGATGGACATACATGCAGTGGAAGAGTATTCAGAGGGGTTCACCTTGAGAACCTGTTTAAGAAAAACTACGGAGAAGAGGGTTTCTATAGTGGGGAAGAGGTAGATCTGACAAATGAAGAAGATTCAGAACCCACCAGAACAGAAGAAGGGGAAGCTAAAGAACTTTACCAAAGAGAGCCAGAAACCTCAAGAACTGTGCAAACTACTGAAGTAAGTAATAAAGACCCCCCTGTTTTTTCAGAAACATTAAACCATCAGAATATTCAGAATCACCAGAGTCTGCAGAGAACCATTACAAGCAGTTCAATGTCTACTCAAATAGGAAACCTAGGCAAATCCATGGTAGATGAGATGAGGCTCCCTATCTTTAGAGGATATGGATCTGAATATCCTAATCAACAATGGTTCCTATGTGAGGTCGTATGGAACATTAAAAACATTACCGACGAAGTTGTTAAAAGAAACCAGTTTAGCACCACACTGAGGGATCGTGCGTTAAGTCGGTACATGAAGCTTGTCCAAGGACTTGCGCAGCCTAAGCCACTGAATGAGATCAAGAACGCATTGGTTGCATAGTTTAAGAAACCTAATTCGGAGTCACAATGTATCACAAAACTGAAGGAGATAAAGCAAAAGGTTGTCGAACCTGTTTGGGAGTTTGATCAAAGATTCAAAACCTTAACTACAAGATTGACTTTTAAGATCCCAGATGAACAGAACAAGGAATGGTTCATCACTGCCCTTCTACTGCATATTAGAGTTACCTTGATGTAGCAGAAGATTTCATCGCAGGTAGAAGATTTAGAGATCACCATGAAGCTTGAATCAGTACCTATGGGAGAATCTAGCTCAGGCATGAGCTAGATCCTGAGCCAACTGACTAGTTTGTCTCTGTAGGTCGAGGATATGAAGAAGGACAAGGGGGAGGACAAAAGAGAAGATATATTTTGTGTAAGATGCAGATATGAAGGTCATGATAAGGAACATTGTCCCTTTTTTCATGAATATTTAGCCTCAGGAGCACTGAGCCCCTTGAAGCAAGTTAACTTGCCCTGGTGCGAAGTATGCAGAAACCGACATCGCCCTGGTGAGTGCTACTATATGCAGAAGTATGTTCAAACACCCACAAACTTGTATTTCACATTCTGTAAGTCCATAGGGCATGATGACATAGATTGTAGGGCCTTTGACCTGATGCATAAAAGATCAAGAGACATATACAATATCCAAGGCAAAGTGCACCAAGAAGGAAACAATGCACAGTACAATTCCCTAGGAAGAGGAACTTTCAATCCTCGCGGTGGATATAGAGGATGAGGATGAGGAGGAGGTATGGGTCGAGGCTGAGGTGAAATAATCTATTACAACTGCACGCAACTAGGACATATAGCGAGGGATTTTCAAAATCCTTGCACCACCTATAGTTATTGCAACTCCTTCGAGAATGTTATTGAAGATTTCCCTGTGTTGCTAGCCAAGCTTCAGGAAAGACGAGGACCCCAACAGAACCCTCAAGTAAACATGATATATGTTGAGCCTCGCAGAACATACCCTAGAGTCATTGTTATTACTCTAGGAGGAGCTGCTACAGGAGAGGATAGAACAATCCAAAGAAAGATCATAGAAGATTCAAGTATCAAGAAATATGCGAAGAAGACTCATGATTTTGATGCAAAGAAAGAAAGACAAATCTTTGAGGAAGCGAGACAGGATTTCAAGAGAGACCAAGGGTCCTCATCAAAAACATGACCGAAAATAAAAGAGTATGGAATGCCTCAGGCATTTGACAAGTCGACTGCGCATAAAGAAGGAAAAGAGGTAAGTAAACTCATTGAATTTGTGTACACTTGTCTTAAGTTAATTCAGGATGGGAACATTGTGCAAGAAATACAGAACTTAATCAGGCAGTATGAGCTAGGGAAGATAGACCCCTTATTGAATAAGGTAGTACACCAAATTGGCAAGAAGAGAAGAACAAATAAAGAATTACATATGAATGCTCAGATAGGAGAATATGATATAGACTATGTGGTCCTCGACTTAGGATCGGAGGTCAATGTCATGACGAAGCAAACTTGGGCACTGATGGGAAAACCCAAGATGATATATTCCCCTGCCATACTTCACATGGATAATTAGCAAGCTGTCATCCCATTTGGATGATTGGAGCATGTCCCTGTGGACATCGACGGAGTTAGAACCTTTGCATATTTTGAGGTAGTTGAAATTGTTGATGATAGTGTCCCTTACCCTGCATTGCTTGGAATCGATTGGGCCTTCAACAACTCTACTGTTGTTGATTTGAAGAAAAGACATATTACCTTTGAAAGAGATGGCCTTAGGTTCATTGCACCCTTAGATCCAGATGAGGGCTAGCATTACACAAAGCCCATCAGAGAAGAGGAGCATGCATACGAATTGGAAAACGTCTACAAACTAACAGCCAGACAACAAGATTATATCAATCCTACAGTCAATGGGAATCTGAGCTGGCAAAGTGACAGTAAATTTTCATCAGACTTAGAAGAAGCGCTGGAGAACTGGTAGAACCAGATGTATGAAATCTCTACTAGAATATGTGCCAGATTAACCAGAGAAGTTCGTTGGATCCTCATAACAGTGAGTAAGTTACCCACATTTGATGGCCTGAACCCCCTAGAAACCTTCCTTTCTGATTTTGAAACTAGTGTACCAACACAACAACGATTGTTGGAAATGGATGAGGCCCTAAAAGCTACACCAGCAATATGGTGGGGGGCGCACAAAAGAAACATCACAGATTGGACACAATTCTGAACCTTGATGACAACACGGTTTTCAACACAAGCAGTAAGCTAAGAAGTAAGGTATATTGGTCGAAGATGCCCAAAGCACCATGTGCGAAGCTGTGAAGAGGCCTAGAGTGATATTCCTCGAGAAAAATGGGTGCATAGATTAATTAACACACTAGATATGACCCCTATCAGTTGGTACCTTCAAGAGGACCTGCACCTCATCACCACAGATTGGGAAGGTATGATTCAAAATGTTTTTACCACCTTTTTATTTGAAAGTGAATATTCTTCAGTAGACCAAGCAATACAGATTGTGAGTCATAAGGTATTCAAAGAGGCATCTAGCCTCCCTATGGAACAAGAGGAGGATGAATGGACTGCACCTCTCCAGAAATTGCAGACTTGCTATAACATCAATGACAATGACGACGATGACCCGAGGAAGGTCAACATCACAGAGACATAAGGCCAGAGAGATGTGGAGGGACTAGGAGTTGAACTACCATTTCTTGGACATCCAATCAATATTAGAAAGGTCAATATTGGAACAAAGGAGACACCAAAGCTTGCCAATGTTGGAGATTATTGGGATGTTGCTACCATTGACAAGATTACAGAGTTATTTCATGAATATCAGGACTTGTTTCCAACCAAGTTCACTGATATGAAGGGAATCAAAGGACCTATGGGAGAGATGAGAATACCTTTGAAACCATATGAGAAGCCATTCAATCAAAGAACCTATAGATTGAATCTGAAATACGAGGAAAAAGTGAAGATTGAGCTCGATAGAATGTTGGAAGTAGGCATTATTGAACCTGTCAAACAATCAGAATGGATCAACCCTATGGTGGTACAATACAAGAAGACAGGAGAAATCATAATATGTGTAGACCTCATGAAATTGAACGATGTCTGTCTGCACAACCCTTTCCCTACACTATTCACTGATGAAGTATTAGACAACGTGGGAGGCCAAGAGGTATATTCTTTTACAAATGGATTTTCAGGATACCATTAGATCCGGAATGCCAAGGAGGACCACCATAAGACCACATTTGCCATAGAATGGGGATCCTTTCAATACACAGTAATTCCATTTGTATTGAAGAATGCCCCAGCCATCTTTTCTAGGGTGGTGGTCGAAGCGTTCAAAGAAATTTTGCATAAATTTTTAGAAGCATATTTTGATGATTGGACTGTATTTAGTTTGTTAAAAAACCATATTGAATGTCTAAGGCTAATGTTGGATAAATGCAGGCAGTGTCAAATTTCTTTAAATTTGAAGAAGTGCATCTTCTTCTCACCATTTGGAGTATTATTAGGCCATATTGTATGCAAGCAAGGATTGTTGGTTGATCCATCTAAAGTTTCAATTATAGTTGATTTTCCACCTCCTACTTCAGTTAAACAACTGTGCATTGCGCTAGGACACACTGGTTATTACAGGAAATTCATTAAAGGCTATGCCCAAATTACAACACCAATGGAGAAGCTGCTGAAGAAGCACTGCCAGTTTGGGTGGACAGATGAATGCTAGCAGAGCTTCAACACACTAAAACAGAAGATGGTCACTGTGCCCATTCTGGTTTTTTCAGATTGGAGCAAGGAGTTTCATGTGCAATTTGATGCATCTTATATTGTACTAGGAGCAGTACTAGCACAACCAGGAACAGGATACATTGATTACCCGTTAGCTTTTGCTAGCAGGAAGCTATCCACAATAGAAGTTAACTACACCACCACAGAGAGAGAAGGATTGGCCATGGTATATGTACTACAAAAATTCTACCACTACTTATTGGGAGGACACTTTAAAATGTTTAGAGATCACTCCGCGCTGAAATACCTAGTCAATAAACCAGTGTTGGGGGGGCAGATATGCAGATGGCTCCTGCTGTTTCAGGAATATGATTTTGAGATCATAGTTAAGCCAGGAAAAATGAACAAGGGCCCTGACCACTTGTCAAGGTTGGAACATGGAGAAGAACCCACCAGTTTGGAGGATACACTACTAGATGCACAACTTATCATCATTAGAAATATTGATGACCACTTCACAGACATCGTCCAGTTCCTGACAACATGGATAGCACCTACTGAGTATACAATTCCCCAGAAGAAAAAGATCATGGTGCGCGCTGCAGACTTTTCACTGATAGTTGTTCAGTTATACAAGATGGGACCTGATGAGATACTAAGAAGATGCGTTATGGAGGAAGAGCACCTACTGATCCTCGCAAAATCTCATGAAGGCATCATAGGAGAACATTATGCAGGGAAAGAAATTGCGCAGAAGGTCCTGCGAGCTGGCCTTTGGTGGCCTACCTTACACAGAGATGCTAAGGATTATGCTAGAGCTTGTGATATATGCCAGAGAGTTGGAAAACCATCCCGAAGAGATGAAATGACATTAGCACCGTAGATGACCCTACAATCATTTGAAAAATGGGCCATTGACTTCGTGGGACCTATCACTACTACATATTGTAAAAATTCCGACGTTTTATTTGCGACGTTATGGACAAAATTGTCCATATTGTCGCAAAATAGAGGAAATTTATAAAAAAAAAAGTTCATGTTGCCCGATAACATCGCTCTTGCCACGTTAACGTCGGTCTTGCCATGTTAACGTCGCTCTTGCCATGTTTTCCACTGGAACATCTCTCTTGCCACGTTAACGTCGGTCTTGCCACGTTAACGTTGCTCTTTCCATGTTTTCCACTGGAACATCTCTCTTGCCACGTTTTCCACCGGAACGTCACTCTTGCCACGTTTGTGAAGATGTATGTCGCAATTGCCACGTTAACGTCGCTCTTGCCACGTTAACATCGCTCTTGCCACGTTTTCCGCTGGAACATCGCTCTTGCCACGTTTTCCACTGGAACGTCACTCTTTCCACGTTTCTGAAGATGTATGTCTCAATTTCCACGTTAACGTCGACCTTGCCACGTTAACGTCTCTCTTGCCACGTTTTCCACTGGAACGTCTCTCTTGCCATGTTTGTGAAGATGTATGTCGCAATTTCCACGTTAATGTCGGTCTTGCCACATTTTCCACTGGAACGTCTCTCTTGCCACGTTTGTGAAAATGTATGTCGCAATTGCGACGTTTGCGAAACTAGGTTTTCCCCTCCAACGGTCACCTTAGTATGTTCACCAAGTCAAATACCAACGGTCACTTAGGACTTTTTTA
>ML785878.1:178852-248469 GCA_009831015.1 Picea engelmannii
CCCTAAATAGTGGCTCATTACCCCTTAATTGGGGCATATTACATTAGTAATGTTATTTTATTTATGTCGGCTTTAATCCATTAGTTGTAATTATACCTCCTAGTCTCCTATATATACCAAGGAGACATTTTCATTTGGAATCACCTTTTAATTGAACATTTATGTGGGCATAAGGAGGTTCCCCCCTCGAAGAGGCTTAGTATCTTAATTTCTCTCTTTTTCAAGGCATTGAGTACTTCTTCTAAGGTTTTCCTATGCTATATTGATATTGGTTCCTAACAAAAAGAGAAGATGGAAGAATGGAAAAGTTTGACTCTAATGTGGACAAAGGAGTACTTGTTGGTTACTCAAGTACAGGGAAAGCATACAAGTGCTACAAACTGAGATTGAACAAAGTTGTGGAAATAATCAATGTAACAATTGATGAAACAGGTGGACGAGAATCAAAGGAAGAAGAAAATGAATCAGTGGAACATCTTTAGAAGAAGAAGCAAAAAATGAAGAAGAAGTAGAAGAGGAAGGTGAAGAAGATCAGATAGAAGTAGAAGAGCAAGTTCAGCAAGTGCCTCCAAAGACACCTAGCAAACGAGTACAAAAGAATCATCCTTCAGATCAAATTATCGGAAACAAGGATGCAGGAGTTGAGACTGGAAGAAGAATCCGTTCACTAGAACAAATGCACCTAGCAATCTTATCTACGATTGAACCAAATAGTTTTGAAGCGACCAGCAAGGATGAATTTTGGAATAAGTCCATGAATGAAGAATTGGATCAAATAGAGAAGAATGACACTTGGGAATTGGTTCCAAGACCAAGGAATAAGAATGTGATTGGCACAAAGTGGGTTTTCATAAATAAATTGAATGAAGATGGACATGTTACAAGGAACAAATCTAGATAGGTATGTAAAGGATATGCACAGGTTGAAGGAATCGACTTTGAAGAGACATTTTCCAAATGGAAGCATTATAATTGCTCTTAGTCTATGCATGCTCCAAGAATATTAAAGTGTATAAGATGGACGTGAAATCAACCTTTCTGAATGAAGAACTTGAAGAAGAAGTCTACATTGAAAAACCAGAAGGATTTCAGTTGTCTGAGAACGTAGATTACGTGTGCAAAATGAAGAAGGCCTTGTATGGTCTAAAACAAGCTCTTAGATCATGGTACTCTAGACTAGATAAATATCTACAGCAGGCAGGGTTCAGAAATGGAAGTGCAGACAACAACCTCTACATCAAGGTAACTCAATATAGTATTTTAATAATTGAAGTTTATGTTGATGATATTATTTTTGGAAGTAATGATGAAAGGTTAAGCTAGAAATTTTCAAATGATATGTAGAATGAATTTGAAATTTCATTACTTGGAGAACTATCCTTCTTTTTGGGTCTTCAGATGCATCAAAGCAACCAAGGAATTTTTATTTCTCAAACTAAGTATATCATAGAAATGCTAAAGAGGTTTGGAATGGAAGATTGCAAACCAATTACGACTCCTATGCAAAACAGTTTCAAGTTGAGAAAATATGATGATTCAAAGTCTACATACCAGAGGAAATATAGGTCAATGATTGGTAGCGTACTATATGTGACAACATCTAGACCAGATGTAATGCAGGCAATTGGATAGGTGGCATGATTTCAAGCAGCACCAAAGGAATCACATGTATTAGCAGTGAAGAGGATTTTCAGATATCTCAAAGGAACAGAAAATTTTGGATTATGGTATCCAAAAGGAAAGGATCTATCACTTATTGCCTACATAGATGCAGATTGGGTAGGTTGCATTGATGACCGATGAAGCACCAGTGGAGCATCATTATACTTGGGTGAGTGTTTAGTATCTTGGCTAAGAAAGAAACAATCATCAGTATTTGTATCTACAGCCGAAGCAGAGGATATTGCAACAGTAGGCTGTTGTACACAGGTTCTATGGATGAAACAAACTATGATAGATATATAGGTTGAGTATGATGAGCCCATTCCAATCTATTGTGATAATATAAGCACCATCAGTATCTCAAAGAACCCAGTGATGCACTCCAAGACGAAGCACATTCTAGTCAAGTATTACTTTCTATGAGAACATGTTGCAAAGAAGAACATCAGAGTTGAATATGTGGGCACAAAAGAACAAGTGGCAGACATATTTAAAAAATTGCTTCCACAAGAATCCTTTGAGTAGCTTTGTCAGAGACTCGTAGTAATTTCTACTCCAAAATGAATGCTTTTTAATTCCTATCTTATATGTCTTAGATGTACACGAGGAAGCACCATAAAGAGAACAATTCAGATTGGGGGATCCTTTTCAGGAGATTTCAGTCAGGGGGAGTATCCCCAAGGACATTTCAGTTAGGGGGAGCAGCCTCAGATGGAAATATACCTTTTTCATTGATGACAAAATGGGAGAGATTTATCAAGTGAAAAGTTATATGCTTGGAGAAAGAGCACAGAGTCATCGTTACAGGGGGAGCGATGGTCACAAGGGGATCATGAGTGATATGACTTCAGTATTGCATCAAAGTGTTTCCATCAATTCCAAATGGGGATATTGTTGATTATTTGGGTTGGTTGTCATTGATGTCAACCCTTGAATAAAGTCTGATAGCGAATTTCAGTAGCACAAAGGTTTGGGTAATGGACCCAAGTTTGTTTGATGTATAATGGTATGAGTTTTAATATATTTTAAGGTAAGACTATTTTATATGGATATTACATGTCATGTCATTTCAGGTGGTATGAGGAACATCACATAACTCCTCATGGTTAGAGAGTTATGGCCATGTGAAGTTGGAGAACCCTCATGAATCATCTAGAAGCCCCAAAAGTTCAAAGTAGTCAAAGTGCTTGCAAAGAAGAAATTATTTAAATAATAAAGTGAAGTGATGAGTGTACTATAAGTCAAATTGGATACACATGAAATTATTTAAATAATAAATTTAATGGATAAATTACTAAGTGGACAAGTGGTTAGAAGTGGGTTAGCCCTAAAATAAGGAAACTGGTTTAAGAGATTTTAGAAGGTAAATAATAAAGTAAAGTGATGAGTGTACTATAAGTCAAAGTGGACACAAGAGATTATTTAAATAATAAATTGAATGGAGAAATTGTTGGATTACTAAGAGGGGGGGTGAATCAGTAATAGAGAAATTATAATCCTTTTTAAACCAAATAATCCAAGTGTTATATCAATGTAGAATTATCATCCAATAATAAGAAATGAAAAAATGAACAATCATACACATCCACAGTACACCAGTGTTTTACGTGGAAACCCAAAGCGGGAGAAAACCATTGAATTCTTTTTCCTATATGTCTTGAAGAATTACATTCATTGGAAGCACCAACTTCCTTTGTTTTCCAGCTGCAACTAGAAGGAGGCTCCAACCCCCTAGTTAATCAGGCTACAACCTGAGGGAAGCTCCAACTCCCCAATTCTCTGGATACAACCAGAAGGAGGCTACAACCCCCTATGTTCTCCGGCTACAACCGGAAGGTGGATACAACCACATGTCCTTGCCTCATCCAACCGCCATGAAGTAGAAGAATAATGATGGAACCACTATCACACTATCACTATGACATATATCATTGTAAACATGTACCAATAAACCTGAACCATGCATCACCTTGTACCTCAACCTGTAATTATTTTGTACCATAAACAAGTGCATCAACCATGCACCAACCTGTACCAAACAACCTATAATCAACCTGTACCATAAACAAGTGCAACCAACCATGTACCAATTATGTACCAATCATGTGTCAACTACTCATCAACCATGACTCATCAATATGTACCAACATCATCAATTATACACCTCATGTATGTGCCAACTTATCAACTACTTGTCTCAACCATGTACACAACATGTACCTTAACCAAAAGCCCTCATCAATTTCATCATCCAAATATGATTTGTAATTATGTAATAGACCTGGTGTATATGATGACATACCTGCAAACCTTCCTTAACTTTAACAACAGGAGACTAGCATTTTCATCAAACTTTTCTTTAGTCTCACATGACTAGTTTTGGATTAGTCAACAACCCTAACTTGAAATAATCATAACTTTGTACCTGTAATGAATAAAGATCTGAAACTGATACATAATGTTATTTAGTGTGTTTTATGCAATTTCTCCACATGTCACTACTTGGAACCTCTCAGAAAAGGATTTATAGAAAAAATGACATACCTTGTTGAATTTTGTCTTATTCTAGAGAGAGATCTTGTAGAGTGTGCCCCGCACAGAATATTTGTTGAATCGATATGAAAATGTTACACAACATAATAAAGACTGTGATATAACCAAAAACATTTTTCTTGCTGAATTTGGATATGTTATGAAGAATTTATGACATTTTTACCTGAAACACTTGTTTTAGATTAGTTTCAGGACTAGCCACAAACCCTATTTTCCACAAAGTGTAACTCCAAAAATACAATGACCCACAAGAATAATTTTTTACCATAGATACTTGGATATGTTTCCTCAATGGCATATAAATTTCACGGTCTGATCATTCTAGAAAATAAGTTATTTTGAAAATGGTGAGATGACCTGTAAATAACATACCTTAGAAAGCATCATCAAAAGAATTTATCCTTCCTTGAACTCCAACCTTCTTTTCTTCACCTTCCCTCAGAAATTAAGCTTACATATCCTTTGGTTACCTCATACACCTATAGATATTCAATATGCTCAAGTGTGATCTGAAATGAGAGAGTCTTGCCTCTTATTTATACTCTCCAAGTAACTTCCTTAAAAATATCTTCTAGGTCACTTTGCCCACTTTCCTTATTTTAGGGTTAACCCACTTCTAGTTTATCCATTAAATTTATTATTTAAATAATTCATTTGTATTCAATTTGAATTATAGTACACTCATCACTTCACTTTATTATTTACCTTCTAAAATCTCTTAAACCACTTTCACTACTTTGACCTTTTGAGGCTTCTAGATGACATATGAGGGTCCTCCAATTTTGTAAGGCCCTAACTCTCAAACCATGAGGATTTATGTGACGTTCCACATACCACCAGAAATGGAATGACATGTACTATACATATAGAATAGTATTACCTAAAAATATATAAAAATTCAGATCATTATCCATCAAACGAACTTGGTTCCATTACCCAAACCTGGGTTCTCCAACTTCTCATGGTCATAACTCTCTAACCGTGAGGAGTTATGTGATGTTCCACATACCACTAGAAATGGCATTACAAGAACTATCCATATAGGATAGTTTCACTAAAAAATTTACTGACCTTAATATCATTATTCCACAAATAATCATGGGTTCTCTAAGCATACTTCTAGGATAACTCAATCCGCAAAGCGTCTTCTCGTGAGGGCTTTCACTATAAGGGAACCACTTTGGAGTTCATCCATTTCTACTTATTATCAACTATGACAAGACAATAATGAGTCATCTTTAAATCAAAAAAACTTGGGTCCATTACCCAAACCTTTGTGCTACTAGGCTTTCTTCAAGGGTTGACATCAATGACAACCAACCTTATTCAACAATCTCTTGCTTTGGCATTGATGGAAACACTCTGATGAAAAAATGGAATTATGTCATGCAATACTGAAGTCATATCACTCATGCTCCCCCTCGAAACATGCCTTTGTCCTATGCATATCTGTGACCATTTCTCCCCCTGGAACCATGCCTCTATCCTATGCATCTGATGAATCTCTCCCCCTTTATCATCAATGGAAAAGGTATCTTTCCATATGGGGCTTCTCTCCCTGACTGAACTGTCCTCTTTATGGTGCTTCCTCGTGTACATCTAAGACATATAAGATAAGCATTCAAAATCATTCATTTTGGAGTAGAAATAACTATGAGTCTTTGGCGAAGATACTCAAAGGCTTCCTGCGGAAGTGGTTTTGTAAAAATTTCTTCCACTTTTTCTTTTGTGCCCACATACTCAACTATGATGTTCTTTTCTGCAACTTGTTCCCGTAGAAAGTTATACTTGATTGGAATGTGCTTTGTCTTGGAGTGCATCATTGGGTTCTTTGAGATACTGATGGCGCTTGTATTATCACAATAGATTGGAATGGGCTCATCATACTCAACCTGTATATCTGTCAAAGTTTGTTTCATCCAAAGAACCTGTGTACAACATGTTGTTGTTTCAATATACTCTACCTCGGTTGTAGATAGAGATACTGGTGATTGTTTCTTTCTTAGCCATGATGTTAAACACTCACCCAAGCAGAACATTGTTCCACTAGTGCTTTGTCGGTCATCAATACAACCTACCCAATCTGCATCTGTGTAGGAAATAAGAGATAGATCCTTTCCTTTTGGATACCATAATCCAAACTCTTATGTTCCTTTGAGATATCTAGAAATTATCTTCACTGCTAATACATGTGATTCCTTTGGTGTTGGTTGAAATCGTTCCACCTGTCCAACTGCCTGCATTACATCTGGTCTAGATGTTGTCACATATAGTAGGCTACCAATCATCGACCTATATTTCCTCTGATCTATATACTTTGAATCATCATATTTTCTTAACTTGCAACTGGTTTGCATGGGAGTGATAACTCGTTTTCAATCTTCCATTCCAAGCCTCTTTAACATTTCTATGATATACTTGGTTTGAGAAATAAAAATTCCTTGGTTTCTTTGACGTATATGAAGTCCCAGAAAGAAGGATAGTTCTCCAAGCAATGACATTTCAAATTCATTCTGCATATCCTTTGCAAATTTCCGTCTTAACCTATCATCATCACTACCAAAAATAATATCATCAACACAAACTTCAATTAATAAAATATTAACTTGACTTACCTTGATGTAGAGGTTGTTGTCTGCACTTCCTTTTCTGAACCCTGTCTGCTGTAAATATTTATCCAATCTAAAGTACCATGCTCTAGGAGCCTATTTTAGACCATACAAGGCCTTCTTTAATTTGCACACATAGTCTACATTCTCCGACAACTGAAATCCTTCAGGTTGTTCAATGTAGACTTTTTCTTCAAGTTCCCCATTCAGAAAAGATGATTTTACGTCCATCTGATACACTTTAATATTTTTGAATCATGCATAAGCTAAAAGAAAATGGATTGCTTCCATTCTGGCAACTGGGGCAAATGTCTCTTCAAAGTCGATTCCTTCAATTTGTGCATATCCTTTACATACCAATCTATCTTTGTTCCCTGTAACCTGTCCATCTTCATTCAATTTATTCTTGAAAATCCATTTTGTGTTGATCACATTCTTATTCTTTGGTCTTGGAACCAATTCCCAAGTGTCATTTTTCTCTATTTGATCCAATTCTTCATCCATGGCCTTATTCCAAAATTCATCATTGTTGGTTTCTTTAAAATAGTTTGGTTCAATTGTAGATAAGAGTGCTAGGTGTGTTTGTTTTGGTGAACATATTCTTCTTCTAGTCTCAACTCTTGCATCTTTGTTTCTGATAATCTAATCTGAAGGATGATTCTTTTGTACTCGTTTGCTAGGTGTCTTTGGAGACACTTGTTGAAGTTTCTCTTCTGCTTCTGTTGGATTCTCTTCATCTTCCTCTTCTACTTATTTTTCATCTTCTGCTTCCTTTTAGAAAGGTTGTTCCATTGATTCATTTTCTTCTTCCTTTGATTATGGTCTGCCTGTTTCATTAATTGTTACGTTGATGCTTTCCACAACTTTGTTCAATCTCAGATTGTAACACTTGTATGATTTCCTTGTACTTGAGTAACCAACAAGTACTCCTTTATCCACACGAGAGTCAAAATTTCCCATTTTTCCATCTTCTCTTTTGATGTAGCATTTGCTTCCAAAAACTCTGAAGTGCTTCACATTTGTTGGTATTCCTTTCCATAGCTCGTAGGGAGTTTTGTCAGTGTTGTTTATGAGCATTAATATGTTTTTAATGTGAACTTCTGTATGCATTGCATGTGTCCAAAATATATCTATCAATTTGGAATCCATTAGCATTGTTCGAGCCATTTCATGTACTGTCATGTTCTTTCTTTCAACAAATCCATTATGTTGAGGTGTCCTAACAATGAAGAATTGCCTTTTTATTCCATGAATATTGTAGTAGTCCATAAATTCCTTTGAAGTGAACTCTCCTCCATTATCATATCTCAAGCATTTGATTTTTGAATCCATTTCATTTTCAACCATTTTCTTGTAGATCTTAAAGTTTTCAAAATCTTCTGACTTGTTCTTGAGAAAGCAAACTGCAGTCATTCTTGTATAATCATCAACTAATAACATAAACTATTTCTCACCTTTTAAACCGTTTGTTGTAGTTGGTCCAACTAGATCAATGTGCACAATTTACAGTGGTCTTGTCATTTAATATTCCTTTGATTTGAACCTGGTCTTTGTTTCCTTTCCTTGTTGACAATGCTTGCATAAAGTGTTGGTTGGTTTCGTGATCTAGGGCATTTCTCTAAATGCTTCTCTTTTGCTGACTTTAAAAATATTATCAAAATGTATGTGACCCATTCTTTTGTGCCATAGCCAACTTTCATCTTCCTTTTCTAGACAACACTTTTCATTTCCAATTTCACTTAACACATATATGTTTCTTGAATTTCTTGCAGTTGTAGCAATCAATTTTCCTAACCCTTCTTTTCTTATCTCGCACTTTTGTGAATCAAGAGTATCTTTATGACCTTGGTCACACATTTGACTCACACTTAGAAGATTATGTTTCATATATTCTACTAGTAGAACATTTTTTTCCTTTGTGTTCTTGTTCTCATTTCTGACTGTGTCTTTCCCAATGATTTTAGCTGAATCATCATTTCTGAAGGAGACTGGTCCATCTCTTTTCTTTCTTAATGTAAGAAACATGTCTCTATCACCTGTCATGTGTTTTGAACAACCACTATCAACAAACCAACCACGTTTCTTCTGCTTAGCTTGTAGAGCGAGTGTGCATTCTTCATTGCTATATTGATTCTTCTTTCTTATCCATGTCCTTTTTCTGAGGTTCCTCTCTATGACTGTTGTTATTTTGTTGTGGTTATCTAGGAGGGACAGTCATTCCGCAATCTTTGGCCATGTGTCCAAAGTTGTTACATTTGTAACATTTCACTTCAGTGCTCAAATATTCAAACCTTCTTGGATAACCCTTTTGTGTATGACTTTGAAAGTTGTTTATGTTCGTATTGTTAGCTCTGTAATTCACATTTTTATATCCAAAATTATTACATGCATAACATAAACCAAAAAATATAGTTTGATACCTGGGAGTTGAAGATCTTCTGAAAGGAGATTCTCTTATGAATCCTTCTTCTTATTGAGGCCTATCTGTCTGTTGTTGATTCTAAAATCTGAATCTTCTCAGTGGAGGACTGTCCCTGTAATCTTCCTTGTATATCTTCCTATCCCTTTTGATTGTTTCTGCATAGCTTTTTGGATATGTTTCTTGCTTTGTTGTTTTGGAGCTTGATCCATTTTCTGTCTGATTGTATCCAAGTCTGGACTTGTCAAGATGATATTTTTGACTGTTGATAATGTCATCCAAAACTTTTGAGATTTTCTACATATTTTTCTTTTGAATATCCTTTCTTAATGTGACAATCTCTGCTTCCAAATTTCCAATGATCTTGTCCTTTTCTTCTAGTTGTTCTTTGAGTGCTTCTTCAATTATTTTATCTTCTTCTATTTGAACCTTCAAATTTGTGATCATATGTTCTAGTTCTGGAGTGTCTTCTTTCTTGTCTAGTTCCGCTTGTATTTTCTTATTTTTCTTCTTTTCTCTTCTGATAACTTAAATGGCACACATCAATTCTTCTCGGTAGTCAACTTCTGCCTCTTCAATTTCTTCTTCAACTTCTTCATATTCTTCTTCGACTTCTTCAAATTCTTCTTCAGAGTCTTCTTTATCATAGTCTTCTACTACCAAGAATAGAACTCTTCATGTCTCACTATCACTGACTTCATCTTCATCTGATGACGAGATGTCTTCTTTGGTGCATAAGCTTTTCTTGAAATCTTTCTTTTTAGTTATTTTTCCTTTATATGTTTGTTTTCCTTTTGAGTAACCTTCATCATTTCTCTTTTTATTATGAGGACATTTGTTAGCAAAATGACCAATACCATCACAATTAAAAACAAACTAAAGGAAGCTTACCTCTATACCTACCGTCGGTTCCCTTGTTCAGTCTTTTGACGAAGTTGGCCACTTCTTCATCATCTTCCAAGACGTCATTGTTTCTTCTATGTTATTCTTGTTGCTTTTCCTTCTGATTTGATCTTTTGGATGCTTTGAAAGTTGCTTCTTTTAAATCTGGATTTTTTTGTTCAGTTCTCATTTCATATGTTGTGAAGATTCCATGTAGTTCATCCATGCTTATTGAGTTTAGATCTGATCAAATATGTATTGTAAATATATGGGACTTGTTCTTTCTCTCTTGGGTCATGCATTCCAATACTCCCTTTCCAAAAAAGGTGTAGTTCTAGATGCCATCTTACATAGATTCACAGCTTCGCCCAGTGTGTCACCATTTTTTGTGCTAGGCCTCAACAACCCTCCATTTTCTTGAAAATTGCTTGCAAATCCCCCTCCAAGAAAGATGATCCCCCCTTTTTGTTTTCCTTTGAAATTATCTTGGCTTGAGTTTCAACAAGACACCTCCCACTCTAAGCAAGTTGTCTCTTCTGAATTTAATCAATATTATGATTATGGCTCATCACGTAGAAAAAAATTTAGTTACCTGAGATTCCTTAAGATTTGATATTTGTATTTTTGGTAAAGTTTGCACAAACTCCTCTGATGCACATCAGAGGAGTTTCCAAAAATTCCTCTGATGTACATCAGGGAAGTTTCTTCTAGAATCTCCAATAATTATTGACAAACTTCATGCATTTCCCTCCGAAGGTTCTTTTCCATTGCACAAATTCATATTAACTCCTCTCTTTTGAAAGAAGGAGTTCATATAAACTCCTTCTCCTCCGACGAGAATTGACAACCTTCGTACCAAGTCCTTCGATATGCATCGAGGACTTTCCCACAAATTCCTCTGATGCATATTAGAGGAAATTTCACCAACTTCGTCAATCCCTCCTGACATCATATCACACATTTAATGCACCCAATGCTTATAAAATAAATAACTCACCCTTTCATTATTCATCTTTATTCATCAAAATACCAAGGAAAGGGGTAAAAGCATAGGAGAGGGTACTTCAAAAGCACGATTGTTGGATTACTGAGAGGAGGGGGGGGGGGGGGGTGTGAATCAGTAATAGATCAATTTAATCCTTTCTCACCATAAAATGCAAGTGTTATATCAATGTAGCATTATCATCCAATAATTGTAGAGTAAATAAACAATGAACAAATGAGAAATCATACACATACATAGTACACCAGTGTTTTATGTGGAAACCCAAAGCGGGAGAAAACCACAAAATTCTTTTTCTTATATGTCTTTGAGAATTACATTAATTGGAAGCACCAACTTCCTTTTCTTTCTAGCTGCAACTTGAAGGAGGCTCCAACCCCCTAGTTTCTCAGGATACAACCCAAGGGAAGCTCCAACTCCCCAAGTCTCTGTCTACAACTAGAAGGAGGCTCCAACCCCCTAGTTTCTCAAGCTATAACTTGAAGGAATCCCCAACTCCCAAATTATCTGGATACAACTAGAAGGAGGCTCCAACCCCCTATGTTCTCTGGCTACAACCACCTATCCTTGCCTCTTCCAACCACCCTGAAATAAAAGTAGAATGATGGAACCATTGTCACACTATCACTATGATACATACTGTTGTAAACCTATAATCAACCTGTACCATAAATAAGTGCATCAACCATGCACCAACCTGTACCAAACAACCTATAATCAACCTGTACCATAAACAAGTGAAACCAACCATGTACCAATTATGTACCAATCATGTGTCAACTACTCATCAACCATGACTCATCAATATGTACCAACATCATCAATTATACACCTAATGTATGTGCCAACTCATCAACTACGTGTCTCAACCATGTACACAACATGTACCTTAACCAAAAGCCCTCATCAATTTCATCATCCAAATATGATTTGTAATTCTGTAATAAACCTGGTGTATATGATCACATACCTGCAAACCTTCCTTAACTTTAACAACAAGAGACTAGCATTTTCATCAAACTTTTCTTTAGTCTCACATGACTAGTTTTGAATTAGTCAACAACCCTAAATTGAAAGAATCGTAACTTTGTACCTGTAATGAATAAATATATGAAACTGATACAAAATGTTCTTTAGTATTTTTAATGCAATTCCTCCAGGTTTCACTACTTGTAACCTCTCATCAAAGGAGTTATAGCAAAAATGGCATACCTTGTTGAATTTTGGCTTATTCTAGAGAGCGACCTTGTAGAGTGTGCCCCACACAGAATATTTGTTGAATCGATCTGAAATTGTTAAAAAAACATACTAAATATTGTACTCTAACCAACACATTTGTTATTACTGAATTTGGATCTGTTATGAAGAAGTTGTGACATTTTTACCTGAAACACTTGTTTTAGACAAGTTTCAGGACTAGCCACAAACCCTATTTTCCACGGAGTGTAACTCCAAAAATACAATGACCCAGAAGCTTAATTTTTTACCACGGATACTTGGATATGTTTCTTCAATGGCATAGAAATTTCACAGTCTGAATCATTCTATAAAAAATGTTATTGCAAAAATGGTGAAATGACTTGTAAATAACATACCTTAGAAAGCATCATCAAAACAATTTATCCTTTATTGAATTTCGACCTTCTTTTCTTCACCTTCCCTCAGAAATTTGGCTTATATATCCTTTGGTTAACTTAGACACCTATAGATATTCAATATTCTCAAGTGTTATCTGAAATGAGAGAGCCTTGCCTCTTATTTATACTCTCCAGGTAGCTTCCTTAAAAACATCTTCTATGCCACTTTGCCCACTTTCCTTATTTTAGGGTTAACCCACTTTTTATTTCTCCATTAAATTTATTATTTAAATAATTCATTTGTATTCACTTTGAATTACAGTACACTCATCACTTCACTTTATTATTTACCTTCTAAAATCTCTTAAACCACTTTGACTACTTTGACCTTTTGGGGCTTCTAGATGACATATGAGGGTCCTCCAACTTCGTAAGGCCATAACTCTCAAACAGTGAGGAGTTATGTGATGTTCCACATACCACCAGAAATGGAATGACATGTGATATCCATATAGAATAGTATTACCTACAAATATATCAAAAATCATACCATTATTCATCAAACAAACTTGGGTCCATTACCCAAACCTGGGTTCTCCAACTTCTCATGACCATAACTCTCTAACCGTTATGGGTTATGTGACGTTCCACATACCACCGGAAATGGAATGACAAGAAATATCGATATATTATAGTTTCACTAAAAAATTCATTGACCTTCATCTCATTATTCCACAAATAAGCATGGGTTCTCTAACCATACTTCTAGGATAACTCAATCCGCAAAGCATCTTCCCGTGAGGGATTTCACCATAAGGGGACCACTTTGGAGTTCATCCATTTATACTTATTATAAAACATGATAAGATAATAATGAGTCATCTTTACATCAAACAAACTTGGGTCTATTACCCAAACCTTTGTGCTACCGGGCTTTCTTCAAGGGTTGACATAAATGACAACCAACCTTAATCAACAGAAATTACTAAGTGGACAAGTGGTTAGAAGTGGGTTAGCCCTAAAATAAGGGAAGTGGGTTAAAATGATGAAAAGGTAACCCCTTGAGGAAGCTACATAAAAGTATAAATAAGAGGCAAAGGTGTTATCCTATCGGATTACCTTAACCAATCACTAAGTCTAAATTGTCACCTATATTTGTATTATTCATTTAGTATATTAGTAATATATCCCCAAGTGATGACTAATGATTTAGTTAAAATTGTATAGCCTAGTCATCATGCATGATTTTAGGATCTAGATAAAATATCTCTATGAGGTGGCATCACCCATTGTACTATAAATATGTAACAATGGAGTGAATACATTAGAGTGTTGGCTAGTATGCCTTTTCCTCTATCTTGTTGTTCTTATGCTTGTTTTATCAATTGGTATCAAAGCTTATTTGTTTTATAAATTGGTATCGGAGATTTTTTGTTTCATGAATTGGTATCAGAGACATGGTAAAGAAATGGTGATAATATCAGAGATTTTATAGTTCTTAAGGGCATGGTAGTCTTGATATCCATGGTAGTTTTCCATGGAAGATCTTAAAGTTGAAATGTGGATATGAGAATGAACAACAAAGAAAAAGAGAAGAAAAATAAGAGCAATGGATGTCCACAAGCTACGTCATCGAGAGAAGTAAGATCTACAATTTATTTACTTCATTTTGATTTTTCAGATCTGTTTATTGAAGCTTGGTTATGGTCATTTTCACACACCGCAGTTAAACACTTCCAGTTCTTTACAGTCCCCTATGTGTGTCACTTTCTATGAGCTAATCCGTCATTGTTGAAATCATAATTTAATAGATCCATGCCATCATCATAGTCATTCCATGTATCCATATTTGGCTCATTAAATTTTTCAACCTGCTCATATAAGAAATATTTATTGCAGACTTGTAGGATGTGCCTTTTCCATTTCCTTCCAATCCATATCCAAAATAATAACAGTACATTTGATACTTTCAATGTTTGTTTTCTTCTTTTTTTTTGTGGAAAATTCGTAGGGTTCTCACTCCAAATTCGTGACCTCTTCAAAGATTTTTTTTTATGTGAAGTTTACTATGTTTTGTTGGACAACTATAACTGTGCTGATATGAGCTTCGCCATTGTTAGTTTCATCCATTATTTGTCCCATTTTTTTGCTGCAATTTGTGAATCTCTGTTATAGCCAATTTACAGTCAAAATGCAGATCGCTCTATATTGCATTGGAATGAGTCTGTAGATTATGGTGATTCATCACAATTGAAGGAGATTTGTGGTTGATTCAATATCCCATGCTATCGGATCTGGTACACATTGTGACATTTTTTGTTCAACCAGTGAAGTGTTCTTAAAATTTGCAGAGAGGGAAAGGGTGCTTAGATAGTTTTAGAGAGGGTGCAAGCACGCTATTCTTGGCTACATTAAAAAGATGTCATGCACGAACTTATGCTAGTTGCACACATTTATTGCCTGGATCGATGGATGGATCAATTTTCTGGCCCAGAAAGGAATCGCCCACTATATATCACACATTCATTGATGGATCTCCATTGATTGTGCTCATTCTCGTGGATTTCATCACGCAAATATCGAGTGGTGATGAGGTTGAAAATTAAAATAAAAATGTCACAATGATGTACCAGATCCGATAGCGTGGGATATTGAATCAACCACAAAGCTCCTTCAATTGTGATGAATCACCATAATCTACAGACTCATTCCAATGCAATATAGAGTGATCTGCGTTTTGAACGTAAATTTGCTATACCAGAGAGTCACAAAATTGCAGCAAACAAATGGGACAAATTATGGATGAAACTAACAATGGTGAAGCTCATAGCAGCACAGTTATAGTTGGCCAACAAAACATAGTCAACTTCACATAAAAAAAAACGCTCTGAAGAGGTCACGAATTTGCAGTGAGAACCCTACGCACTTGCCTAAAACAAAGATGTATTTGTTGGAAGTGAAGATATTGATAGAACGATTTCAGGTAAGGAGACTCGAAATGTTTGGCAGTTCAATTAACACTCTTATAAAATCCATTATGAAGTATAAATATTGAAGCGTTGAACTTTAATGTCGATATCATTATTAGTAGTTGCATTTGATTGACTTTATAGTGCATAAAATTTTGAGAGTTTGATAAAGTAATAATGTTCCTATGGAGGTTCTTGTGAGAGAGTACACAACTTTTGGCTTGGTAAAATAATTATTTATCAAATGATAAAGAACCACATAATATGTGGTGTTCAAACATTTGAAATAAAGTGGAATCATTATTAGATTTTGGGAAGATTCATATGATTTTATAAAAGTGCAAAAAGGGGAAAAGCTAAACTTTTGAAAGTTTGGATATATTATATCTATATTTGTCTTTTAGAGCACAAACTTTTGCAAAAAAGCCAACTTATATAGTTTTGAAAGTTTGATGAGAAACATTGGTTTGGTTGCCAAACTTTGTAAAAAGGAGTTACAAAATTCTTCTTATAAGTTGGGACGTGAAGACCATTGAAGGCTTCTATTTTATTGTGATCATAAAATAGATACTTATAATAAAATTGAAGTCTTTTGCTCTGTATCCTAGATCCGCCTGAAATTGAATAAGGGGATCTTAGGTACACCGTGTGTAGTGTGTGGTGGTTCCTTTATGATGTTTAATGTCTAGTTTTTGACATAAACATGTTTTTAATGTATCATTTAACGCATCATACATTGAGTACAAGCAATTTAATTCAAGCACACAATTAACGCTGGTGAAGTACAAGAAATCAAAGCACATATGATCAAGCATATGTGAAGAACATTATCATGAATTCAAGCAAAAGTAATGCAAATGCAACATCGAAAAATAATACTAAAGCAATGAACAAGACAAGCTCGTAATCAAACGAGAACTAGACTCAAACACATCGACAACACATTCAAATTTGGAGTAATTCAATTCAGAATCAAGATTCATTGTAACTTTCAAATAGTCCTTTTGTTGTGCTGAATTGAATTTGTCATAAGGTGCATTCTCAGTTGATCCTGACACCCAAGAGTCTATTGTCATTTTGAGTTGAAATTTTATAGGGTTGAGTGTTGAAACTCAAATCATTGTAAACATCAAGTTTTCGGGTGCATTTTCGGTAGTATCTGACACCCTCAACTTCTTGGAAGAAAGCAAGTAGGTGAGGGAGTACAAGCGAGCATGAAGTTAAAGAAAGCAATTCAAGTGAGCAAGTTGCATATAATCCTTCTTCTGTCAAGTCAAATTATAATCAAGATCTACCTGCACAAGGATACCTCATTTAGTGTTTTTGAAATGGCTCGAAATCTAGAATTACTAGAGTTAATGAACACTCTAATAAACACCACTAAAGGAAACACAATGATATTGAACAAAGAAACTCTTCAACCAGTGTTAACTTGTTTGAAAGTGATGCAAGATAAAGTTAAACTTCTTCAATCTCTATCCAAACTATTGAATGATGAGTTGACTGATCTCAAAAATAAACAACGAGTGAAGTGTTCTGAACTAGTTTTTGTTCAACACAACCCTCTCTATGATGATAATGATGATGATGATGATGATGTTTTTAATCAACAAAAAGTTAAGGAACAACATAGCGATACAACTTCAGAATCAGTTTCAGACGAATTTCAATATATTCATGAACCTACATTTCAAGAGTTTTCTTTTGAGTTTAGTGAAGAAAACATTTCAATGTTGCAACAACATGCAGTAAATCCACTTCCACGAATTTCAAAGCAACAGATTCAGAATACTCTTTCCAAGCCCATCATTAGACCTTAGGAAGAAATCATCTACAACAAGAATAGAATAGGAATTGGATATGACAATGACGTTACCTTTCATATTCCCGATTATTCCAGACCAATCAAGTTCCAAAGTGTTGGATTCCTTCAAGAAGATTAAATTTCACTTGTTCAAGTTTAGCATCATAATGCAACATGACAACATTGTAATCGAGTTGGTCACAAGGAGAATTAATGTTTTGATATCCATCCTTGCCAGCATTGTGGAAAGCATAACCATTCTTCAGATAGATGTTCAACGCTGAAGAAACCTGCAAGATTGAAGATTCACTATGAGTGGATTGATCCTTGGCAATGGTCATCAACAACCAAGTGACTATATAAGTCTTACCGTAGAATTAAATCTCGAGTAAAGACCAATATTGTAGCACATAGAATTTTTTGTACCTCACATAAGTGGTCCCCTTATGGCATAGCTTTCAAGCATAGCCCTCATGGGATGAGATAACATATGGTTTTTTCTGCATGCCCACTTTGTGTTGTACTCAAATGGAACAAGTATGGTACTCTCTTGAGCATAAAAGGAGGGAGTACAATGATATAACTCTTCTGTACCTTAAGGGGTGGAGTTCAAAATTCCAGTGATGATGGTTCATGGAACCACTTGTGGTCTCTCCTTTCAGCTGACAAAGGGGGAAATTGATGATGAAATTGAAGATGATTTTCAGACAGAAAGTTTTGACAACAACAAATATCAAGTATGCCATATGGGCATCAAATTTCCCAAATGGGAAACTGCGGTCTGTAGAGGACAGACTTTAGAAGAATTATGGTTCAATAAGTTTAAGTTGAATCATACATAATTGGGATGTTGATTTTGATTTTGAGAGAAATGATGTGGACGTTTGGTTCACATAGATGGTCATTTGACCTAGCAAAGGACAAGAGGATCCTTCTGCATTGCATCTTGGCATTTGATTGAGTTTTTAGGAATTTTCAGGGATGTGTCAGACTAGAAGTTGATTCACTTCTCTTGGTTCACTCTCTTCAGATTGGAGTTTACATTAAGTGAAAAAATTGCATGCATACTGGCTCACATGAATACATAGTGAGATTTTCCAGAGATGGCAGACTTTGGTAGGATTTTGGTTCAATGACTTGCAATTGAATCATACCCATAATACATTAGGATGTTGTTGGACACCTAAAAGTGTCAAGATTGGTTAGTGGTCCTCCAAAACCCATCACTGACATGGTATCAATTGGTCAGTGGTTATCCCAAACCACAAATTCAAAGAGAACTTTCAGTGATACAATGATAGTAGAGTGGTGATACTAAATGTTCACCAATTAGCATAAGACATCAGATTCTTCTAGCTCAAATACTTGGAAAAATGATTTAATTGTAAAGCAATTAGGGAATGTTCAGATATTGTAGTTTTTCACTTTCATAACTCAACTCTTTTCTAGTTCATTTCAGATGAACCATTCAACATCCATATTTGTGGTTTTTTAGATAGTTCTTCATTAAGGCTCAGCAGAGGAGTTTCAGTATGAAGACTTGGAATTGATACCAGTTTATGCTTTATTGTTGGTATTATTGATCAGACTTGTGATTGAGGGGGGTATTTTTAGCCTATTGGCTTACCTTAACCAATCACTAAGTCTATATTTTCACCTATATTTATATTATTCATTTAGGATATTAGTAATATATCCTCAAGCGATGACTAATGATTTAGTTAAGATTGTCTAGCTTAGTCATCATGCATGATTTTAGGATCTAGAGAAAATATCTTTATGAGGCGACATCACCCATTGTACTATAAATATGTAACATTGGAGTGAATACATTAGAGTGTTGGCGAGTATTCATTTTCTGCCATCTTGTTGTTCTTATGCTTGTTTTATCAATTGGTATAAGAGCTTCTTTGTTTTATCAATTGGTATCAGAACTTATTTGTTTTATCAAAAGGCCTCTCAGTTTAATCACACTTGAGCATATTGAATATCTACAAGTGACTAAGGTAAAAAAAGGATATCTAACCTGAATTTCATAGGGAAGGTGAAGTAAAGAAGGCCAAAATTCAAGGGAGGATAAATTATTTTGATGATGCTTTCTAAGGTATGTTATTTACAGGTCATCTCACCATTTTCGCAATAAGTTTTTTTATAGAATGATTCAGAACGTGAAATTGGGATGTTGTTGAGGAAACATATCCAAGTAGATGTGATAAAAATTTCATCATGTGGGTTGTTGTATTTATTGAGTTACACTCCGTGGAAAATAGAGTTTGTAGCTAGTCCTGAAACTAGTCTAAAACAGGTGTTTCGAGTAAAAATGTCATAACTTCTTCATACAGATCCAAATTTGGTAAGACCAAATGTCTTGGTTAGATTATAGTCTATAGTATGTTGTGTACGATTTTCATATCTATACAGAAACTATTTTGTATGGGGCATTCTCTACAAGTTTGATCTCTAGAATAAGCCAGAATTCAACAAGGTATGCCATGTTTGCTATAACTCCTTTTCTGAGAGGTTCCAAGTAGTGTAATCTGGAGGAATTGCATAAACAAAACTAAAGAACATTTTGTACCATTTTCATATCTTTATTCATTACAGGTACATAGTTATGATTATTGCAAGTTAGGGTTGTTGACTAATCTAAAATTAGTTCTCTGAGACTAAAGTAAAATTTGATGAAAATGCTAGTCTCTTGTTGAGGAAGGTTTGAAGGTATGTGATCATATACATCAGGTGTGTTACAGAGTTACAAATCATATTTGGATGATGAAATTGATGAGGGATTTTGGTTGAGGTATGTTATAGATAGAGGTTGTATAACAGTGAGGTTGTGGAACATGGTTTGATGTAATGTTTTATGGTATTGGGTTTATGGATAGAGTGATGAATTGTTAGATAAATTTTGATTTTTATATTGATATATGTATTTAGTATATGGTTGAGGTACATGTTGGGTACATGGTTGAGACAAGTAGTTGATGAGTTGGCACATACATGAGGTGTATAGTTGATGATGTTGGTACATTCTGATGAGTCATAGCTTATGTGTATTTGATGCATGATTGGTACATATTTGGTGCATGGTTGATGCACTCGTTGAGGGTACAGGTTGAGGTACAGGTTGGTTCATGATTGATGCACTTTTTTATGGTACAGGATGATTACAGGTTCAGGTTCAGGTTGGTGCACGGTTGATGCACTTGTTTATGGTACATGTTGATTATAGGTTGTTTGGTATAGGTTGGTGCATGGTTGATGTACTTGTTTATGGTACAGGTTGATTATAGGTTTATTGGTATAGGTTTACAGCAGTATATCTCATAGTGATAGTGTGACAATGGTTCCATCATTCTACTTTTATTTCAGGGTGGTTGGACGAGGCAAGGATAGGTGGTTGTAGCCAGGGAACATAGGGGGTTGGAGCCTCCTTCTAGTTGTATCCAAAGAATTGGGAGTTGGGGATTCCTTCAAGTTATAGCCTGAGAAACTAGGGGGTTTGAGCCTCCTTCTGGTTGTAGACAGAGAATTGGGGAGTTGGAGCTTCCCTCGGGTTGTATCCTGAGAAACTAGGGGGTTGGAGCCTCCTTCAAGTTGTAGCTAGAAAACAAAGGAATTTGGTGCTTCCAATTAATGTAATTCTTAAAGACATATAAGAAAAAGAATTTTGTGGTTTTCTCCCACTTTGGGTTTCCACGTAAAACACTGGTGTACTGTGTATGTGTATGATTTCTCATTTGTTCATTGTTTATTTACTCTACAATTATTGGATGATAATGCTACATTGATATAACACTTGCATTTTATGGTGAGAAAGGATTAAATTGACCTATTACTGATTCACACCCCCCCCCTCTCAGTAATCCAACAATCGTGCCTTTGAAGTACCCTCTCCTATGCTTTTACCTCTTTCCTTGGTATTTTGATGAATAAAGATGAACAATGAAAGGGTGAGTTATTTATTTTATAAGAGTTGGGTGCATTAAATGTGTGATACGATGTCAGGAGGGATCAATGAATTTGGTGAAGTTTCCTCTAATATGCATCAGAGGAATTTGTGGGAAAGTCCTCGGTGCATATCGAAGGACTTGGTACAAAGGTTGTCAATTCTCATCGGAGGAGAAGGAAACAACTCCTTCAGTTTGACCGAAGGAGTTTATATATGAACTCCTTCTTTCAAAATAGAGGAGTTAATATGAATTTGTGCAATGGAAAAGAACCTTTGGAGGGAAATGCATGAAGTTCATCAATAATTATTGGATATTCTAGAAGAAACTTCCCTAATGTACATCAGAGGAATTTTTGGTAACTCCTCTAATGTGCATCAGAGGAGTTTGTGCAAACTTTACCAAAAATACAAAGCTCAAATCTTAAGGCATCTCAAGTAACTAAAAATATTTCTAAGTGATGAGCCATAATCATAATCTTGATTAAATCTAGAAGAGATAACTTGCTTAGAGTGGGAGGTGTCTTGTTGAAACTCAAGCCAAGATACTTTCAAAGGAAAACAAAAAGGGGGGATCATCTTTCTTGGAGGGGGATTTGCAAGCAATTTTTAAGAAAATGGAGGGTTGTTGAGGCCTAGCACAAAAAATGGTGACACACTGGGCGAAGCTATGAATCTATGTAAGATGGCATCTAGAACTACACCTTTTTTGGAAAGGGAGTATTGGAATGCATGACCCAAGAGAGAAAGAACAAGTCCCATATATTTACAATACATATTTTGAAAAGGAAAATTTTGTATGTTACCAAGAGGGAGTTAGGACCATGCTTCAAAGCTATCAACACATACTCCTTCACATGAAAGCAACTTTGGGATGGGATTAGGAGTACTACAAGAAACGAGACATCAGGAATGCTAAAAATACAAGTTGTTGTGCATTTATTTGGTATTGTTCCACTGCCAGTGAGAATTCATACCCCAACAAAGTCACCCCAATGTCACAAACCTTGCTCCACTGATAGCGAGCATCCATAGCCCTGACAGATATACGTGCATGTCCCACATGATCTGGAATGACTTTGCTCAAGCCTTTAGCTTTTAAAATGTAATTATCTTATGCTTAGAGAAAGGTGGATGAGGGGATTCTGGTCTTCCTTTAGAGGCACTAGGTATGACACCTTTGATGGTGAGATTTTCCAACTTGATTATAGATGAGCGAACTCCCTGAGTAATGTTTTTTGGAGTACTAAAAATGTCTCTTACTAAACCATTTCTTATTAGTCCAAACAATAATAAAATATGTTCTTAGGTTGAGTCCTTGGTTCCTCACTTTGTCACATTTTAAATATGCAATGCCCATGTATTGATGCACTATGTTCTGCTACTAGATCTGACTTGAAGTGATGCACAAAAAAGATACACAGTAAGGAATGGGGTAAAGTTTGGAAGCTAGGTCACATAGTTCTTAGGATATTGTCACCAAATGTGTTACACTTTTAGAGGCATATCTGGGACCATGATGATCAAGAATTTTATCATTTCAAAGTGAAATTTCTCGAGAGGGAAAAATAAAAGGCTGAAAATCAAACAAATCACAAAACAATGAATCTATGTAAAGTAAACAAAAAATCAAAATAAAATTGGGTGGAAAATTAAAAAAAAAAAAAAATATATATATATATATATATATATATATATATATACAAGGAGGGGGCTTCCACAAATGATAGCTAATGCAATGTTTCAAGATTTTTCCATTAAAAGGGAGGAGGTCAACGTCCCCTTCAAGATTTTGTAACTGGTAAGTTTCTTGGTCAATTTTTTCTTTGATCGTGTAAGGTCCAAGCCACAGTTCTTGGAATTTTGAATGTTTTCCTTTATCCTCATGTGGGTTTCCTCATTTGAGGACCAAATCACCAACTTAGAAATATTTCTCACCGGCATAATGTTTTCCAAACCAATGCTTAATGGTCTATTGGTGAGCTTCAAACTTGGTTTTTTCCTTGACGTGATTTTCTTCTAAGTTAAGAAAAGTATCAATACATCGTTGGATGATAGGACATTCTCTTCCACGAGATTGTTGCGTAAGTTGTAGGGAAGGAAGATAAATGTTTGAAGGTAAAATAGATTCTTTCCCATAAACAAGAAAATATAGAGAAGTCCCTATAGAATCCTTAGGGGTGACACGATCATCCCAGAGGACATTGGGTAGGGCGCTATGCCAGTTTCTTTGGTGATCGACTATAGTTCACTTAAGGATTCAAATCAGGTTCTTGTTTGTGGATTCGTCCAAGCCATTGCATTAAGGATAATAGTTGGTTGTGTATTTCAAATTGATTCTATTTTCCAAAGAAAAATTAGAAAAAATCGATGATGAAAATTATGTTGCATTATCAAACACAAGAGAGTTATGCATCCCAAACCTAGTGATAATGTGTTGCTCAAGGAAATTTATTACCATATCATCACTCGCTTTGGTTAATGGTATTTCTTTAGTCCAGCACATGAAATAATCAGTAGTGGTTAGGATATATTGATGTTGCTTGGATGAATGTGGGTTGACCTCACTGATGATATCCAATCCCCATTGTTCATAGGGTTCTTCAATATCGACAGGCTAGAGCGGAACAACAACCTTATACTCTCTTCCAGTAGATTTTTGGGAGGCTTCACAACTCTGTGAATATGTATGAGAATATTTAAATAGAATTGGCCAGTAATATATGGCTCTTAGTATCTTATGAGTTGTTGTCTTGCCTAAAAAGTGACCTCTTGTTGGCCCATCATGCATGTCCCTGAGGAATTTATCAGCATCTGGTTTTTGGAGGCATCAAAGAAACACTCCATCATATTTTTTTCTGAACAAGACACCATGAACCAACTGATACTGTAGATATTTTATTCTTAGCGCTCATTTTTTCTTAGCATGAAGGTGTTCTAGAGGCGTACCATGTTGAAGATAATACTTGAGATCATTATAGTATGAATCCTCAACAGTTGGAATGTAGGGAACCTATTGTGTGTACATAGTTATCTCCTCTTGCCAGCCATATTCTTCTTGATTTTCAGCATCTGTGATTTTGGTTACTAGTTTACAAAGGCCTTGAACTTTGATGATGTTTGCTAGCTTAAATTCTTAGTTATATTTCTATAGGGATGTCATCTAGTTGTCGCAATTCTCAAACATCTCTCTCTGTAAAAAGAGGGATCTGACATCCGGGTGAGGAACTATCACATTAGTGTGGTTTTTCAAAATATATGGTCTGAATTATTTAATTTCTTTGTGGATAACAAAAGCTTGTTTATCCACCGATAGGTAATTCAATTCAACACCCTGTAACCTTGTGCTCATGAAAGTGATCGGAAATTCATTCCCTTTCCCATATTTTTGAGTGAATTATCTTATGCAAAAGTGTACAACAAAAAGTCCTTGGTGAAATCTGGACTTTGTAGGAACAATGCAGCTGCTAGAGCAGCCTGATGTTCTCAAAAGCCTCCTTTTCAATGGATTCCCATTTGAATTGTGCATCTGTCTTTACCATTCATTGAAGGGGTTTCACGATTTCAACAAATTATGGAAAAAATATTCTACAAAATTGATTTTTCTATAAAAATACTATATAGACTTCTTGTTGTGTGGTGGTGTGATTTGCATTATAGATTTGGTTCATTTCGGATCTACTAAAATATCATCCTTAGAAATGACATGTCCTATTAAAATACCTTATGAAATAGAAAAGATAGTGTTCTTATGATTTAAATAAATACCATACTTTCTACATCATTCAAATATATATTTCAGATGTTTTGGGTGATCGACTCTCTTCTTTGAATAAACAGTGACATTGTCAATATAGATCACCATGCTTTGACCGATTAGACCCTTAAAGGTGATGTCCATTACCCTTTGAAATGTAGCGCCAACATTAATTAAACCAAAGGGAATCATATAGTATGCATATGTCCCCCACTTCATCCTGAGAGTGATCTTTAATCGATCAAGTTTTTCCACGAGAACCTGGTTATATCCTGAAAACCCGTCCAGTAAAGAGAACATATCATAGCCATAGACAAGTTGCAGGATTTGTTCCATGGGGGTAACTGGGTAGTTATTTTTTTCGGAATCTCAGTTTAGGTTTCAAAAATCTATCCATATCCTAATTTCTCTCGACTTCTTTATAACAGGTACCATATTCTACAACCAAGTTGAATAGTGCACCTTGAAAATGATTCAGGCTTCTAATAACTTCTTCAATTCCTTTTGGATGAGCAGTTTGAGAGTTGGGTGTATCTTCCTCAACTTTTGTTGGAGTGGTTTGACACCCTCTTTAATGGGAATCACATGTTGAATTATATGGGTGTCATAAGTCTTCATATCATGATAATTCCATGCAACCACATCATGATATTTATTGAATAACTGTGTAAACGTATGATTTTCCACCTATGAGAAGAAGGTGCCCAGGTTGATGTACTTGGGTTGTTCAGAGGTCCCTAAATTGACCATAAAATGCGTCATGGTTGAACTATTGGTTGTTTTATTTGTGGACCTCCTGAACTTGGTCTGCAAGTCAAACAATTTTTCAAGTGACAACATGCTCTTTGGGATCGAATTTGTCTTAATTTTACTTGCTTCATCCCGATAGCTTTGAAGCTCTTGTTCATGAGCTTCATCGTCTATTACAATCTCTTAGAAGACATCCAAGTTGGTAAGGAAGTTGATGATTTGAGTATCGTTATTGAATACCCTCCATTTCATGATGTGATCCGATATGGAAGGCTTATACATTATTTCAATAGATAAACCATAATTAAAAGGTGTATATTTAGAAGTTGTATTTAATAACATTTATGCAAGAATGTGTTGGCAATGAGGTATGGAATAAATATTAAAATCTCTAAAAGAATGAATCGAATCCTATACCTATTGTTGGTAACCTCTCAAATGTGGAGACGAGGGGTGAATGGTGTTTATTACCTGTCATAGGATTATTTTTGAATCACCAAACACCCGTAGGCATTTTACCTTAAGGTCAATGGATTTCTACAAACCCTGGACTAAGGATTCATATTCCACGATGTTATTGTTGCATTCAAATTCCAATCGATGAGATATTATAATTTTACATTGGTGTGGATCGATGAGGATACGTCCTACTGTAAATCCATGTTGGGATTTAGAACCATAAAAAAATAGTCCAAACGTCAGTATATACAGGTGGATTAATAATACAATAACCTAATTCTTTGAATACTATACATGAATTATCACCATTCTGATCATATGGAAGGAGCTTAGATTGGGTGTATGTGTGTGTTTTAGATGGTTGTGATTTATAACAACCATGGTCAGTCTCCAAGAAATAATTTCCCAAAACAGAGTGTGCAAAGATGATGGGTTCATTTTTACCTTCTAATTTAGTTACTTTATGTTTCATATGATCTTCATTGTTTACAAGAATTTGATTGGGTTTACCTTTGTACGATAGCCATAGGTGGGACCAATTCGTAGAAAAATAACCTTGGAGTTTGGAAGACCAATCTATGCTTAAGAAAAAACCATAGTAGTCAGGAATGTCAACAACAACAATGTCAATCACCTGATGAGCACTTGGGTTTGAGGCTAATACAATCTGCACATATTTTGGTTCTCCTCTGACTTTTACATCATACCTATCCAATTGTATGGTTCTCGTGGTAGTCAGTTGTGGAACAAAATTTATCCTTTGACATATCAAATAGGGCATGATGTTGGAAGAAGCACCAAAATCTACCAAACAATTATGTACATTTAAATTAAATATTTTGTACATAAGCAGAAAAGGAGGAATCTAGGACCTCGAATAAGAACCTATGCTTGATACATTAATGGTGTCTTTGATTTCAACAATATGAATTGTTCTTGTTTTTGTATCTTTGGGAATGTTGTCAATTTCAACTGTGGTTTTCTTCTGAGATATGTTGGCGTTGAAAGAATTAATAAGGAGATCATGTTGTTGTGGCAGTGTGCATATATCATATATGGAAATGTTGTCCTTAGTTTTTTTCATGTCTTTAGTAACATTATATTCTAAAGTGTGTGCTTTTGGTTTGTTTTTTGTTGTGTTTTTCTATGGAATCTTAGCTTTTTTGTTGGCTATTGGATTGTTGGGTTTAGCATTGTTTGTTGTTGGGTTCAATGTACTTGGTTTATTGTTACTGGCTAAAATAGTTGTGTTGGACTTTTCACTAGGAGTGGTTGGAGCTTGGGTTCTTGGTTTCGACTTTATGATATGAGGGGTGATTTTTATGAGAGGGATGTTGGTTGTTGGGGGAGAAGAGTTATTTGGGACAACGCCTTTATTTCATAGATTGTAGTCTCTGAGGGAAGATTTTATAACATGTTTATCCCCAATCAAAACTTCCTCAATCTGTTCGTCATCTGAATTGATACACCAATTCCATAGGGACATAGCAGACTCCTGAGGAGTCTCCTCGATAGTTTCATCACTTCTTTCTTCAGTGGTTTGTTCATCATTTAAAATTTGTTGCTCTAGAAATTGATTAATAACAAAGGTCATGGAGTTAACGCATTGGGGACATGTTCTCTCATAATGATTATGTTGGTGATATGAGCAGAAGCTATCGCTTTCGATGTTAGGCTCCGAACCTAACCCCTCTTAGTTGGTAATTAGTTAGCATGATATATTTTCCATGTAATAAAGGTAAAAATTATTTAATAAGGCCTATTAAATAAATATGAACAATTCAATGTAAGAAGACCTAATAGAATCTTTTGTTTCTAGAAAGATCTTCCTCTAGAATGTTCTTTAAAAGATAGAATTAGAATAAATAAGAGTAGGAGGTATGAGAAATCTTGTCTTGAGTATTATTGTAAAAGAGCTATGCTCATTTTGGAGGTTTCCCCCTCGAAGAGGCAAGTGAAAAGAGATTTCTTGGTGCTATCAATATTTTTTTCTTCTCTCTATTGAATGTTCTTGTTATTCTTGGGGTATATTTTGCTTATGGTTTTATCTTTTTTAGGTTAAGCTTATTATAAGTGGTATCAGAGCTCTTTCTTGGGCAAAAATTGTGGTAAATTTTTTTCAGGGTAGATACGTGTTCCGACATCTTTAAGCTATAGTGATCTATTGTTCATGGCATAAATCCGTGAACGGGGAAGCATACACATAGGAAATACAAGATGTTTTTAAGATCGCATTGTTGGACACCCTTGTAATCCATGTTGGTACCCCTTCAAGAGGTAGTGCATTAGACAACACATGTATAAATATTGTCTTAGGTATCCTCAAACCTGTTGTAGATCAATCGATTGACTTCCTGACTGCTATAGTGCCACCAAGAATAGCACTCGGGAAGATACTCTCTAGTACATGGGTAATCGGGTAGTACAACTAAGGGTATGATCTAGCCTCCTTAGTTAGTGTCATGAGATATTGGGCCAAGTACTATTGTTAAACCATGCACATATATCAGAGAGATATAGCATAGGGAAAACCCTTGTTTGTAGGAACCCTAAAAAACCTAACCCTTGGGACGAAAACAGAACAGAAAAGAAATCGAAAAGATCTATTGTCATGCAACCTTGCCTCCCCAATTTGGTTGGGAATTGACTACACATTTTTTATTGTTAATAATTTGGGCATTTTGACGCAGCAAAAGTATTCAGATCAGAGTATAATTATGTAGGAGTAAAAAAAAGAGTATAGTGGTCCCATCGTCACCCTTATTTGGGACCTAAACCATTGGATTCCTCTCTTTGTCCTGATTATAGTGGTACCTATCATTTTTAATCTTGTTTTTCTGTGGACTCGACCCCCCTTCATGGAACCCTTATTTGGGACCTCTACCATTGGATTCCTCTCTTTGTCCTAATTGTGATGGTACCTATCATTTTTAAGCCTATTCTTTCAATGGACCCGACCCCCCTTCATGACACTCTTATTTTCCACCTATCCCAACAGACTCCTCAACTTGTGTTGATCATTGAGGTATCATTCTACCTAAGCCTACCCAATGGCACCTACCACTCATGATTAGAACATGGATGAGTTGAAAATGAAGGTAACCAAAATATACGACGACATGGACCAATGCATGAAATCCCTCAACCAAATCCTAAACTCCCTCACCCAACAATTCGACAACTTTGTCACACATATCAAGGGTAAGCACCCTAAGTCCCACTCTGAGGCCACTCATTCTTCCCATTATGAGAATTATCATATTTCCCACTCCCCTTAGGGTTCTCCAAATTCATGGAATAAGGTGCCCAAAGTCGAGATGCATAAATTTGATGGATCAGACCCGACCGGGTGGGTATCCCAAATGGAACACTACTTCTCCCTCCATGATATTCGGGATGATGAGACCAAAATCCATGTGGGGGTTCTGTACTTAGATTAAGAAAGATGGAAATGGTGGCAATGGCATAAGAAATTCTATCTAGGACAACCAAATTGGACCATGTTCACCAAAGCAGTTTGTGCCCGTTTTGATAGGGAATATCATTTTTTGGGAAAACTCACCATGTTGAAACAAACAAGCTCCATAGCAGACTTCATCACCACATTTGAACAATTTTCTATCATAATGGAGGGCTTATCTAATGAGTTATATCTTGAATGTTTCCTCAATGAATCAAAGGACAGCATTCGGGCTCATGTTTGCATGCACCATCTTGTTACCTAACCGCAAGCATGCAAATTAGCATTGGAGGTTGAGACCATTTTTCATGCCCAACCCATTTGTTCTTCATTTCCCAACTGCCCTTGTCTAGGGGATACCCCTAATTTGACACAAACTTTGAAGGTCCAAAAGGTATCTCTTGTTGAAATGGTTGAACATTGAAAGCAAGGACTTTGTTATTACGGTGATGAAAAGTATTTTCCACACCATAAATGTCATGAACAAAAGTTCTTCCATATTGATGGGTCATCTTCCACCTCCTCCAAGGACAAACTATCATATGAGGCCCTAGACTCTGAGGACACCCAGCCACTTTTCCCCATCTCAGATCTAGTCGTGCCTCTTGTAGAACCGAAGGAACCTATCATATCTATCCATGCCCTTGTGGGTATTTCTTCTCCATGGACATTAAAAATCAAGGGCTACATCAAACAAAGGTAAGTGGTGGTGTTTATTGATAACAGTAGAACCTATAAATTTATTCATCGCAGGGTTGTTGAGGATGTCAATTTCTTTGTTAGACCAGTTTCTAATTTTCAAATTCACATAGCTAATGGTGGTACAATGAAATGTGGGGGGCATTGTGAGAATGTCAAACTCCAAATGGGTGATTATAACCTGAAAACTCACATGTTTTCCATTTCCATGAGTGGTTTTGATATAGTGTTGGGTGTTTAATGGATTTTCACCTTAGAATTGATTACCATGGATTATCAAGAGTTATATATGATATTTACTCAAGATGCTCACACCTATACCCTCCAAGGCCTACAAGTTGGATCCCCATAAATTATCAGTTCTCACCGAATGGAGAAACTCCTGAAGAAATTCCACCATGGTGTGATTACTCAACTTAATGCCATCTAGGTACATGATCACTCATCTCAAGAAGTTCATATTGATCTACAACTGGTGTTGGAAGAGCACCATAGGGTCTTTGAGACACCCACAAACTTACCCCCCTCCCAGGGTGAGCATGATCACAACATCCCTCTCCTTTCACGAAGTTATCCCCTCAATGTCCACCCCTACCAGTATCCATTTTCTCAAAAAAATGAAATAGAAAAAATAGTGCAGGAATTGTTGGAGGCCAATGTAATTCACCCAAGTACCAGCCCATATTCATCCCTTGTTGTGATGGTCTAAAAAAAATAAGGTTTTGGGTGCATGTGTCCATATTTTTTCACCCTTAACAAATTGACCATTAAGGATAGTTTTCCATTCTTGTCATTGATGATATGTTGGATTAACTCCATGGTGTATGTTTCTTCACAAAATTAGATCTTCACTCAAGCTATCACTAGATTCGTATGAATGAAGAAAATATTTCGAAGAATTCTTTCTGCACTCATGAGGGCCATTATGAATTCTTGGTAATTCCTTTTGGACTTTCCAATGCCCCATCTACCTTACAAAGTCTCATGAATAAAATCTTGAAGCCCTACCTTTGAAAAAAAATTTCTAGTCTTCTTCAACAACATCATCATTTACAACCACACTTGGGATGCCTATCTACACCATGTGGACAAAGTACTCCAATTGTTATTGGACAATCAATTGTTTGTCAAAAATACCAAGGGCTACTTTGGGGCGAGTGAGGTTGAATACTTGGGACACATTGTAGGCAGTTAGGGGGTAAGAGTGGACCCCAAAAAGATTCAATCTATGTAGGATTGGTCGATACCCATGACCTTGAAATGCCTTCGTGGTTTCCTAGGCCTTATAGGATATTACATGAAATATTTCCACCATTATGGAAACATTTCCCGACATTTCATTAGACAAACCTTCTTAAGAAAAATGCATTTCATTGGACACCTTCCACAAATAAGGCCTTCACAAATTTAAAGCAATCCATGTGAACTACCCCCGTCTTAGAAGCCCCTGATTTCAACAAAACTTCTGTTGTGGAATATGATGCTTCAGGAATTGGTATTGGCATAGTTCTAACACAAGAAGGTAGACCTCTTTCTTTCATTATCTAGGCTTTGAAGGGTTGCAATTTGGGAAGATATCCATATGAGAAGGAAATAATGGCCATACTCCATGTTGTGCACAATTGGTGACCGCATCTAATGGGACACCATTTTCAGATCAAAACCAATCACCATAGTTTGAATTATTTCGTAGACCAGAGGTTATCCTCCCCGAAACAGAACAAGTGGTTGACCAAAATGTTTGGTTATGATTATGAGATCATATATAAAACAGGTAAATAAAATGTAGTGGTAGATGCATTTTCAAGCAAATATGAGGACGAAGGGTCCCTCTTTGCCTTATCATTAAGAGTTCCTACTTGGATTTAGGAAGTTCAACAATAATGGCTAACCCACCTAGCTATATCACAGGTATTTCAGTGACTTCAAAAGGACCTTAACCCGTCCACCGGATACAGTTGGAAAGAAAATATACTTCAGTATAAGGAGTACTTGGTTATGTCTCTGACTTCATCACTCAAGCCTAGGATCTTAAATGAGTTGCATTCATTTTCTATCACTGGTCACTTAGGATTCCAAATGACATATGCTCATGCTCACCTTTATTTTTTTGGGAATGTTCGAAGAAGGAAATCCTTACCTTTTTCACTGAATGTGATTTTTTCTAATGAAATACAGGTGAAACTGTCAAGACCAAAGGATATCTACAATCGTTACCCATTCTAGCTTCTATTTGGATT
Source organism: Picea engelmannii (assembly GCA_009831015.1). Lineage (NCBI taxonomy): Eukaryota > Viridiplantae > Streptophyta > Pinopsida > Pinales > Pinaceae > Picea > Picea engelmannii. The sequence goes on from ML785878.1 coordinate 211,645, forward strand.
AACATCTCCATGGAATTTATAGTGGGCCTTCAAAGTATGCGGGAAAAAAAACAGTCATCATGGTAGTGGTAGATCACCTCTCAAAGTATGTGCATTTTTTTTCCTTACCACACCCTTTTACGCCAGCTATGGTAGCGTAAGTTTTCATTGATCATATTTTCAAACTGCATGGCATGCCAACATCCATTGTGTTTGATCATGACCCAACCTTTTTCGACACATTTTGGAAAGAATTGTTTAAATTACAGGGCATGCAACTGAATATGAGCACATAATACCACCCCCAGACAGATGGCCAAACATAATTTGTCAATAAATGTCTAGAAACCTACTTGTGTTTTTTTTCTTCAGACAAACAACATCAGTGGGTGTAATAGTTACCATTGTCAGAATGGTGGTACAACACTTCTTATCATACAACCACCAAAATGACACCATATGAAACGGTGTATGGCCAACAACCACCTACAATAACTTCATATATTCCAAGCACATAAAAGGTCCAGGATATTGATAAGTTGTTGCAAGGTAGAGAAACTACCCTCGCAAATTTGAAGGATAACCTCCACGTGGAAAAAAAACGTATGAAGCAACAGGCTGACCAACACTATTCCGAACGGGTTTTCCAAGAAGGTGATCATGTATTTCTCATAATCCAACCTTACAAGCAAACCTCGCTCAAGTCCCATGGCCACCACATTTGGAACCCAAATTTTATAGCCCCTATCAGATTATCAAACGTATTCGTTCAATTGCCTAAAAATTGGCACTTCTAGTTGCCTCCAAAATACATCCAGTATTCCATGTTTCGTGTTTGAAGAAAGTGGTGGGTCAAAATTCCAGGGTTCAAATCATCCTGCATGAATTAGATGAAGAAGGATCCATTTGGATGCAACCATAATCTTCCCTCAATGTGCACGAGAATCACTTGCGTTGAAAAACTATCAAATAAATGTTGATCAAGTGGAAGCACACATCTCCAGAGGATGCAACTTGGGAACCAACTGTCATACTACAACAGTTTTTGCATCTTCGGCCTTGAGGATAAGGCTACTTTTGAAGGGGGGGGGAATGTTAGGATCAGACCCTAACCCCTCTTAATTGTTCATTATTGATCATGATATATTTTCAATTTAATAAAGGTAGACATTAGTTAATAAGGCCTATTAAATAAATGTGAACAAGTCAATGTAAGAAGACCTAATAGAAGCTTTCGCTTCTAGAGAGATCTTCCTCTAGAATGTTCTTTATAAGATATAATTAGTTTAAATAAAATTAGAAGGTATGAGAAATCTTGTCTTGAGTATTATTGTAAGAGAGATTTTCTCATTTTGAAGGTTTCCCCCTTGAAGAGGCAAGTGAAAAAAGATTTCTTGGTGCTATCAATATTTTGTTTCTTCTCTCTATTGAATGTTCATGTTATTCTTGGGGTATATTTTGCTTGTGGTATTATCTCTTGTAGGTTAAGCATATTAATGCCGAAGGTATCTAGATTCAACATGAGTTATGGTGTTTTGGGTGGTTTAGGATGGTTGGCATTCCTCTTGGAGAATGGATGGAAAGATCTATTTTTTGAAGGTCCTTCTCCAACATTCTTCTTGAGATTGACAACTTCATTGGACAGTTTCTTAACCAACTTGACTATGTTGTCGATATCCTTTGGCTCCTTCTTAGGGGGTTTTTCCAATAACATAGGTTTCTTTCCAGTTGAATTGGTTTCTCCAGAATATGGGTGGTTATCATAAGAGGATGATTCTTTCTCAACGGTCTCAGATTCCTTAAAAGTACGATCCAATGTGTCCTTACCAACCTATTTAACAAACAAGCCTATGGATGGGATCAGGGTTGAAGTGTAGTATTCAATGGCTAGGGACTGTAAGGGGGAATTTTAAGGGGTGAATTTTTTTAGGATCATGATAAAACATTGATTTAAATCCTTCACCTTCTCCCTTTTTTCCATTTCTATGGCCCCTAATTCTTTGTATAAGGAAGTTGTTTGTTTCCCAAATTTCATAACAAAAAAAATTTCAAAATATTCCAGACTAGTTCTGGAGCTTGGTGGGAGATTAAAGTACTAGGTGGAATCTCTACCTGCAAATGAACTGCAAACTATCGTGGATATTCCATTGGAACAGTTCATCACAACAGATCTAATAAAATATTGAAATCTTTACTATCAAGTTTATTTTCCTTTAGATCTCCAGAATATTTAGTTACTAATAAAATAGATAAAATGTAGAAAATAGGGAACAATAAAACACATTCACACCATCCACTAATAAACACAAGATATGACCTGGGAAACCTAATATGAGAGAAAACCCAGATATAAGGTGAGGCTACTCTACTCTCTTTTCTCTGGTAAATAAATGATGCAAGTACATAGAAAGAGGCACTATTTGTGGAGTAGCCTTTGAATTGTGGCCTATATGGCTACTAAAAAACATCTCCCCATATGTCATGCTCATAGAATACCACTCTCATATTTTTTTCTCATCTATGGAACAAGATACAATGTAATATAATGGAACCACTTCTCCTCCTAGTGTCATGGTTTTTATCATAGCTCGATATCCATGTAGGGATAGGTTTTTGACTTCCTAGACCTTCAATTGTGATAAGGTTTTGGAACTTCTAGAATGTTCTTAGAAAATACACTACATGGCTAGCCCCACATGTATAAGTAATGGAGGTTGACGTGGCATCCACTTACACCATGGTGATTAATATGGTAGGTCAACTTGTGGGAGGCATAACTTTCTCATACAAACTGCGATTGAGGAATGATCTATGTCGTTGGAAAGTTATCGACGTGTATAACTTATAATCTTCCTTCAAAATAAGGTTTGGACCAAAGAAAAGTTCGTTTGATGCCTCAAAATGGATTTGAAATATTTATGACTATTTTTTGGACCTAATTTTCCAAATTTGGACCAGCCGCCAAAATGGCCCTACAAGTTGATTCCTCCAATTTTTCCACCAAAAAAGTAGTGAGATAGATGAAAAATATTATAATGATTCAATCTAGTCCATACCTCTCCATTTAGAGAGACTTTTGGTCCCAAAAATATTTACTAAATGAGGTAAGGAAATGTTTCCTCTACCTTCCCCCTAGAGTACCACTTTGCTTTGCCTGGAAGTTATCCTTTCAACCCAATCTGTCAAAGGTCATGTGTTACACATTATTTTGGTCACCCCCATGATCATCAATGATATGTGTATTGCATACTTCTATGTTCCCTGAAGCTACTAAATAAATAAGACTTTCTCCCTGGGAAGTAGAATCATCTTTTCTTTATTGAAAACCCTACCAAAGAAGATCATTGCACCTTGCCTTATGTTAAGGGTGTGATGATCCCTGGTCGTCGCATGTTGCACCATAGTGAAATGTGATGTTGTTGCAGGTTGCTTGTGTTTAGGGTACGGTGATTCTCAAACAAAGGAAAAAGGTGAAATTCTTGAAGGTTCTAGAATGGAATCTTCGGAAGGATGAGGTGGACTCCGATCGATTTGGATCTCACTCGCTTCTATGATTTAGTGGGATCATACTAATCTCTTCATCCATACCTCTTCACTCTATATAAATAGGTATCTCTCATGGGAAAGGCTAGGTTGGCTTATGCATGAAGAATTCTATTGAAGATTGTACTTGTGATAGCTTTGCTTTAGCTTTCCAAGTCAGGTTGTGAATACTCTTTATCAAAATCATTGGAGAAAAGGTCTATGTGTTGAGGCAAAGGGCCATTGGAAGGGACCTTGCAACATCAAGGAATAGGTTGTATTCTCCACTTTCATCAATATAATGCAGTGATACATTTCTTCCCTATAAAGGTGTCTCCATTTTTATTGCATAACTCCTTGATCTTATGCATAGCTTTTATTGGAATATACATATTGTTTCTCTTTATCTTTATTGGTTTGTGCTTCTTAACAGGTCCAATATCCCATGAATATAAAGATGGAGCAAGGACAACACTAGCGAGGATCAAACTATATTTAAACGGTATGTCATTTATCCTTCATTGAACTAATTTACATTACAATGAAATATGAGGAGAAGCTTGTATTTTGCTATGTTTCATTCTAATTTCTTGTTGAATTTAGGGAGATTAGTTTGTGTCAACACTTACCGATTTTTCCAGTAACATCATGTTTCCCCCGTCTTGTAGTTTTGGACTGCTTCTACAAAAATGTGTCTTTTTCCAACTCTGCATGATCATATGGTGCTAAATCCTCTGTGGAAGGTAGGACCTACTCCTCCTCCTAATCCAACATGGAGGGCTCATAGAGTTTGATATTCTCAACATTCACTACTAAGTAAATGTGCATATATGGGGGTATATTGAGTATGTAGGCATTATCTCCCACCTTTTCCAATACCTCAAAGGGACCATACCACAGAGCCTTAATATTCTTACCAGGACCTTGTAGCCTTTCCTTATTCATATGTAACCATACTCTATCTCCCACTCTAAATGTTTTCTTTGTTATGTGATGGTAAAGTCTAGTCTTGTACTTTTTCTATGACTTATTCAGTGTCTCTTTTACTTGCAAATGTATCTGCCTGATCTTCTCAACAAAATTTTCTGAATTTAATGCATTTCCTATGAGGTCCTCCCTCACTCCTCCTTTCTATCCATATACAACATCTAAGGGTGAAGGTGGAAAATACCCAAAGAAAGTTTCAAAAGGTGACTTACCAATACAAGTGTGGACTGCTTTGTTATAAGAGTGTTGTATACAGATCAAATATTCATCCCAATTCTTCAGATGCTTCTAATTGTAACCCCTCAAAAGATACACCAAATTCATGTTGACTACTTCTATCTACCCATATGTTTGTGGATGGAATGATGTACACCTCTTCAACTTAGTGTCCATCTTCTCTCGCAATGTAGTCCAAAATGCACTGAGAAATCTGGTATATGTATCTGATATGATGCTCCTTGGTATCCCAAAGTGCACCCAGACCTGTTCAAAGAAATTATTTTCTACTTCTTTTCCACTGTTGGTCTTTTTACAAGGCATGAGAATGCACATTTTGTTGAACCTATCAACTAGCACAAATATATAGTCATGTCCCTTCCTAGTTTTTGGTAAACCTCCCATGAAATCCATGGAAATTCTTTACCAAGGTCGAGTCGGTACAGGTAAGGGATGGTATAGACCTTACTTCCTGTTGTTGGGCTTGATGGTACAATAAAGTATACATCCTCTAATATATCGTGCTACATATTCTTGCATTCTGGGCCAATACACATATCTTTGTAAGTTTGAAATTGTCTTCCTAACACCAAAATGTCCTGCAACCTTGGAGGTGTGAGCCTCTATGATGAGTTGGAATTTTTCACCTTTAGGAACATAGAGCTTGTCGAGTTTGTAGAGTAAACCATTCTGAAATGACAGTCAACTTTCCATCACCTTCTTCTATATGAATTTGGCCTTGTAGTTATTGAAATACCTCCTTGAATTCCTCATATTTTGTGTATGCCTCTTAGTATGCATCATTGGTAAAAGGTTACATGTGCATTAGAGTTCCCAACGTTGTAATCTTAGATGTGGGTGGTCATGAAATCATGTCTACCAACTTATCTGTGCTACCCTTCTTATATTTTATGAACAAATGAATTGTTGTAAAAACCCAAACCACTTGTAATGTATGGTTAGTTGTAGCTTAATATGGGCCTACAAATACTGCAGTGGTTGGTGATCTGTGTGGATGATGGTCTCCTTTCCCATGTGGATGATGGTATCCTTTCCCATCAGACAGTGCTTCCACTTTTTGACAACTTGTACCAAGGCTTAGAGATCCTTGTCATAGGTAGGGTAGTTGAGAACCACCCCATGAAATACTTTAGAATGATAGTAGACAGGACTTCTGTTGATATTTTGATGTAACTATGGAAGATATTCTTTTTTATTTGTATTGTTCAAACCTCGAGAAGGTTACTGTAATCTTATTTTATAAATCGGCTCAAAATAAATTATTATTTTATTGTTATCCTTATTGTAAAAGTCAAAACATCCCCTCTTAAGGTTGTGTCTTTTCAAGAGACAATTATGTGTATAAATAGAGGTCAAGTTCCTCTCATTTGTACACACACACAACTCACCTTCTCTTGTATATTTGGAGCATATCAAGGAAGGTCTAGTGCAGGAAGTCTTGGTTTCTTGGTCTTTGGTATATTGGTATTGTTCTCTTTGTGGAGAGCTATAACGTGACATTGTATTGGTTGAAGAAATCTATACTGAAGAATTGGTTGCTAGGTTTTCTCCCCCACGAGGGTTTCCCAGGATATATCTTGTGTTCTGTGATTGTTTATCTTTCAGTGATCCTATTACATGAAATTTCTAATGAATGTTAAAGAAGAAAATTGTAACTTCTAAAATTCTAACATGGTATCAGAGCAAGACTGAATAGAAGATAGCTTACATATATAGAAGACAAAAGGAGCCATTTTTCTTGATAGGAGTGGGTGTCGAACAAAACATGACCACCATCAAATGTGCCCTAGTGGAGCGCATATTTTCCCTAGATCATATATTCAGAATTGTGAATTTATGATTTAAGGGGAGGATGACTACCGGAACCAATATTGATGAGAATTTGGAGGGAGATGACAACTTCATAGCCTGGAGGTACAAATTATCCCTCCTCCTAGAAGAACATGATCTAGAGAAGTTCACTAAAGAATAGGTTTTAGAACCAGAGGGAGATGAGGCTAAAGAAAATCACAAGAAGGATATGGTCAAAGCGAAAAGGATTATTGCAGACTTCATTAAGGACCATCTTATTCATCACATATCTTAATTATCCACTCCAAAATAAATTATGGATGCCTTAACCCAATTGTTTGAAGGAAACAACATCAACTAAAGAATTACCTTGAGAAATCAGTTAAAGAACGTGAGGATGCATCATTCATAAACCATCCACTTTGCCTTCTCAAGAGTGAACCGGATCAAGCAGCATATAGAATCCATTCATGATATAGTGAATGGATAAGAAATGGTTATGACCACCTTAAATGGCCTCCCAAGGTCATGGGATGCATTTATTCAATGGATATGCTTAAGAAGGAAACTACCCAAGTTCAATAGGCTATGGGAATAATGAAACCAAGAAGAAGCAAGGATGAAAACAAGAGAAGAGAAGATGATAGATGATGATCAATCCCTAGCCACCGACACCAGGAAAGGAAAGAGAAAGAAAGAACCCGCCTCACCCAAGAAGTTTCCGAAGGGATGAAGAAATAACCCAAATATCAGATGTTTCTATTGTCAAAAAATGGGACACGTTGCTAGGAATTGTTCCCTCATTCAGATACCAAGGGAAAATAAAGGAGGTAAAAGGAATCATGTTCATATAGATAAATATGATGAGCCACCCAATAAGGTTGCAAAGAAAGATGAATCAAGTGATGAGGAGTATGTTCCTATCTCAACCCTTACATGAACTATCACTCATGGAAGTGACATTTGGTTGGTGGACAGTGGTGCTTCCAAGCACATGAAGGGTTATAAAGACTCCTTGTCTAACCTTTCTCATAAGGATTCACTGCACAAGGTGAAATTGGGAGATGACTATCAGTATCCGATCAGAGTAGGAGAAGCCTCCTACAAGTTAGACTCAAGAAATCCAATGAAGATGAAGGAAGTTCTCTATGTTCCTGGATTGAAGAAGAACCTTCTCTCAATTTTAGCATTGGATGAGAAGGGTTATAGAGTTGTATTTGTTGATGGAAAAGTTCTAATGTGGCCTAGAGGGAAGAACTTTGATGATGTTGTGGTGATTGCAGTTCAAGAGGGAGGACTCTACAAATTGAAAGGGCGATTAGATTCAACATTAATTCATGACACTGTGAATCCCAGTGAATTATGGCATAGGATATTTTCTCACCTACATTACAAGGCCCTACCAAGTGTGAGAAAGATGGTGACGGGACTACTAGAGATCTAGGAAAAACCAGATGGCATGTGCAAAGTTTGTGCACAAGGAAATAACATGAAGCACTCATTTCCCAACAGTGATAGCAGAGCCAAAAGAGTATTGGAAATCATGCACTCGAATGTGTGTGTACCAATGTCAGTAACTTCAGTAAGAGGGTATGTATATTATGTGTCTTTTATTGATGATTACTCATGTAAAACTTGGATCTATTTGTTGAAGGCAAATAATGAAGTGTTCGGAAAATTAAAAGAATTTAAGGCATTGGTAGAAAACCAGACAAAGTGGAAGATAAAGACCTTGCGATCAGATAATGGAGGAGAATTCACTTCAAAGGAATTCAAAGAATATTGCAAGGAATATGGGATTAAGAGGGATCTTTCTACTCCCTACAATCCTCAATAGAATGGAGTAGCAAAAAGTAAGAATCAGATGATCATGGAAGCAGTGAAGGCTATGATCCATGATCAAGATCTACCTACGCATATGTGGGCAGAAGGAGAAAATACTGCAGTTTACATGCAAAATAGAATTCCCCACAAATTACTTGAAACCAAGACACCAGAGGAGATGTTTTTAGGAAAGAAGGCAGAAGTAGACCATCTAAGGATATTTGGTTGCCCCGTATTTGTGCATGTCCCCAAGGAAAAGAGGACAAAATTGGATCCATTCGGAAATAATGGCATATTTTTTGGTTACAGTGACACATCAAAGGCATACAGGATATATATTCCCGGTCACTGGAAAGTTGAGATTAGCCAAGATGTCACCTTCGATGAGAGCATCTTTCAACAAATCAAAATAGGATTGTGTAAAATAGGTTCATGAGGAGGAGAATGAAGTTACTAGAGTTCCATAGGTAGAAGCAGTTGAACTAGAGGAAGTCATTCATGATGATAATGACATGGAAGAACCTCAGAGGCTAGTAGAGATTCCTTCTCGCAAGAGAATACTAGCTTGGGAACATGAGCTCATTACAGATGCAGAAATATATGGTGCCCCAGAAAATTATCTCATGGAAAGTAAGAAGTCGAAATAGTATTCCAGCTATGTGGCATGTTTGTGTGATATCATGGATGGAATATCAGTCCATAGTAAATAATGATGTCTAGGATGTGGTCCCCATACCGAAGGAGAAATCAGTAGTAAGTTCAAAATGGATCTACAAGACAAAACATGTAGCTGCTGGTAGTATTGAAAAGTATAAAGATATATTTGTGACTCGAGGATTCTCTTAGGAGGAGGGCATTGACTATGAGGAGACATTTTCTCTCATGGCGACATATATCTTGATCAAGACTATAATTTCATTGGCCACAGTAATTAAATGTAAGGTGCACCATATGGATCTGAATACAACCTTCTTGAATGGTGAAATAAAAGAGGAAGTATATGTGGAGCAGCCACAAGGGTTTGAGGTACATGATAGGGAGACGCATGTGTACATATTGAAGAAGTCTTTATATGGATTAAAGAAGGTACCCAGATCATGGTATGGTAGGATCGAAATTTTTCTGACGAGCTTAGGATTTACAAAGAGAAGTGCAGATCCTAACCTTTACTTTAAGGTTGTGGATGATGGTTCGGTAATACTATTGTTGTATGTGGATGACTTGTTTCTAACAGGTGTGGAAAATATCATCTTAGAGTGTAAGAGAAAATTGGTTGTTGAGTTTGAGATGAAATATATTAGGATGATTCATTACTTTTGGGTCTCGAGGTATGGCAGAGACAAGATGAGATCTTTCTGAATCAATGGAAGTATGCAGTGGAAACCCTGAAGATGTCTGGAATGTTGGATTGCAAGGAAATGGTTACACCTATGGTATCAAATATGAAGTTGTTGCAGGATACGACTTCAGAGACTATGGATGTTACTTTATACATTTAGATGGTGGGTTCGTTGATGAAGTTAACAAGCACGAGACTAGATATATGTTTTGTTGTGAAAACCATGAGTCAGTATATGGAGTATCCCAGGAAGGTTCATTTGGTCACAGCAAAATGTGTGATGAGGTACCTTAAGGGTACATTGGATTATGGTCTCAAGTATGTGACAGAACATGAGTTCAGGTTATATGGATATCCGGATTCAGATTGGGTCGACAATATTCTTGAGAAGAAGAGTACTTCAACATATTGCTTCAGTCTAGGATCGAGTATGGTTTCATGGATCAGCAGGAAGCAGTCATGTGAAGCACTCAATACGACTAAGTCTGAATATTTGATAGCATGTGAAGAATGTAGAGAAGCAATGTGGCTTAGGAAGATGTTGTCTTGGTTATTTGGTCTCAAACTGGAGGTGACCTGTGTTTGGTTTGACAACCAGAGTTGCATGAAGTTGTTGAAGAATCTAGTGTTCCATGACAGGTCGAAGCATATCGATATCAAATATCACTATATCGGGGATATGGTGCAGAGGGGAGTAGTGAGGCTCCAGTATGTGACTACCGAGGAGAATGTTGTGGACATCTTGACCAAGCCACTGTTGAGGACAAAGTTCAAGCACTTAAGGGACAAGCTTGGCGTGGTCCCTCTTCAAAGGGAGTGATGAGGTACATATGCATTGTGGGATAATGGATGTCTTGGGGACATGTTGTAGCTATTTGAAAGCTACCCACAGGCCTTAGATGCATTGGTTGTGAAGTCACATGGGTGCACATGATGAGGTACTGATGCATTGCAAGGTATTGGATTTCATGGTGACATATTGAAGCTATTTGAGAGCTACCCATGGGCCTTGGATGGATAGGTTGTGAATTCATGTTGTACTATGGATATCCGATCTCATGTGGCAACAAAGAATACCTTCCTAGTTAAGAGGGAGTGTTGATATTTTGATTTAATTACAGAAGATATTATTTTGTATTTGTATTGGTCAAACCTTGAGAAGGTTATTGTAATCTTATTGTATAAATCAGCTAAAAATAAATTATGTTATTGTTATCCTTATTGTAAAATTCAAAACAAACCCTCTTAGGGTTGCATCTTTTCGGGAGTCAATTATGTGTATAAATAGAGGTAGAGTTCCTCTCATTTGTAAACACACACAACTCACCTTATCTTGTGTATTTGGAGCATAGAAATGAAGGTCTATCACAAGAGGTCTTAGCTTCTTGTTCTTTGGTATCTTGGTCTTGGTCTATTTGTGGAGATCTGTAATGTGACATTGTACTGGTTGAAGGAATCTATACTGAAGAATTGGTTGTTGGTTTTTCTCACCCACAAGGGTTTCTCGGGATATATCTTGTGTTATGTGATTGTTTATCTTTCAGTGATCCTATTACATGCAATTGTTAATGAATTTTATAGAATATAAATGTAACTTCTAAAATTCTAACAACTTCCACCCTACATCAACATTGCTCCCATGGCATACCCACTTGCATATGTCTCCACTTCAAAAGGATTTTTCAAATTTGGTAGTGTGAGCACTGGTGCTTGACTAATATTTATTTTAAGCTCATCAAAGGCCTTCTTCTAATTCTTTCCCCATAGGAAAATATTACAACTAGTTTTTATGGTGTGGAGTGGTGCAACTACCGCTGAAAATGAAGCTATGAACTTCCGCAAGTATTTTGTTTCCCCAAAAAACCTCCTAACTTCAGTGACATTTGTAGGAATTCACCATTTCATGATGTCCTCCATCTTTGCAGGATCTATCTTGAGCTCCTCGCCACTGATCACATACCCCAAATACACCAAACACTGCTGAGCAAACTCGCATTTCTTGATATTTTCCAGCAACTGGCACTTTTTTAGAGTCTCTAACACCTGCATAAGATGTGACATATGTTCCTCCTAGGTAGCACTATAAACTAGTATATCATCCAAATAGACAACAACAAATGAATTTAGATAGGGGCGTAAAACAACATTCATTATTCTCATAAATGTATCCGGTGCATTGCATAAACTAAATGGCATAACCAACCACTCATAGAAACCTTTCCTTTCCTTGAAGACAATCCTCTCGGTATATTCTTCTTTGAATTGTACCTAGTGATATCTTAATTTCAAATCCAACTTAGTGAAGTACTTGGCATGTTGCAAATGGTCCAATAGATCATCGATCCTTGCAAGGGGGTACCAACTCTTCAGTGTAATCTTGTTCAATTCCCTGTAATTGATACACATTCTCCAAGTCCCATCCTTCTTGGGCACAATTATGATGGGTGACCCAAAAGGTGAGCTACTTGGTCGAATAACACCCTACTCCAGCAACTATTGCAATTACTTCTTCACTTCATTCTCTTCCAGAATGGGCTGTCTATACAACCCAATATTCGACAATGGGCTGTCTTGAAACAGTTGTATTTCATGCTCCACTTCCCTCTTGGGTAGTATCACTTTAGGCTCCTGGAACACTCCTCTGTATTTATGTAGAAAATTCCCCAACTGTTGTTTTTTCTCTTTATTACACCCCTCTAGGGATGCCTTCACTCTCATTGAATCATCATCAGATTGATTTTCTCTTAAGAAACATAAAATGTATTTCTTGCTAGAACCAATCAACTTATTGGATTGATTGGAACTTACTAGTGAGATATTTGAATTTCCTTTATGTGCATTGATGATGTAGGAATTCCCATCCTTGATCAATCAATATTGGTTGGATCTATGCATGAGTATTGCATCCCTCATATACATGTAAGGGATTCCAAAAACTACTCCACATACATCAATGGGTACTACATCCAATTCCACTTCATCATTAAAATCAACACTTATAGGAAATGCAATCTTACATTCTTTTGTTACCTTTATCTTTGCATCCTTGTTTACCCAACCCAATGCATAGGGGATAGGATGATTGTGAACCTCCAATCCAAGTTTGTTTCCATATATGTTGCTATGAAATTATCATGTGAACCAGAGTTGAACAGAGCATCTATCTTGGTCTTCTTAACCTAAATCTTGATGTGGAAGAGCTTGGTCATCTCCTTCTCTTCCTGGTGATGAAGGCTACTCAAATTCACTTCCTTCTGCATAAATGTGCATACAATATTTTCATCCACATATGATCTAATATCAACCTGATTGCTTGAATCTTTGCTAGAAGGTTCTTTTTCTTTCCTTCATTCTTGTGGTTCTTTGGGTTGAACTCTAGATGTAGTTTCCAACATTTTTCCTCGGTATGTCCATCAATGTTACAATGATTGAAATGGTTGATGGAATATTTACTCTATGGTGCAGTGGCTATTGTCTTCTTATATTTTCCCCCTTTTAACTTCTTCTTCCCCTCCTTGGAAGCTTCTTGGTTCTCTTTTTGCTTTGAATTACTTGGATGCCCCTTATTTTGGCCTATGTTTTATAGGTATTGTGTATGTACACATGCCTCATCCATCATCCTTAGCTTGAAGAGAATCACTTGATTTTGTAGATGACTATGTAAACCCCCCAAATACTTGAGGAGTACATATAGATTCTTGGAAGAGATACCCAGCATGATGGCCATCTTTCTGAACTCATTGGTGTACTCTTGTACACTCTGCCCCTGCCTCTGCCTGAAGTAGTTCCACTAGATCCATTGATTATCTACATACCTGATAGGGTAAAATTGGGACTTAATGAGGGTTTTGAAGTCCTCCCACCTAGTTACTAGTGGATCACCCTCCAACCTAAGTGTTTCTGTAAGTCTTTCCCACCAAGTTGAGTCATGGCCCTCTAACTTCAATCTAGCAAATGGAATCTTCTGCTCTTCATCTATATGGTGAACTCCAAAATGAACTTCTAGTTGTTGCAACCAATGATTCAGATTTAATGCATTGATATCACCTTGATATGGATTTATGTCCACTTTTGATTCCATATTGAATAGGGATTGTGAAGGGTTCACGACACTCTAACTTGGCTGCTCTTTTTTGGATTCTTTTTGTGAATCATTTTCTTCTTGTTCTTTCGATTTACCCTCCGATCTGTTTTCTGAGTTAGAGGCTCCATCATCTCTGAATGGTCTGAGATTCCATACTAAATTCTCTATGAGGAGGTTCATATTGCAACTGATGTCGACACCTTGTGATTCTGACCACTCAAATATCTCTTCTGGTAGATCTCGAGGGTTATTATAAACAGACTCGACCGCCATTGATAGTGTTTCTACAAATTCTTCTTAAGCAGATTCTTGGATCCTGCAGCTTCCCACAAAGACCCAAAAGAAAAATTTATGTTTTATACCAATATGATCTATAAAATTCCATGGATATTCCATTGGAATAGTTCATCACAACAGATCTAATAAAATAAATAAATCTGTACTAAGAAGGTGATTTTCCTTTAGATCTCCAGAATATTTAGTTACTGATAAAATAGATAAAATGAAGAAAATAGGGAAAAGTAAAACATATTCACACCATCCACAAATAAACATAAGATATGACCTGGGAAACCCAATATGGGAGAAAAACCAACTAGAAAGTGAGTTTGATCTATTCTCTTTTCTCTAGTAAATAAATAATGCAAGTACAAAGAAAGAGGCACTCTTTGTGGATTAGCCTTTGAATTGTGGTCGGTATGGATACTACATAATCTATCCCTCTCTATTATTCTCATATAATAACACTCTCAGATTTTTTGTTCCGCTATGGAACAAGATACAATGCAAAAGAATGGAACCCCTTCTCCTCCTAATGGCTTGGTTTTTAACATAGCTCGATAGCCATCTAGGGATAAGTTTTTGACTTCCTCATCCTTCAATTATGATAAGGTTTTGGACCTTCTAGAATGTTCTCAGAAAATACACTATGTGGTTAGCCCCATATGTCTAAGTAATGGAGGTTGATGTGGCATCCACTCGCACCATGGTGATCAATATGGTAGGTCAACCTGCGGGAGGCATAACTTTCTCATATGAACATTGATTGATGAATGGTATGCACCGTTGGAAAGGTATCAACATGTGTAATTTAGAATATTCCTACATAGTAAGGTTTGGGGAAAAAAAAGGCCATTTTACACCTCAAAATGGCTCTAGAATATTTCTGACTATTTTTTAGACCCAAATTTCTAAATTTGGACAAGCCACATAAATGGCCCTGCAAGATAATTCCTCCCATTTTTCCACCCAAAAAGTAGTGAGATAGGTGAAAAATAATATAATGATCCAATCTGAATCAGAAAAGGTGTAAGGGAAAATCCTACAAACCACATCCTTATGCCGAACATTGAGTAGGAAAATAGCTAAGAAGAATTTCTTAACGTGGTCCTCGAGTGAACTAGGCTTGTCTGGGTCAAATTTTGGAAGGATCTTTTCTGATTTTATGGGATCTCGTGTAAGGGCTATGCCAAGTTCATATCACCTTTAGATATCCATGGTGGAATTACTACCCTTCTCTCTTGATGGTCACCCATGATCTATTAGAGATTGATTTCTAGGTATTCACCATCAATGTTGTGTTCAGTTTCAAGATGGGTAGGGGGGGATCCAATTTAGAGCTACAGATACTTCTTGGAGAGTGGTTTCAATCAAATATTCTATATAATAAATGAGAATAATGGGGTATTTGTTTGGACTTCTCCCATAGGTAGTTCTTCTCCCAGGGAGTTCTGAGGTTGGTGGCAAATTACCAAGAAAATTACCATAAGCACAGGTGATATAGCGAGTTTCAATGAACTCTTCATATGGTAAAGGAAACCAAGTTTCTATCTAAGTTTCAGGACTGTTGGTATCACTTTCAAATGCAGGGTTCGTATCTACAAAGGTAGTTTCCTATTCAATATTGATGTCGGGGAAGAGAGTTAGAACATGGTTGTTTTTAGAGGACTCACCGTGATTATGTAAAGCATTTATGTAAACCATGTAATGACCCTCTTTATAGAACCAATTCTATTGACAGGGTTGAATGGCACAACAATATTAAGGGATAATCCTCAATATAAATTCCCAATTAGACTATGCATCGTTTGGTTTAGGATACCCATTAGAATTATGGCCCGACTGCCATTTTTGGTTATGAGGGATGAGGATGGGTGATTATGCAATGTAAATATGTAGATGAAGAATATGTATGAAAAGAAATCTAATCTACTTCTACTCTATCATATCCTATCCTATCTAGAAGCGAGTTATTGTAACTGAATGAAATGTATTGAAACTAAACTCTATTGAAAACTTCACCCAGATAGTTGTCATAAAGATGCAAAGTTAGAAACATATGCATGCAGAATATATAACCAGAAAATTCCAACTATATCATCCACATACATCACAACTCATATCCACGGGACATAAAGAGATCAAGATAAATAACAATACTATGAAAGAGATATGGATTACTCTATATTAGTCTATAAGAAAACACATCCTTACATTCCCTATGAACAATATACATTCCACTTGAAATAGTTCACAGAAAAACAACAACACATGCAAGTTGTTCTCCCTTTCACAAAATTGGCCCCAAGGACTTCTCAATATTCATTAACCAAGTATTTTCTGCAAAATAAGTTCTAGAGTGTATAAAAATATTGAAGATCCCTTTCAAAGTAGGTATCTTCCTATATTTATACTATTTTTTCAAACTCCTTTTTGACTCTTTGTATCCCCCGTAAACAAACTATTATAAAATTGTTCATCTTCCCTCTACTTGGTGACATGTGTACAAGGTAAATGTAAAATTGCGAGTAGTTTAGAAAAGATAAAATAGAGTATAGGTAATAAGAATTCTTAATTTGATATTTTGTCTTTTTATGCACTCTCATCTCAGAGGTATACTATTCAGATTTCCATCTAATCATGCAGGGATATGAGTCTATTGTATGCAAGTTCTTCTAGGGTAGTTATATGCATGGTTACACTGTTATCAAGGGTCTGTATATCCTTTTATAATGTAGCCATGAATGCATGAACCATAGTATGAAACTTTTTCGGTTGAAAGAGGCAATGTTATATCAAGTCCATTGTTACTTTGGTGGTCGACTCGGTGACCTCCTGTCTACGACTTGTGTAGTCCTATATCTTGTCGTCCAAATCCTCTATTATAAGGTTATTCCCAAGTTCTTCTAGCTGGGGAAGTCGACATATTTTGATCAATTATTGTGTTTCCTTGTGTATATGTGAATAGATCGACATTGAGATATTCAGTTCTCTGTCTTCCCTTTGTCTCTCTTTCTAGCAGTGGTCTAATGCATAGATGTTCATTTTTCTTTCCCTGGTGCATCCAGGTTTTTTGCGATCCATGTATCAATATTATTCATGCCTTCTCAGAAACTTTTGAGTTGTGTGAGTTTAGTCTACACCCAGCTATGTTGATCTATGATGGTGTCGGCCATATCCATGAACATGTGCAGGTGAGCATACATATCGATTATGGATTCTTTTAGCTCATATCTAACATTTTCCTTGCTAGACTTGAAGCTTTGTAGATTTCCTTCATCGACCTTTACATGTTGAAGCTTTTCCTCAATCTCTCTAATTCTTGCTTCCTTCTCCATATTTTGTCGATGCAAGTTGTGGATGTTGTCTTTTGTGGCACTCATGAACACAGGGCTAGTGGAAGTTATGGAGATGGGATATATTCTGACATATTTGGTTAAGGGGTCTGTGTAATAACTGAGATTGGGTTTCCTCGTGTCATAGGCACCTTCTTCACATGTTATTGCATGATTTTTCGTGAACACTTATTGTAGGTGAATCTCTTCGAATTGGGGACTTATATTTCTTTGAACGGGGGGTGGAATCCTAGATCCATCCCACCAACTTGATATTGACAACTAGTCCCAGTAATGAATATCTCTAGCAGGTCGGTGTCCATTGGCACTATCTCATTGTTTCTAGCTTCTACATCCTTTTTCCTTTGTTCTTCTTTTGTTGCTTTGTCAGCAGCATCCTTGGTTTCCCTTTTTTATGCCTATGTCATTATTGTTGCTTCTAATTTTATTTTCTTAGTTGTTGCCTTTTTAGTTGTCACCTTTTTTTCGACTTCCTTTTGTGCAACTTCTTTTTCTGCCACCTATGCTTTAGCTGTCGTTGTTGCATCGTCTTTGGATTTAGCTTTATATTCTTCAAAAATATTCTTCTTTTTCGCGATGGTATCATTCTTTTTCTTGTGATCCTTCCCTTTCTTCCTCCTCTTTTTATCCACTATTGTCTCTTCTTCTTTTGCAAATCCTGACTTTGTAGATGTGGTAGCAACATATGCTTTTTCTGTTGTCTCTTCTTCAACATTCTCTCTAGCCTTCTCCCATGCCTTTTCCTAATCTACGATCCTTTCTAAGGGTTCCCTTGTCTCTTGAAGGTGACATCATAATAGTTTTTTGCGTTGCAATGTATCTCTTCTTCTTCCCACACCTCTGATCTGTACTCCCAAGGCAGGCTTATCTTGTTGAAATGTTTTTTTACGAACTATTTGGGGTTGTGTCTCCTTAACCTCTCCTCCCCAAAATGATATGAAATAAATGTCTCTACTTCCTCTTGGGATTACTTATAGGTTGAAAATGAATAAGCGCAAATGTATAGTGGGAGTGGTGGCCATATCTCCTTCTTATCTTGGTAGAGTATTCCTTTGACTTCGTGGATTATCGTATGATATACCACCTCCTGAAGTACTAGTTTGTTCGACACAAACCAAGGTTGTAAATGAGGGGCTTTCATGGCACCACACACCCTAATATAGGTACCGTGTTCCATAAAATACTAGTATTCAATTCTCTTGATGACATATATTTCTTTATATGTCATGCATGGGGCTAGAAATCAATTATGAACTTGTATAAGGGAGCTAGGAAGTGCTCACAGATTTTCCAGTATTATGTCATGTACTTGTGCTCCCAGATCACTTTGCAGTATATATGAATGGGTGTGTCTATTGGATTCCATGCCCAACCCATCTTTGGGTATTGGTGAGCTTTGCACATGATGTCGATGAGGTATGATGACATATGGAAGTTTGTAAAGGTCTCGGGAATGGATTCTATGATTGTTGTGATGGATTCCTTTAGGTTTTCTAATATGATATCATCACAGTTGAACGACAATCATTTTCCTTCATAGTAGTATATTAATGGCATGTATGAGAGGGGAAACTTGGAGGCATATAGTTCCTTGTAAATCCTTCATAACATGGCAACCATGTATTGATCGAGTCTTCTGAGTGATTGTGGGGTACCCACCAGTGGGTTTGAGTTTGAATTGCTTATCTAGCTTGTACCAGATACGACATAGATATTTGGTTGAATGTTTAAACTCACCAAGAATTTCGTTGTCTAGCTTCTTGTTCCCTTTCTCCAGATGATATCATTTGGCCAGGTCTGTGGGCAGGAATGGTGCCATGGGTTCTCCCATAGCGTTGCAGACAAACTTGTTCCCCACATCCACATGCTTTAGTATCTAGGCAAGGGAGTTGGTGTTAGGTAATACAACAACATGGGCTACTACTATGAATATCCTAGACTTTCTAATGTTTTTCAAAATATTTAGTTCGTCCTCGTCCTCAAAATCCATAGTGAATCTTTGTTTTTTGAAAATTTGATACACATCCCCCCATCTAAGTACACCTTATCCTTTTTATAAGAATGTGTAAGTGTCGTTTTACATAGCCCTGACAATGTCTGGTTCATCTTCGACTTGAAGGTCGCTTCTAGAAGCCTCAATGGTAGGTGCTTTGCTGGTTTTTTTCTTTTCCAGAGACATATCTGAATCTACAAATTCAGATATGGGATTAGTATCAATAATATAATGGGCATGGTTTGATCAACAATTGTTTGCACATGTAGAAAATTCTATCTAATTTGTTGTGTGTAGTACCTGAGGATTCACTAGTGTTGATGTTAGGTGGGAGGTCGTCATCTGACGATGAGAGTATAATAGTATGCATGGTGAATTTTCAAACCTTAATGGAAAAGGAAGGAGCCAACTCTTGATCAGAATGCCTAATGCTCATAATCGAAGTAGTTCATATGAACTGCTCTGATGGTAATCGAAGGAGATGATGTTAAATATGTTGACGACTTGGCATGTAAATCGGAGAACTTGGTGAAAAGAGCTAAGATGAACACTAGAAGAGTTAATGGAAATGTCATTGATGATCCCTTAAGTGCATTAGAGGATTTTGTGTGAAATGCTCTGATAGGTCTATGTGTGAATCAAAGAATTTAACAATAACTAGACATGTGGGTAACTTGGTGTATCAGGGGAGTTGAAATAAAAAATGCCAATGTATGTCGAGCCAGTTGTGGGAAGGCTTCTGATGGGACCAGAGAAGTTCATATGAAAGTCTCCAAAAAAAGTGAAATTCATACAAAGGTAAAGTGGGCACTCAAGTATGGAGACCGGTCATATTTGTGTTGACTCCTCTGGTGAGAACCAAAGGAGTTTAGATTAACGTATTCACAAGGTTGGAGACTTTTTTGTGTGAAACATGACGGTTAAAACCAAAAGATTATACAACAATATTTTTGGTTTACATATCGAATTCACACTAAGTCTTGGCACAGGGTTTAGTTCAAGTTCTGAGGTCGAAATATATGGTTGCAAGAGTTGGATCCTCCCTATTCGAGGGGTTTGGAGTAGGTCTAAAGAAATTTGTGTTTTCCCTGGTCAAGGTTGAGGATAGACTAGTTTTGCGACAAAGAATATGTATCGATTAACCTGACTTGATGGCAGGACCAGGAGAGCATCGTTTGTGGCCTTCAAAATTCCTGGACCATATATGACTATGGAAAAGCATGACACTAGGAAAGGTAACGATTGAGGCGAAAAGGTAGGTTGGAAGGGTTGAAGGTGCTCAAAGGAAAAAGAAAACAAAAAATTGGGGGGGGAGGATTACATGAATTCTTGGCAGGGTTGATTCCTCTTTTAAATGTACAAAAACCCTAACCCTAGAAGTATTCAAAGAGTAAGAACTGAGGGCATACCTAGCACTCACGGACACTTGGATGATCGTTATTGGTGTGATTCTATCATGCCTTTGAAATACCCACTCTTATGTTTTTACCCCTTTCCTTGGTATTTTGATGAATAAACGTGAATAACGAGAGGGGGAACAATTTATTTTATAAGCATTGGGTGCATTAAATGTGTGATATGACATCGAGAGGGATCCATAAAGTTGGTGAAAATTCCTCCGATATGCATCGAAGGACTTCGTGGGAAAGTCCTCAGTGCATATTGGAGGACTTGGTACAAAGGGTGTCAATGCTCTTCAGAGGAGAAGGCATCAACTCCTCCAATTTGACGAGAGGAGCTTATACGAACTCCTTTGGTTAAACCGAAGGAGTTAATACGAAATTGTGCGATGGAAAAGAGCAGTCGAAGGGAAATGCACGAAGCTCACTGATGGTTATCGGAGATGCTAGAAGGAACTCCTCCAATTTACATCAGAGGAATTTGTGGCAACTCCTTTGATGTACATCAGAGGATTTTGTACAAACTTTACCAAAAATCCAAAGCTCAAATATTAAGGCAGCGCGGGTAGCTCAAAAATTTTCTAAGAGATGAGAAAGAATCGTAATCTCGACTAAACCCAGAAGAGATAACTTTCTTAGAGTGGGAGGTGGCTTGTTGAAACTCAAGTCAAGATACTTTTAAAGGGAAAAAAAGCGGGGGGCTCTATTTTCTTGGAGGGGGATTTGCAAGCAATTTACAAGGAAATGGAGGGTTGTTGGGGCCTCACACAACAAGCGGTTAATGCATGTCAAGAATCCTTATGGATTCGATGGATCCTTTTAGAGTTTGGATTCTAGAAGTATAATTTGACCACCCTCTGGTGCGATAATCAGAGTGCCATCAAGCTCGCCAAATATCCACTTCAAGATCAGTGCAACAAACACATCGATCTATACATGAAATTCATCATAAAGCTCATTCATGATCGATTTATTGAAGTTCTCTTTTTCCCTACAGAAGATCAAGTTGTAGACTTTTTCACAAAGTCTCTTATAGAAGAAAATTTTTCCAAACTTCAACCTATGTTAGGAGTTTAGGAAGTTGTCATTAACGGGGGATAGGCTCTAATGCCTCCTTCCTTATCCTATTGTTTTGCCTTTGTAAATCCTTCAATCATTTCCCAAATTTTTCTTAATCGGCGATGTTAGGATATTTAGAGACTTAAGATTTAGTCAAGATCAACTTGGTCTAAAGTGTCTTTAGTTAAAAGTTTGTTACTTAGTGTGTTTCTTTAATATGCATTAGTATGCATTTGTAGTTATGTAATACAATGGTCATGATATGTTCTAGAAAATACAAATCATATTCTCCTCAATCTTAAAAACTACGTTGATCTATGGATTAACGCCTGATTGGTCCATGATCTCTATATAAAGAGCATGAAGGGTCATTTGTTGATAATTGATTGTGAGAAAATCTCTTGTAAAATATTTTTGTTTTTCATTAATATATCTCCACAAGTGGCCATGTTGGTTGGGGCCATAGATTATTTCCCTCTTCGAGGATTTTAACCATGTAAAAACATCAGTGTGTTGATATTTGATATGGTTGTATGAGTGGTTAATAAAGGTGTTCATCTTGTGTTGGAATACCCTATTTTTTCGTACATGGTGAAGACAATCATTACTCAAGTAAGAACTTCATGCTGTCATGGCTAGTATTCATCTGAATACACCTCCCTATGAGATATGGGTTCCAAGTCTCTATTTCCTGAAGGATAGTCATGATTTCCTTCTCAAACATGGGTTTTTCCAAATTATGGTCACACAATTGTTTATTGGTGAATGCCAAGGGGTGTCCTTTTTGCATTAATACTACTCTAAGGACTCTCCCTAAAGCATCACATTCTAAGACAAAAGTATTATTAAAGTCGGGAACTATTAATACGGGAGTGGTGCACATGGCATCCTTTAAAGTAGTGAAGGTTTGTGCTTCTACCTCACTCCAAACAAAGGCATTCTCTTTAAGGAGTGAAGTTAGGGGAGTTGCAATTTTGACATCATTTTTTACAAATTTCCTATAGTAGCCTATAGGTTCTAAGAATCGCCTTAATCTCTTCATTGTTTTGGGATGGGACCAATCTTTCATAACCGCTAATTTCTTGGGATCATCTCATACTTCCTCTTGACTTACAATGTGACCAAATTATTCAACCTCAAGAGCCCAAAAACCACATTTGGAGCACTTCACAAATAATTGGTTGTCTCTCCATAGTTGCAAGGGATTGTCAACATTTTTTATGTGTGATTCCCATGTTTTATTGTAGATCAAGATATCATTGAAGAATACTAGAACAAACTTGCAAAGGAAGGGTTTCAAAATATTGTTCATGACACTTTGGAAAGTGGATGGAGCATTACAAAGGCCAAAATGCATCACTTGAAACTCATAACGACCTTCATGAGTTCTGAAGGTTATCTTTGGAATGTTTACCTATTTCATCCTTATTTAGTGGCATCATGAGTGTAGATCAAGCTTAGTGGAAAAAAAAAATATTCGTGAATTTCATCAAGGATATCATCAATAACAGGGATGGGAAACTTGTCGTTTATTTTCAACTTATTAAGAGATTGAAAATCAGGACACATGCACCAAGTGTCTTCCTTATTTATTACCATGACTACTGGCAATGAGTAAGGGCTTGTACTAGCATGTATGACCTCTTCCTCCAACATCTCATGAATGATATTTTATATTTCATTCTTTTATGCAAAAGAGTGGTGATGAGGATGTATATTTGGTGGTTGACTTCATGGAATCGTGGGAATTTTGTGGTCATGCACTCCACGAGAAGTGGGTAAACCCTTTGGTGTCTCGAAGACCTGATGATGTTTGTAAAGGACTAGCTACAACTCTGGGTGGATTTATTGTGTTGGGTTATCCATAAATTGTATGACATTAAATTGGGCAATAATTCCAAAGTGTTACTTATTTAATAAATTATCTTTATAATGAGAACTGACTATTTCAGGAAAGCATGCCTGAAGCCCTCAAAGGGTGTGTAGATGAAACTCTTTATTGAAACTCAGACAGAGTTCTTTAAAATCCAAGTTGACTAGTCTCAACATGTGTAGCTATTCTACCCACAATATTGTATCACACCCACCCATATCGATGGGAAATAGATGGGTTTTGAGCATATAGTTTCCCATATAGAATCTAACATTTTCACATATTCCCCCATATTTCTTCATACCTCCACTAGTGATAATGATTTGAAAGTTCGACACTGGGTGTACAAAACAATGGGTTTATTTTTCCACTCTTGTAAATGAAATTATGAGCATTTCCACTGTCAACTAGGACTATGACTTTCTGGTTTTTGGTGCTTGATGTAACTTGTGAGTTCCAAGGTTTGTGGAGTTGAAATGCTTGATAATACATGTAGGGAGATAAGTGTTTCTTCATGAGAGAATGGAGGTTTTATATCTACCTGAGTCTGAGTGTTGATTTCTTCAACTTGTAACTTTGGTGTCTTTGTGATACTAATGTCTTTAGTCAATGCCCAAGTGGTCATACCAATATAGAATAATTTATGTTCTTTACACCAATGACCTGGATCATTTTTTCATCACAATTATTGCAGATTCGTCATTTTTGGTGATCTACCATTTTTTGTTGGAGACAACTTCTGTACTTTCAAGGGATGAGTTAAAGTTGTGCTTGGAGAAGTACCCTGGGGAGGATGAGTGTAGAGAGTGAAGGTTGGATTTTTTGTTTTTGCATTGATCATTGACAGTCTTTGCTTCTATGACTCTTTTCATTTCTTCCAACCAAGTAGTAGGATGTTTCATTCTAA
This sequence comes from Picea engelmannii, assembly GCA_009831015.1. Taxonomy (NCBI): domain Eukaryota; kingdom Viridiplantae; phylum Streptophyta; class Pinopsida; order Pinales; family Pinaceae; genus Picea; species Picea engelmannii. Next base: position 236,275 of record ML785878.1, read on the forward strand.
CTTGTGCTTGAATATCCTCATTGAGGCCACTAATGAAACATTATTTATAGAAAGTATATATTAAGTTCTTTGTATAGATGGTTAATTGTCCAAAGGCCATCATAAAATATGTGACTGAGCTTGTTTGGTGTAACTTGGTAATCCACCCAAAATAGTGAGTATATTCCTTGAAACATGCATAGACAAATTTAGCAAATTGACTCCAAGCAATGTAGCCCGCATATGCTTTTTTATTCCATTCTCGCCATTGCCATTGTTGTGAATCTAGATATAGGACCGCCACCCCTAGTTTCACCATTTCATCAGTAATGTGATGGAGGTAAAAGTTATGTTCCATCTGGGTAACCCATCCTAATAGGTCAGAACCATCAAACTTATTCAGGTCCACCTTAGTAGAATAGTGCCAGATGTTAATATCCATTGATCTATTGTTTTGAAGACCCAACGAGTCTGGGTGTTGGTGTCTTCAACTTGTAACTTTGGTGTCTCTATGATATTGATGTCTTTAGTTAGCGCTTGAGTGGTCATATCAATTTGGAACAATTTATGTTATTTACATCGGTGACTTGGATCATTTTTTCATCACAATTATAGAAGATTCCTCATCTTTGGGGATCTACCATTTCCCATGGAGACAACCTTTATACTTTCAACGGATGAGTCAAATGTGTGCTTGTTGAAGTACCTTGGGGAGGATTATTGTGAAGAGTGAAGGTTGGATTTTTTGTTTGTGCATTGATCATTGTATCTGCTTCTAGGACCCTTTGCATTGCTACCAACCATGTAGGAGGATGTTGCATTATAACTTATGCTTGAATATCCTCATTGAGACCACTAATGAAGCATTCTTTATAGAAAGAATATATTAAGTTCTCTGTACGAATAGTTAATTTTCTCAAAGGCCACCATAAATTTTATGACTGAGCTTGTTTGGCGTAACATAGTAAGTCACCCCAAATAGTGAATATATTTCTTGAAGCATGCATAAACAACTTTAGAAAACTGACTCCAAGTGATGTAGCTTACATATGATTTTTTATGCCATTCCCACCATTGCCATTTCTCTAGATATAGATATGGGACCCCACCTTGAGTTTCATCATGTCACCAGTAATGCCCTGGAGGAAAAAAAAATGTTCCATATAGGTAACCCATCTTGATGGGTCGGGACCATAAAAAATATTCAAATCCACCTTAGGAAAATAGTGGCAGATGTTATTATCCATTGATCTATTATTGTGCAGACTTTACGAGGGTTGTGGGTGGCTAAATATACCTGAGTTAGAATTTTCTTCCTAGTGTGGCTCAATGTGTTTTGTAGTCCAATGATCATTTTTTGGTATACTACGAGCTGGCATACACATCAAATTCTTAGTCGATTTGTTTCCAAATTAAAGTTGTTGAACTTCTCATCTAGTGTCTTATTCAACTTCTCATCCAGTTTCTTATCCAACTTCCTATCCAAATGTTAATCCAAATTCTCATTGAACCTAGCTATTTAATCATGAATTTAATTAAGTTGATCTTCCTTGTCATCCAACTTGCTTGTAGTATAGTGGTTGTTCATGTTGTTTAGAGAAGTATGAGGTGGTTTATAGGTACCTTTCATGGGTTAGCTTACCAAAAAAGGTTACTTGGTCCTAGGGACAAGGGAGTGTCAGGTGTTATAGCTCTTTGATATACATGTGGTGTCCAACAATAGTACTCAAACCAATATCTCAGGGCACTAACTAAGAAGGATCAACGATGGCCTTAGTCATACCACTCGACTACCCAGGAATAGAGAGTGATCTCCTTGAGTGATGTTCTTTGTGTACTATAGAAACAAGATGACCGATTGATTTTTCTAAGGATAGTTTCAAGTATACCTAGGGGACTTCCTATATACCCAAGGGTACGTGGAAGTGATAATCCATATATAGGTATTGTCTAATGTGGTACTACTTGAAGGGGTACCAACAAGGGTTGCAAGGATTTCCAACAATGTGATCCCACTTGTATTTCCAGCATGTATTATTCCATTGTCATAGTTTTTCCTGTTGAACTATAGATCACTGTGTTATTTAAAGACACCAAAATACATCTCTAAAAAAAAAAAAATTAAGTATGAGCTTGTTAATCCTAGAAAAAACTCTTAAAATCACTAGAAAATAACTTGTACAAGTTAGGGCTTGAGGTAAAAAATGCAAAATAATCACAACTTCAATTATACTTATCTTTTTGGATACTATGACCCTAATTATGAAACACCGCAACTTTTTTGGACTGAAATCTATGCACTATGTCAAAATATATCCAATCTACGAAATTTGCAGTCGTTACTCGAAAAATCCTAAAAAAATGTAGATTTTGAATTGACGATATGTCCACTTCCCAAATTCAATTTTGGACGATTGTTTTTTGAAATGTGGTATTTTTTTGAGAGGAATTCAGTTCTTGAGCTAGATTTTCCAAATTATGCACATGAAGTTTCAAAAATTGACCTTAATGTTTCCATCCTCCTTTTCCAGTCAAAATCAGAAAAAAGAAGAAAAAAAAATTTCACTCTGTGCCCAAAAATTCTCCCACTTCATGCCCAAGAAAGTTATTTGATATGACTTGTCTTAACTCCACAAATTTAGAGAAATAACATAAAATTTATTGCAAAACCCAAGAACACAAGATAAAAGAGAGATAAAAATAGAGAGTTATGTTCACTTGCCTCTTCAAGGGGTCAACCTCCAAGAGCAATGCTCCAAATACAATAACAATTCTTGAAAAATACATGACCTTATACTCAATATACAACTATCCATAGAGAATCGTAACTACCTATGCACCCTTATAATGAGGGCCGACCAATTAATTTGATCCTTATAACTAAAAAAGACCCTTTATTACAATTAATGAATATTAACTAACTATTTAATGAGTCTTATTCAAGGAAGGTGACCTCATACATTAATTAAGTATCTAAGGGAATTAGGGTAGGATCCTAACATATTTTAAGGTTTTGGTTGCAACAGTACAGGTTGTTAAGGCCATCGTTTCAAATAAGTTGTGATTTTGACCTCGAAAAAAAAATGTTTCTCTTGGCCCCACTTTTCATTTTCAGGGTTGATTTTAATGGTTTTGTTGGCAAAAATTATGAGGTTGTTAAGGTCGTGGCTGCAAAAGGTGGTAATCTTAACCCCGAAAAAAGGGGTGTTGCTAGTAGCACCACTTTTCCATTTGGGGGTTGATTTTGGTGTTTTTAACTAAAACAATATGGGTTTTTAGAGATAAAGCTCTTGTTTTGAGGTCACAATTATCATCATGTAGGTAACTATGTTGATATTTTTCTGTGTAATGCATGTCATGGTTGTTAGGTTGGTGTTATAATGAGATATATGTTAGATAGATTCAATTTTTAAAGGACAAAGTTGAAATCTTTCAAATATTTTTTGGTTCTAGCCAAGTTTGGGAATCTCTTAATAGTTTTTGAGATTCAAGCAATATTTTATTTTAACTCAAAACCCATAAAATACCATGGTTGCAAAAGGTGGTAATATTAACCCCAGAGAAAAAGGGCACTACTTGTAGCACCATTTTTCTATTTATGAGTTGATTTTGGTGTTTTTAACTAAACGATATGGGTTTTTAGATGTAAATTTCATGTTGTAAGGTCACAATTCTCATCAAGTTGGTAATTATGTTGATATTTTTGCACATAATGTGTGTCATAGTTGTTATGTTGGTGTTATAATGAGATATATGTTAGATAGATTCAATTTTTAAAGGAAAAAATTAAAATATTTCAAATATTATTTGGTTCCACCCAAGTTTGGGATTCTTTGAATAGTTTTTGAGATTCAAACAATATTTTATTTTAACTCAAAACCCATAAATGGTTTGTTTTTTTTTTTTTAATATCATGCTTTTTATGATAATGTTATAGAGTGATATGTGTTTGCTTGGTTTGTTTTTTAGTTGAACCTGCATATATTTTTATTTTTATGTAATGCATGTAATTGATGTCATATTGGCATTATAGTTGGATATACGTCAGATCCATTCTTTGTCATTCTTAACATTCTATAAGAACTTGTTTTATATATTGTGTTATTATCACATCTGTTTGTCTTCGTTTGTCGTAGTAATCAGGTTGACATTATAGAGATATATATGTCGAGAATGTTTGTTTTTAAATAGAAAACCTACAAAAAAAATATTGTTATGCCAATATTATAAGCTAGATCTCGTATCGGTTATTCTCATCATTTTGTATGAACCCATGTTTTATGTTGTGTTTTTCAAACAACAAGATATAAAAATTTATTTTATGTTATTAAGACTTGGATGATTACATTGAATTTGTTGGAACATTGGGTTCCATCATAAACCTCACCTTATCGGTTAAGGAAGCTGACCAATTTTTTGAGTTAGTGAGTCACTAAACTATTAGTTAACTGTGTCCACTTTAGATCCCAAATCCACCTTTTATGGAAAAGTGAAAGCCGCTCCATATTGTGATTGTTGGTTTGGTCCATGACTGGAACCTATTTATAGATGATCCTTATGGATTAATTTATCATCATCAAGAGAGATCTCTTTGTGCTCTGATGGAGCATGCTTGTGCTTCGATGCAATGGTGTCTTTAGACACCACCACTGCGTTTGGATCTCCTATTCTCCTCTATGGTTATTCACATGTCCCAACATGGTATTAGAGCTGATGGTTTTGTAATCTCAGGTTCGCAGAGAAGAATTAGATGAGAATGAGACAGTGGGAAGCCGTTATGGATTGATCTATGTTGAAGTTTGTTATCCAGTGTTTTCTAGACATTGGTTGTTTTAATTAAGCTCAATTCACCTTTTTTTTTTATGTGCCCTATCCGTTTTGCATAATCTCTCTCATCGAATTATTATCGAGTTATTTTATTTTTTTATGGGTTACATAAACTATGCCGAAGCTGGTGTAAAATTCAAATAGACTAATTTTTACCCTCATGTCAAACTGCATCTCGACCAGAAGTTTTATATGCAAGGCATCGTCGACTTGTTTGCTTACTTGTCATTCTTCATACGCCACGGCCAGGAAATGAGTTTGTGAGCATTTTCTGCTCATTGATTGAGTCTTGAATTGACTAGTGAAGGAGGGTTCAATCAACTCGCTACCAATATCTAGGTACATGTGAAACCAATTGTGGATCAACAAACTAGATATATGACTAGTGTGGTGGTTCAATCGACCAGTCCCTTGATCAAACATTCACTCCATTTGACATTTGAATCGACTGAATAGCTCTCCTTTCAATGCAATGGTGACTATGATCCAACCAAACCACCTATTTGACTCGTGGATATTGGTCGACTCAACCAAACCCTCATGGATTCAAACCCTTGGCTTGGTCTAACTATCTTTGTTACCAACTCGAAGGGAGATCCGACTAACCATCGATCTGACTTGGCTAGAGATACACCTTTTTAACATAGATTGACTGGTACGACTCGATGTTTTATTGACTATTTTTTCTTGTGGATCCACAGATTGATTGGAGGGTGAATACGTAAATCATTTTTTAAATCAAACACCCTAGAACCGGTTAAAACCCTTGAGTGTGCAATATTGATTTGGAATTTATTTGATCAACTCACTCAAGTGGTCGACTTGCACCTAGAATATGACCCATTTCCCAATGTTTTGTGGTCAATTACTTATTGGAGGTTGAATACTAGAAGATTGACTAGTGAAGCCATACTTATCGTTTGTGGTCAACTTCCTCATCCACACATTTCTTTGCAAAATTGGTACCTTGGTTCTTTCCCTCTATCGACAATGGGCATGCTTGATGAATATGAAGTCCTCGTGCTTCAGAAATTGCAGGAGATTCATGAGAAAAATGCCATTTCCTTGGAAGAATATCATAATCGACTTCGTACAGTGGTCACTGGCTTGAAAAATGTCGTTGCACAGTTGCATACTGAGAATCAATGATTGAATAATGAACTAGATACAACCCATACCCCCAGTTGGAAGATGAGGTTTTCCTTTTTCAAACTAGCCTTTTGTAGTAGTTTGATGAGAAAACTAGGAAATTTTTTGACCTAGAACAAACAATGGAGACTATTTTCTAGGATCCGGTAGATGAATTTGGAAATAAATCAGATCTTGTTGATGATGTAGAGAAGGAATTTCTTTCTCATTGATAAATTTTTCCTTGAATACAAACATTTATAGACTGAAAGAATCTAATACCTATCTAGCAAACGAAATTCCCATTTACGTGCCTCTATTGATGAGCCTAGTGAAGAAGCTACTCCTGTTCAAGAAGATAGAAACCACTTGTTTGATGAATATCAATATTTGAAAGAATAATATGATTCCATATTACTACAGCTAATTAAGAAGGATGTGACTATTCAGAGCTTCCAGGACTTCAAATAGAAACTTGAAGAAGAAGTTCTTCAGCTGCAAAATACTGAAAAGAAGAATATTGGTGTTGAGTTGCCAGAGTCACTTCTTGTTTCTTCCACCGTTACTACTTTTGATTATATTCTAGTTTTTTGTGAGAATACTACTAATGACTGAGTTGTTTCTCCCAACTTTGAAAAACACACTACAGGCATTGGGTCTCAAATTCTCAGCGATATTGGATATGTCGGAGGAGGATTTGGGAAGAATGGGCAAGGTATTGATGTTCCTATTACACTCAAGATGAAGTCACGAAGAACAGGTTTTGGAAATGATATTTTCATTGCCTCCCTACCTACACCTGGCCTTTCTACAACCAAGGAATTTTATTTGTTGCAGGTGGAGTTTAGACTGGTTTTCCAAAAGAGAAACCTATTGTTGATTGTGCTAAATAGATTGATGAGTTGTCTATTCCTAACACGCCATAATTTGAGCATGTTGTTGTAGATGAGATTGTTGTTGATATGTTGGGTTGTTATACTCCTAAGAGTGAACCAAAATATGAGCCTACTTCCTTTGATCAACTAGCACAAAACTTTGTGCCTTATCATCATCCTCACCACCAAAATCAAAGGAATGGAAAGCATGCTTTCAGATATTTGCCGAAGAGACATGAAAGACAAAATCGTGGACCAACACCAACTACCATGATATATTTTGGTTAGGTTGATGAATGGTCATGGGAGAATATATACATATGCTTGAGGAATTCATATGATTGTGTATCATCAGTTATACAATCGTGCAATGCTCCTCTTTCTTACTAATTTCTTTGGAATAGTCGATCAAGGATCGACCAGACATAACAGTCAACTAGAGCTTGCTTGGATTTTAGCCAACTAAGGTTTGATCAGAGATGACAGTCAACTAAAGGATTCAACTAGATATTCATCAATTGAGTTTCAACTAGTTTTTTTTCATCAAAAATTGTTTTCGACGAGCACTTTTGCTACTCCTTATCGATTCCCTCAGCTGTGTTTAAGGGGGGGAGTAATTGAATTTGTTGACGTATACACCCAACTGATTTCTTCTTGTTGACTCAAATATTTCTTGTTAAATAGACTTGTATTTGATAAGACTGGCCGAACCATGTTCATTTGTGTTGTTGGGAGATGTACTTCCGCTCATTGTAACTAATAAATAGATTGTTGGATTGACAAAGAATTATTATCCTGGTGCATTTATTTTCTAGTCGATGATCAATTAGCCTGTGTTGTCTTGTTATTTAGTTGGTTGATCGATTGGAACTATTTTGGACAGAAGTTTTGCAACCATTTTGCATTGGATGACTTCCTTTTTCCTTTATCAACATTGATGGTGATTAGACTTATTTAGGAGTGTTGTTATACTATCTTTGATCAAAATTTGCAGTTGGAACAAATTCAAGGGGGAAAGATGTGTAATTTTTTTCCTCCAAACTAAGTTTATGAGGGAGTGTTGGAACATTGGATTCCATCGCAAACCTCACCTTTTTCTTTAAGGGAGTTGACCAATTCTTTGAGTCGATGACCGACTAAACTATTGGTTGACTATGTCCAATTCGGATCTCAAATCCACATTTTATGAATAGGTATTACCAACTCCATCCCATGATTTTTGGTTTGGTCCATGACCAAGACCTCTTCATAGATGATCCTTATGGATTGTTCTATCATCATTAGGAGAGATATCTTTGTGTTCTCATGGAGTGTGCTTGTGCTTCAATGAAGCAGTGTCTTTAGACACCCCCAATGCCTTCAAATATCTTATTCTCCTCTGTGGTTATTCACATGTCCCAACAGCATTGTTAAAGATCCACTGAAAAATAAAAAGCATCCTTATCGATAGAGGAGAAAGAGAGAATTCCAATGCATTAGAACTATCCTAGATAGATCACACCAAGTGTTAATCATTTATGTACAGTATCAATAGGTGGACAAATATGGTTTTCCTAGCCAAGAATGTGCCAATCCCATATCTACACACCAAAGGTTGTTTCACGATAGGTACTTATCAAAATGTGTAAAATATTTGGTTAGAACTTTGCTTTTTATTAGTGTTTCTCCAACTAAGATACACAGCGAATATGTTTCAGATGATTTCTACACAACAAACTAATGAAAGTTTACTAGTAATGGGGAGAGATGAATTCTTATCAAAAAGAGACTATTAAATCAAAGAAAATTGATTGATGATCCATTGTATTGGATTCATGAGGATCACTCCCCTGATGTTCATTATTGGGTAGAAAGGAATGAGGTATATGTGTTATTACCAAATCGAGAGTCATTCATGGTAGGGATAATGATGAGATGGCAAGTGGAGCATGATGTTAATCATGGGTGTTATGAGGAAAATATCTCTATGGCTAGGGGTAAACCACAATAGGCAAAAATGAATGCAGAAATCAACTCTAATCTCAAGTATGTCAGATAAACAAATATTCTACCAAGACAAGATTAGATGCCTACCTCGTCCAGACGTTCGATGAAGTCCATCGTTGAGCACTCGACCCAAAGCAATATACCTGCAACTAGTCCTCAACAACCAAGCAACGCAAGCATATGGTGATAATATATATTGTTAGCACATTCAATAACATAATCAATCAACATTCCTAACAAATACACCCATGGAATAATAATTCAAATATTTGTGAGATATTAATTGGAAGAGAAAAGAGTATTTCTATTAAGATATAATCAGCAGAAGTGAATGAGTTACAAACTTCCGTGTCGGCACGATTCAAAACCGAGAAACTAAGTTCCTTCCAGTTGGGCCTCCACCACTTATATTCTCCACCAAAGAAAATCTCATATAAGAGAGACATTGAAGTTCTTAATCAATAAGGGAAGAGCTTGGGGGTTGAACAATGTGTTCAGACTTAAAGGAAAAAGGGATGCAGACTCAATGTGAAGTGAATAATCTCTCCAGAGTAACTTTGCTCTCGAAGTTGAATTATTTCTCCTATTTTCCATAGCTCAAATTTGGCCCATTTATAGCCTTCAAGTGGAACTGAAGGGACGAGTCAGAACGTTTTCAGTATATGGAAGGCCAAGGATCATTGATCTTGTGACGTGACATGGAAACCCGACACCATTTCTTAATTTTGGGCACATTTCCCGATGTATACGGGTTGTAGTGGTGCAACCTGCATATACGCATGTTGTAATATAGGCAGGGCGCATATATGTGGAAAAATAACATTTTTAGCTCTGGGATTTTGCAAAAAGGGACTTCAAATCTACATAGGGAAATGGAAAAAGTCCCTATGTGAAAGATTGCATGGGGTGAGGTAAGTCTTGCTATAACAGATTCCCCCTAATGTGTGAGGTCAGAGGAGTATCTGTGATGGCCGAAATACATTATAAAAACCCAGAAGTGAAGTAATGGGGACCCAGCTGGAAGAACTAGTTTCTCATTACAATATGTATTGACTTTGCATACATGGCTACCAATTTGAATTACGTTGTAGATCCATGTGAAAATATACCAAACAATTGTCCATGGCCATGAATAGGTAAATACAAATGTGGTTACATGCCAAAGGTTGTCATAGTCATGAACAAGGTCCAGTAAAACCAGTCTCAAAATCAATCTGAAGATATTTGTATACAATGGAGTACAATTTGATCTCCCATTATCATTGAAGTCACATAGGTATTGGTTCAATGAAAAGGTAGCAACATCTCAGGAAATATGAAACTATAAATTGATGTCTTCAAGTCTTCTACACAATCTGCCAAAGTTGCAATTCTACATAATGTGAATAAAGGAGTTGAGGTCGAAAACAATGAGACTTTGTTTGATTACCAGTCATTGAGGTATACCGTTAACAAACATGAGACAGCCTATTGATGATGAAAGTAGGTATCAAGGCACCGAGTACATTCTTACAAGTGTGAATAAAGGAGTTGGGGTCGAACACTTGAATAATCCATCGATCAGGAGACGTTGATGTATTCCCAACTGTCGATGGCGAGAGAAACTGCCACTAATGATTGCAAGCCTCTAGGTACTCATAAGACTCTAGGTCTCGTCTCCAGAATAGATGAGCTGAGGTCGATGGAAGGAGACCTGCTGAAAGGAAGAATTAAGGCATATCTCATCATTCAGCACGAGGTACAAATCAGGAGCTTGATGATTTGGAGGAAATTGAAGGAAGAACGTGTTCACGAACCAGCCACCCTGTGTGTCTTTTGTGTTTGTCGAGTGCAAGCGGTACATGAAAAATACCCTTTGAGTAACAGCCAATGAGGAAAATTGTTGAAAAAGGCGAGGAAACCACCAATAAGGCTAATGGAATCCAAAAAATTGCATGAATCCCAATGTGTGAATAGATGTCATGCCTTCGAACACAAGGGAAACCACCTAGTCAACGACCAATGATGAAATGTCGGTTGTTGGGTTCAATTTTACCTACCAATGAGGAAAGTAGGACCAAGGTGTGCAATAGAACTACAGATTCATGTGATTCTGAGACAAACTGAGGGTATGGCTAACATGCAAAGTCCAAAGTTCTGAGGAATGGTCGAAACAGATTGATAGACATCCTTTGAACAAGAGCATGGACATATGGAATAATCCGGTAGCATAGACTCAATGATGAAATAATTAGATGTAGGAGGGATCAATCAAACTCTCCATAGGGACTGGAAGAGTAACCAGACAGAGGAGTAAACTCTTTGTAACAAGCTCAACTTCCTAAGGCCATGCTAAACCCAAAATTATGATGACAAATGGACCCAAAAAAAATTTGTTATGTTCAAAAGCGACATGACTGTTGCCAATATAAGATAATACTCCCTTCCCGCTCATCTTTTTTTTTTTTCATAGTCAAATGAATGTTATGATACCGAGAAGGTAATGAGTGTCGCAAGTAAGAAAAACTAGTTCCAACAGTGGAACATACATATGCTCAATGCAAGGAGATGCATGCGGGAGATGGAAACTCGAGGGAATGTTCCCTCCTAGGTATAGGGTGTCAAGTTGTGAAGGATATAAATGTAAGGTAGCTAGAGAGGTAGTGGGGGGGCCCAAAGGGCCCATAGTGATAATAGTGGAGGTCATTCAATGTAAGGTGGACTAGATCCACTATATTATTAAATAAGACCCACTATGGTAGTTAGATATAATAAATGTAAGAGGACTTCTTAGAAGGTTTTACTTCTAGAAGATTCCTCCTCTAGAATGTTCTCAGGTGATGGTAGCACTATATAAAGGGGTTTAAGCAATGTAATGAGAGATGAAGAGAAATATTGTGTTTGGAGCGGTAGCTCAATAGGAGGATGCCCCCTTGAAGAGGCAAGTTAACAGGAGAGGATCCCTTCCATAATAGGATCCATTGTATGGTGTTGCCCTACCCTAAGGGTTTGATGGTAATAAAGGAGATTTTGCATATTGTTCTTGTATATATATTGTGATACTTTGTATTCAGGTCTTTGGATCTTAACAATTGGTATCAGAGCACTTTCCTTGGGCAGACATTGTGGGCAAATATTTTTTATTTTTGCAGATTTTTTTTTCGGAGAAGAAAAAAGAGGGCTGCGACATTCCAGACATTTTCAGTATATTTTTGTACAAAATTGTAGAAAGGGGTTGTATATCTGAGTTCCTCTCAGAAAAACACCCAAGTTAAAAGAAAAAATCGTCTGAAACGGAGTCCGGAAGGTCAAGATATTGAGGTTTTAAAATCTGCAATTTTTCAGGGTTTTTTCTGCGGACGGCGGCGCGATTTATTTTTATTTCTGTAGCATTTGGAGGCCGAATTTGCCCAAATAAATT
>ML785878.1:249291-259581 GCA_009831015.1 Picea engelmannii
CCTTACATTCCATCCCCCTTATGAAAGCGTTGTCCTCAACGCTTGATGTACAACCATATACCAGGGTCCCATGGATAAGTGTGGACCGTAATGCTGAAGAAGACTGAAGAACCAAAGTCCCATGTAGAAAGGAAATCCACCATACTGAAGTAGTCCAACCACCATTGTAAGCCCGGGTCCCACGTCCAAGTTCTCATGTAGTAGGGTAGTAGGGTAGAGATTATATTAATGTAAGGTAGCTAGAGAGGTAGTAGGGGGACCCAGAGGGCCCATAGTGATAATAGTGGAGTTCATTCAATGTAAGGTGGACTAGGTCCACTATATTATTAAATAAGGCCCACTATGGTAGTTAGATATAATAAATGTAAGAGGACTTATTAGAAGGTTCTACTTCTAGAAGATTCCTCCTCTAGAATGTTCTTAGGTGATGGTAGCACTATATAAAGGGGTTCAAGCAATGTAATGAGACATGAAGAGAAGTAGTGTATTTGGATCGGTATCTCAATAGGAGGATGCCCCCTCGAAGAGGCAAGTGAACAGGAGAGGATCCCTTCCATAATAGGATCCATTGTATGGTGTTGTCCTACCTCAGGGGTTTGGTAATAATAAAGTGTGGTTTCTTATATCTTGCTTGTGTATCTATTGTGTATTCAGTATTTGTGGTGATTATATTGGTAGATCTATTCAGGTACTTAACAATAAACAAGGATCTACTTGGTTGAGAATGCAAAACTGTTGAGGCAAACGGTTTATAATGCAAAGCAAGAACCGGTAATAGGCTCAATATTGCAAGCAGGGGCATGAGATGCAATCACAACTTAACGCCAAAAATGTCCTTTTTCATAATATTAGTCTACTTGGTTTGAAAAAGAGATAAAATTGTACCAAATAGACGTCCTTTCAAATCCAATTTACGAGTGTGAAAGAGACAAGTTTACTCGACAATATTTTCGCTTTTTGAAAACGAGTCGGAAAAGAGCTTAAATCAAACTCGCTTAGGAGTCCTCTAGGTATAGGTCAGCATGTTTATGAGTGAGAAATGAGGTTCATCATAAAGTCATGTATTAGCTATAAGGGACTCCCAATCCTATAGAAAAAACTCTACATGGGCACTGAATGAGGCAGAGGGTCTAACTAGAGTAACCATGTTTGGTAAGTCTCTACCATTTGATAATGACACTTCTAGTAGCAGATAGAAAGTTTTTTGCCACTAAAATATGGGTTCATACCTAAGGCATATGAGTACCAGTTATAGGAATATGCAAGTGTGCATGATGGAATGGATACCTATCCTATATGTTGGGTAGCGAAAATACATGTCCGAAGTTACGAGCAGTCGACAGAACATTGAAAACCGCACAAATCCCTGGACAAAACTACAAAACCCAACTCAATCCACTCTTGTATTAGTCCATTAGGTGAAAATATTATCCGAAACTATGCAAAGTGGGTAAAAAATTGCTATAAATAGTAACAAAAACCAAATTTACTATACCATTTTACTTTTTTACCCAAATAGTGGATTTTGGACCAAATTACCTTCAATCTTCAACTAGTGATTGTGGGAGCTACGAGTGACGGAATCAACGACCGTCTAGACCAGGTAATTCCTCTTTTCCTCCTCTTTCTTTTTAGTGGATTACATTTTGGCGAGCTACCATTCATTGGGTCGCGTATACGTGTGATTATACGTGATTGTCTAAAAGATAGCCAGCGTATAGTCAGCCCTATACATGATTGTGAATGTTGTAGCCCATGTATATGTCCATGAACAATGATTTTGATGATTGCTAACTCAAAAATTGGTGTTTCTCTTGTAGGATGGTGCTAGAGTGGAGGGAAAGGAAACATGAGGAGGTAGATGTTGTTGTGGAAAGAGATCTGGGGGCCTAAATGGCCTTGAAAAAATGTTGGTTGTATAAATCTTGGGCTCTCAAAGGGATGAGGGCCCAAGTGAGGTTGCTACAATTGCTCATGGATTACTGGGATCTATACAGTGAGAGATTCAACCTTGATGGGAAACCATTAAGGATTGAAGTTGAGGATATTTGTTTCCTGACAGGGTTGTCGCGTTGGGGTGAGGTGATCAACCTCAAAGCCAGGGGAGCTGGGAGCGGTATGAAGATAGAAGAATACATAGACACTCATTGTATTGCAGGGACCGAGAAGGTCGAGAGTCAACTCCCCATCCGAGCGATAAACAATCTAAGCCTCAAGATAGTTGTCCTCATTTTGACCCCGATCACAGGATCGACCTCGTTGCACCAAGAATCGAGGTCGCTTATGTTCTAATTCATAGCATGCTTGAGACCCACGGTGTACAACTGGTGCACCTCACTACTGGCTAACATGAAGAGCCAGTTGACAGAATGCAAACAGGTTGGTAAGAGGAACTTCAAGTTTTCTTCCATCTTGTGTATCTTTTTCTTCAAGCGAGTTCTAGGTTTGGAACCTAGAGTTGATATCATTCCGCGAGGACCTCGTGATCCATCCATAGCATGGTGGACCAAGGTGATGAGATGGAAGGGGGGAGGTAGGGTGCCCACACCCTACAATGATGATTTCTTTTACTAGTGGAGACGGCAGGTCATTTCTCTGGAAGACTAATCCTATGTAGGGATTGACTTTAGAGGGGACCCTGACATGCCATTACCACCAGGGACCGCCTACGGGGACATAGGTATGTCAAAGTTTTTTAAATATTTCATTTTCTTGTATTTTGTATAGGAAAACAAAAATATTTGTGGATGATGTTTAAGTACTAATTAGACATGTCTGTGATGCAGACGTAGGTCCACGACGGTTGGACGGGTTTCCATGACATCGTCAGAGGCAACGGGGAGATGAGGTGATGGGAGGAAAAGTAGAGAGAGTCCTCCAAAACGTCCAGGGAAACCTGTCTCGTTTGACACAAAGGATTTCGATGGTTTAGGTGGAGGATCTGCCGAAGGCTATGCAACGGCAGGTGCTAGGCATGCCCAGGGTTTGGGTGCGACTCTTTCGGTATCTCGCAAACGTCGTAGTTTGTTATCATGACACACATTCAGCACCACGGGCATAGATGTCATGGATTTTTTATTATCGGTTGTATATGTGTATTGAGGGTGTTAGCCCCAATTTGTACTATAAACATCATATTTTTTGAAATATATAAAAAAACATGGTTCTTCGGCTTTACTTATGTTACAATATGTACATTGATGAGAATGTTTTCTTTGCTTTATTTATGTGACAAATGCCAATCTAAAATGAAATTATCATATGCATCAGATACATAATTGGAACTCCTAGGTATATGATGATAAGTAATAAAATCAAATTGTCATTCTAAAAGGCGTACCTGTAGGAATCGTCGAAGTAACGTAGGGTCACACACACGATAATTGTCGTTCAACTGACATACTACTAACCGGGAATCCAGGTGAACCTCCAAAGACTGAATACCATGCAAAATGGCATCGTTAAAAAGTTCTATAATGGCGCTATATTTGGCCACATTATTCGTGGATGGCCCTAGGCATACACCACCTAAAGACACCATTAGACCCTTGGGTGAGTAAACAACCCAAGCGGCGGAAGCTAAGTTTCGTGTATGAAAATTGGCTCTGTCTATGAATCCTAAGTAGACCGAAGGCTCTGTTGAGATCTACCAACCAAGGGAAAACTCGATAATCAAGTTGAAGACAAAACAAAAAAGGGAAAAGATATATACACTAAATTACATTAGTATACAAAGAGTTACACCCAGGCTTGGGGCTTAAGCGTAATATATTTTCAAGTAGACCCCATTCATGGGCTCAGCCAACATGTTCCCTTCATAATATTCTAATTCATAGGCTCCTTTTTCCAGGACACGTCGCACAATATAGGGACCGTGCCACATGATTTTAAACTTGCCTGCCCCAAGTGGTTCTTTGGATTGATCATATAACAGGACCAATTCACCCTCAGCGTACAACCAAGGATAGACAGACTTATCGTATTGGACCTTGACATGTATTTTATTCACTTCGATAGTCATAGAGGCGTCTTGACGTTGTTTGTCAAGGCTCTCTAGGTGCACGAAGCATCGTTCGAGATCGGAAGTGTCAGGTAGGAGCGCAACTGCAAAGGCATCTTCCAGTATGTGCAATTACCCCAAGGAAAAATAAATTTCATCTTATGTTGATTTTTTAGTTTAATTTGAATTTGGTTATACCCTAAAAATCCATCCATGAAAGAAAACACTTCGCTTCCTGCACACTCGTCGAGGATCTGATCGATGAAAGGTGTCAGGAAGTTATCCTTAGGACAAGCTTTGTTCAGGTCATGAAAATCCATGCACACACAAATGGTTCCTTGCTTCTTATTCACAGGAACGAGATTGGATACCCATTCATTCAAAGGAACCAGGTAGATGAAGCCATCATTAAGCAGTTTCTCTACCTCTGCCTTAATAGCAGGGGCCTTTCGGGGATTGAAATCTCTAAGATGTTGTCGAATAGGCTTAGCATCTGAGTAAGTTTTAATCTCATGTTTGATAATTCGAGGGTCTATTCCTGGCATCTCTTCATATGACCAAGAAAATACATCTCGAAATTCCTTGAAGAGTTCAGTGTAGATTAGGATTTCTACTGGCGAACAGTCTGCACCAATGTGCACATTTTCAATCTTGCCAAGGGTACGAGAGATATCGATCGTGATGGTAGGGGAGATACTCGCCATATTTCCCTCAACATAAATTTCATTCATATCAAGAGGAACTACAGCGTGATCGACTATCTCGCTCAAAGTAGATCTAAAGTCATCTTGTTCGATTCTAACAAGCTCTAGGAGAAAATAAGAGCAATCATGCATGTCATCCCAAGGTTTTTTCAGAACCATTCATGGCCTTGATGATAGATTCATTCGAGGGAAAATTCTCATCAAGGCAGTCATGTGAACAAGACGACAAAGTGGCCCACACGGGCTTAAGAACTGGATCATCCTCGTCCATCTACGAGGTAATAAGGTTGACATAATTTCTAGGCCAGCATCATAACGAACCGACAATTAGAAGTGTTTAAGGAATACTAGAACCATCTGTATAAAGGTCTTGTATGCCCCCCTAGGTAGCTCGATATACCATTTTGTGGAAACCCCCATGAGGGTGCGTTGAAACAATCTTAACTGAATGGAATTGTCGTTAAGGGAATTCAAAGAGAACCATAGGTGAAAGGTGGTAACGTGATCACTAAGATCCTCGCCATTCTTGCCTTCGAATTTTGGAATATCCAAAGAAAGCTTGGTGGGAATGGGGGGCCATGTAGGATCATGACACATAGGGTCATTCATCAACTTAGACAAGTTTGGCAGATTGAGCATGGCCAAAAAAGGGAGACAGGGTTGCAGCATCTGGCCCCGCACTCCCTGGAAAGATTGTGGTTGGGGAATTGCATCCCATCTAGGTTTCTGGTAAGTACCATGGCCCTATCTAGGATTGTAATACCCTCCTCCAGGATGATTCATAAGGGGGGGGTTGGGCATCATTCAAGTAGGAATGTTCTGATGAGGGTTATTAAAATTTCCCCCATCCAGAGTGGACCCAGGCTGGGGGTTGCCCAAAGTGTTAAATTGACCTCCTCTGGGTGTGAATCCAGAGGATAAAGGTGGATTCATCATGAAAAATGTGTTGGTCAAAATCAGCATTGAGGAGGTGAGTGTAAAGGACGGAACTTGAGCAGAAGCTTGTCCTCCAGGTTGGTTACTCCATCCAGAAGAAACAATATTAGACCCGAGATTAAACGGAGGAAATCATCCCATGGTAGGAGTTGTTTGAGGGACATGAGTGCCACCAAACAAGAATGGAGTATAAGGAGGAGTTTTCCCCCAAGTCCAATGCTAGCATTAAGGCCAGCAGCTAGAATGGAGTTTGAAAACTGCGAAGTAAAATTTGGCATACCATAGGAAAAGGGACTAGAGTCCATAGGGATGGACTGAACATTATATCTTGGTGAATGACCAAGTGACCCAAATGAGTTCATGGCAATAGGTTGATTTTTCACTATAGGTTGGGCAACAATGATGATAGCTTCCCCCGACACTACAACCATTGTGGTTGAAAGAGTCGAAGGGGTACCATTAACTATAGTAGGTGTGGGAGTCGAAGGGATCCCGATATCTTGATTACTCGGTTCAGTAATCATCCTTGTTGAATCATAAGTATGATAAGTGGAGGTGTGTGTACCATGTTTAATAACTCTGTGCCTTTTAGAAGGAAAAGACTCAAAATGCAATGGTAACTGTAACAAGCGGTGAGACCTATGGGAAAGCTGGTCTGGCTCCACAATGACTCAAGATTCAAGATATAAAAAACAATTCCTAAGGCCAAATATTAATCAAAGAGCACACCAGAAATAATCAAATGGCCAATATACACACAAACAAGATAAAGTGGTTGAAAGGGACCTCCCTCTCTAAAGTAGTTATGCCTCGCCCAAGAGGGGCCTGAGACTTCGCTGCTAAATATTGGAGGAAATAGAATCAGTTATAAGGGATCTCATGAGCTTAACAACCAGTTGGTCAGATCCCCCTGGAGAGGTAATCCTCCATAAAGGTTGTGTGATTTCCAACCCTTATCTAACCCAGGCTACCTGCAGAATAACCCCTGCAAGTAACCTATGTGGTACCTAAGTCAAGCAACTAAGAAACCACAGTATAACCGATGTACATGCAAAAATTCGTAAGTCAGGTCCATTATATGGGTAGGGTAGCAAAGCCCAAAACCTTGAAAGAACCACCTCTCATAGAGGTAAGGGCACTAGCAAGATCCACATATACGAAAAGATCCCCAGAAATATATCTGACACTAAGAAGGTATCGGGGGGATAACCCTTCAACCAACATCACGCGACCTCATGCTTAACTCTGGTGTAAGAAGAGCCTCCTGATATTACCAATTATACAATGGATTTCTCCACTCCCTTAGTCAGACACATATGTTGATTTAATAGCCTTGGAGAAGTTTACTCACAAAATCCTATTCCAAGGCTCTAAATCCTAAGCCAGTTTGTGCACCCTAGAAAATAAAATTGTTACTAATCAATTTTAAATTATAGCGTTAATTTTAATGGCCTTGCTTACTCAAAAGGTGCAGTCATGAAACTAGTGATGTTATGACTCAGCAAGTAAAATAAATGAATATGAATAGAATGCAAAGTCCTAACTTCAATTTCCAATAGATGATATGCTTTTCAAAAATGCAATTTTCAATTCAATTCTACAATTCTAAATAAAATGCAATCTTTCTTTACATGCACTAAGTTGAATGACAAAGACTCAAGAGATCAAAATTCCAATCAATGTAAAATGCCTAATATTTTTGTATTTCCAATACAAGAGAATGAAAATGAAAGGATTGAACAATAGCTTGATATAAAGACTCTATTTTGTATAGACAGAGACAACCCAAGTAGGATATCAAGGAGAAAAACACCCAGCCCAAGTTGCAAGGACAATCAAAATAAAAATATGATGAGAAAGGCACCGCCCAAAACTTCAACCAAAGACAGGTTTCCTATCATTCCACAGACACTTAACAGTCACCACAAAGACCCAAGAAGACTCAACAATCATCAAAACCTACCCAACAACCACCAAACCCATCAATCAAGCAACAAAGGTTGATGTACACGATTGTTCAAGGGAAAAGTGCGTATGTACCCAACTTACAGAAGTACAACACGCGTATGTACGTGACTGTCAAGCAAAAACCCATGTATATGTGTCAAAACATAGCTAGGCTGAGGAGAAGGCTAAGAAACTCAGACTTGGAGTGAATAGAGGTTTTCAAGCAATCATACGAAAAGAAACTCAATATGAACGAGAGAAATCTAAAGAGAAAAACACTCCAAAGCCCAAAAAAGAAGATTTTATCCCCAATATGGTCGCCAATTATGTTACAAGGAAAATCTCTCTGTGGCTAGGGGTAGACCACAACAGACGGAAATGACTACAGAAATCAACTCTAATCTCAAGTATGTTATATAAACAAATATGCTAACAACACAAGATAATAGGCCTACCTCATCCAAAATTTCAATGAAGTCCATCTTTGAGCACTTGACCCAAAGCAATATACCTACAACTATTCCTCAACAACCAAGCATATGGTGATAATATATAATGTTATCACATTTGATAGCATAATCCATCAACATTCATAACAAATATGCCCATGGAATAACAATTCAAATATTTGCGAGATATTAATTGGACAAGAAAAGAGTATTTCTATTAATATATAATCAACAAAAGTGAATGAGTTACAAACTTTCGTGTCAGCACGGTTTGGAACTGAGAAAATAAGTTCCTTCTAGTTGGGCCTCCACCACTTCAATCCTCCACCAAAGGCAATATCATATAAGAGAGACAATGAAGTTCTCAATCAATAAGGGAAGATCTTGGGGCTCAACAATGTGTTCGGACTTAAAGGATAAAGGCATGCAAACTCAATGTAAAGTGAATAATTTCTCTAGAGTAACTTTGCTCTCAAAGTTGAATTCTTTCTCCTCTTTTCCATAGCTCGGATTTGCCCATTTATGGCCTTCAAGTGGAACTGAATGGTTGAGTTAGAATGGTTCTAGTATATGGAAGGCCAAGGATCATTGATCTCATGACGTGACATGGAAACCCGACACCATTTTTAATTTTGGGCGCATTTCCCGATGTACATAGGTTGTAGTGGTGCAACCTACGTATACGTATGTTGTAATATAGGTAGGGTGCATATATGTGGAAAAATCATGTTTTTAGCTCTGGGATTTGTAAAAAGGGACTTCAAGTCTGTATAGGGAAATGAAAAATTTCCTATGTGCAAGATTTCATAGGGTGAGGCAAATCTTGCTATAACAGACACGCCAATTGTATGGCGTTGGTAGCATCGAGGTAACTCGTCCATAGTGATGTCAGGGATGTTCATGGTCAATCCCTAAAGGTTATGTTCAATCTCTTCGATATCATTAGCTATTACCCCTCAACCCACCACTGCACCTATATCTCCATGTCTCTAGATAGGAGATGATCCTGGAGGTCTGAAAGGCACCACATCTTCATTGTTGAGAGCACTTGATTAGTCTCGAATAAATAACAAAAACATTTTATAATTAAAATACCAAAAACAACATATAATGAAAAAATATGTCTTGCCTATCTCTCCCCACTAAGAACCCTCAGGTAATTCCAGGTATGGATCTCCACGGAAGTCAGTCCCGGCATATGCATAGTCCTCAACCATGACAAGTTGATCCCTCATCCACTGGAAGAAAGCTAGACCATATGTAACGATTGGCACACTGCCATGGTGTGCCATCAAAACTACCAATCTCTTCATTTGAGGATCCTATGGAGTGGTTATTCCCCATTCCACATGATGTAGGTGCAAAATGGGGACCCTCTCTAGGAAGAAGGATACCAAAATAGATCCATACCTGAATTTTTTCAATCGAATGGTCCTACACTTTGTCAATTGTTTCTTCATGTTTTTTAGAAAACCCTTGCACCAATTGAAAACCCGGGGCTCCATACACTCGATAGAATACTGAAAATGGCTCTATAAATCCATGTGAGGAGTCACACTCCTTGTCATCCGAGTTATAGTATAGAGAATAGTCCTCAAAGACAAGTCTTGAACATCATTTATGGCAACTTTTCCACTATGCTTCTTTGTACCAGGTACGCAGTGATGTGCTACATAATAATCCATGGGTTCACCATCGTCTATGCTTCCCGATAGTGACACTCGATATCCTCGACGAGGTAAACCCAGTCAAGAAGTAGATGTCATCGATCTCTAATGTGAGTGTATGCACCTCGATATGAAATGTGTGCTCATTAACGTCCCACATACGGACTAAGTATTCCAATAGCCTCAATTGGGCCCTCATGCCCTGCAATTTGAAAACAATTAGCAAGCCACCCTCCCGGTGTTAAGAACCCAATACTGAATACAAAAGCACCACAACAGATATAGAAGAACAATATAGAAAAACACCACTTTATTATATCAAACCCTTGAGGTAGGGAAACACCATACAATGGATCATGTTATGGAAGGGATCCTCTCATGTTCACTTGCCTCTTAGAGGGGGCATCCTCCTATTGAGCTTCAACTCCAAATACAATACTTCTTTTCATGTATCATTACATTGCTTGAACCCCTTTATATAGTGCTACCATCACCTAAGAACATTCTAGAGGAGGAATCTTCTAGAAGTAGAACCTTCTAAGAAGTCCTCTTACATTTATTATATCTAATTACCCATTTATTATATC
>ML785878.1:259844-291458 GCA_009831015.1 Picea engelmannii
CTAGCTACCTTACATTCCATCCCCCTTATGAAATTGTTGTCCTCAACGCTTGATGTACAACCATATACCAGGGTCCCATGGATAATTGTGGACCATAATGCTGAAGAAGACTGAAGAACCAAGGTCCCATGTAGAAAGGAAAGCCACCCTGCTGATGTAGTCTGACCACCATTGTAAGACAGGGTCCCATGTCCAAGTGCTCATGTGAACTCCCCGTGGAAGATTTTGGAACCCAATAACTGACTCAAAATGATGCTCCAAATACTAACACCTATCATGTGGATCCAAACAAGAATATCCATCCACATAGTGGAAAAGGGTCGTAACAGAATGTGGAAGGAATAATATCATTGTAGAATATGCAAGATGGACACTGGTAATAATCATTGGCTCTCGATTTGTCACATTGATTCTCTCTACAGAAAGTGGATTAGAGTCATCAAATAAAATATGAAAGTGGTTGTCATCCCAGAAATGACAACTATCCATATACCAATCATCACAATCGGCCTCAAAATCATACCAAGCATATATTTCTTGGTTATATTCATCCCTGAGGCCCTCCATAAGAAATATCTCCCACATGTTATTCAATGAATCTTGAATACTATGAAAACTATCATTGAGGTCATGTGTGAGGCTGTCTATGAGGCCATGTGCAAATGCATCCAATTTGTCATTCAATGTATGAAACAATTGGGCTTTGAATGATTCAAGAATTTCTTTCAGGGTTTGAGAGGAAATATCCATATGAGCACCCTATGAACTCTTCGGTCCTGCAGCCATCATGAAAAAACCCAAAAAATAGACCCAATAAGTTTCGGCAGAAAATCGTGGCTTTTTCTGGAAAAACCCTAAAAAACTGTTGAAGTTAAAATGCTCATAACTTCACTTTCCGGACTCCGTTTCGGCTGATTTTTTTGTTTGAAATTGGGTGAAATTGTGAGAGGAACTAAGATCTGTAACTTTCTTGGAAAAAT
The DNA here is from genome assembly GCA_009831015.1 of Picea engelmannii. Lineage (NCBI taxonomy): Eukaryota > Viridiplantae > Streptophyta > Pinopsida > Pinales > Pinaceae > Picea > Picea engelmannii. Next base: position 260,825 of record ML785878.1, read on the forward strand.
TTGGCCTCCAACTGCTACAAAAATAAAAAAATAAATCGCGTCGCCGTCCGCCGAAAAAAACCCTGAAAATGTGCAGATTTTAAAACTTCAATATCTTGACTTCCCAGACTCCGTTTTAGACAAATTTGTTTTTCAAATTGGGTGTTTTTATAAGAGGAACTCAGATATACAACCCTTTTCTGCAAATTTTGCACATAAATATACTGAAAACTTCGAGAATATCACGGCCCTCTTTTTTCTCTCCGAAAAAAAAAATTGCAAAAATAAAAAATATTTGTCCACAATGTCTGCCCAAGGAAAGTGCTCTGATACCACTTGTTAAGAACCAAATATCTGAATACAAAATATCACAATAGATCCAAATATATCTGAATACAATCACCACACAAGATCTATGAAACCAAATAGAAAACCACAACACATTTATTATATCTAATTACTTATTTATTATATCTAACTACAATAGTGGGCCTTATTTAATAATATAGTGGACCTAGTCCACCTTACATTGAATGGTCTCCACTATCATCACTATGGGCCCTATGGGCCCCTCCACTACCTCTCTAGCTACCTTACACCTGGAGTGCCATGAAAGTGCCTGAATCATTCCCAGCAAAGTAATATTCCTCCTCATGTTGTCATTCCCTCCATTTGAGCATGATGACCAATGAAAACCTGGCAAACAACAATAAAAAATGATTTAGTTTATCAAATTTCGAAAATTGGAAGTTTTCTTAGCTCTATCTCTCTTTTTAGTTTTTGACTTGCGGTCGTCGCATGGGCCCTTTTTCCCATAGTGCGGCATCGTCACATCCCAACTATAGAAATCATGCAGTGATTTAATATCATCACAGTTCACGATAGGGTGGGCCTGCGACGATCTCAAAGTGCAATGTCCCTTGGAAAATTGCCCATAACTCAAAATTTAACCATTAAAAATGAAAAATTTTACCATGAAAAGAGAGAGGGGAGGAAGAATACCTACTTCACGAAAGCGGCTCAAGAAATCGTCCACCGAGCACTCCAGAATTGTCACTTGAAAATCAAAGGAAAAATAGGGTTTTGGGCACTACTTTGGTGAAAATGCAAATGAAATGGTAAATGAACTAGTTTTGATCTATTTTATTTTTACCATTTTAAATTTAAACTAAATTAATTTTTAAATATTTTTACCTATGTCATAAACCTAATGAACTTTGCAAAATGTCGATATTGCAGGTTGAGATATCTGAGGACTAGAATTTTGATATGGATCCTCCCTTTTTTTGGTCGTTTTTGCGTGTTTTTATGATGTATATATACTTTTAGGGTTTTTTGGGAAAAACTATGAGCATGCTCTTAATTCTTTCTCACGCTCGTGAAACTATGAGAATGTAATCAAGTAACCTTTTATCGGTTTTTTTGGGAATCGTAATGGAAATACAAAAAATGAACCCTATGGAGTCTCCTTTATGCTCTTTTCAAGCTCCCTAAACATGAAAAGATAGTCGAGCGAACTTGTTCTTTTCACGCTCGTAAAAGTATTTGAAGAAAATGTCTAATGAGCGGTAAATGATCTATTTTTCAGTCTCATCAGACTAACTTGTGAAAAATGACATTTTGGATTTTTCTTTAAGTGTTTTTCCGACTCTCTAATGATGAAAAACCCCCTGAGTTTTCTTTCTTTGGACTCGTAAAACAAGCATCGAAAGGCCCATATGGGACCGAACCACTCCTTCCTAGGGTTCGTTAAAAATACTCTAAGGGACTCATCCAAAGGATGAGCTAACATTACAAGCATATGTTATCCTCCTCAAGATTGCGTAAAAATAAAGAGGTACTCGCCAGAAATGGTGTGGGGAAATTGGGAAAGAAATGTATATATGTATCTGTGTTAGTGGTATTAAGTCGCTCTTGAACATGAAACCCCTCTTCATCATTGTATCCAGGTTGGGAAATCCATTTGTCTCTCGTTTGACCATTCACAAGTCCATATGTTGGGTCCTCCTTGAGTCAATCCTGCCAAGACAATTTTCATGCCGTTCATATGTTCAAGAGAAGTTCAAACTAAACAAGTCTTTTATCGAGTCAACCATCTGCAATGCTCAAATTCTTACTATGTCGGTCTTCCTTGAGTCAGTTCTGAATCACTTTGTACTCTAATCTACTTCAAATCTATTATATATTTCATGTCATTGATTGGGGATACATTAAGGCCCTCCTGTGATGAGTCTTTTCTTGTCGACTTCAACTCCTTATCTGAGAATTAGACTTAGAAATCATTTAGTACCTTAGAACATGTCTGCCTCAATGGTAGGTTTCCTCTCTTTCAATAGTGGATTCACATCATTGGCTCCTGATTGGAATATTCCATCGAGTGTTTGACTTCAAATCATTAATTCACATTTGTTGGATTGTACTAGATTATCTTGGGGGTCATTGACATATATGGTGATTTCCCTCGCACTTGTTAACGGTATCCATTAATGATCGACAATCAAGTGGTTTATACCATGTTCGACTTCGACACCTCTAATCACATGGCTAGATTCGTACTTAGGGACAATGGAAATGAAGACCCTAGATCTCACCATATCGGTCCAGGTTGCGACGGAGTATTCATAAGTTTGTACTGACACATAGATCCACCGTGTATGTCTCGTGGCTATGTCCAATTTTGAGTTTTTAGAGAATAGATCCACAATATTTCTCATGGCTATGTTGAATCATGATGACATAGATCCACAGTGTATGTTTGGTGGCCATGACTCACTTGACACTTATGATTAGATTCACTTGTATTCTGAGTATGGGAATGCCTACCTCAGAAAATGGTATATTATTATGCATATGCTTGATTATTTGTAGGTTCCCAACCGATGCACTCCTTGTTCTTGACACACACATTCTACAAAGTATTTCAGTTGTCACATGTTCCAACTTCATATTTTGGGGGGTATTTTGTTACACATTATTTTGGTCACCCTTGTGATCAACTGACAATATATGCATAAATCACTTCTTTGTTCCCTGAAGCTACTGAATGAGACTTTCTCCATGAGAAAGTGAAACATCTTTCTTTTCTTAAAAACCTTATCAAAGGATATCATCGCACCCTGCTAAATTCTTGGGGTGTGACGATGCTTGATCGTCGCATGCTGCACCAAAATTGGACTGTGGTGTCATCACAGGCTTCTTGCGCTTAGGGTGCGACAATGCCCAAACAAGGGAAAAAGTTAAAATTCACGAAAGTTCTAGAAGGGAATCTTCTAGAAGATGAGGTGGCCTCCAATCGGTTTGGATCTTACTCACTTCTATGATTTAGTGGGATCATCCTAACCTCCTCATCCATCCCTCTTTCTCCCTACATAAAGAGGGATCTCTCATGGGAAAGGCTAGGTTGTCTTATGCATGAAGAATTCTGTTGAAAATTGTACTTGTGATAGCTTTGCTTTAGCTTTCCAAGTCAGGTTGTGAATACTCTTCATCAAAAGAATTGGAGAAAAGGTGTATGTGTTGAAGCAAAGGGCCATTGGAAGGGACCTTGCAACATAAATGCGTAGGTTGTATTCTCCACTTTCATCAATATAATGCAGTGATACATTTCTTCCCTATAAAGGTGTTTCTATTTTTATTGTATAACTCCTTGATCTTATGCATAGGCTTCATTGGAATATATATATCATTGTTCTCTCTCTTTGTTGGTTTTTTCTCCTTAACAGGTTCAACATCCCACAAATCCAAAGATGGAGCAAGGATGATACAAGCGAGGATCAAACAACGTTTAAATGGTATGTCATTTATCCCTCTCTAAACTAGTTTACATTACAATGAAATCTAAGGAGAAGCTTGTATTCTTCGTTGTTGTGTTCTAGCTTCTTGTTGAATTTAGGGAGATTAGTTTGTGTCTGCAGTTACCGATTTGTTTGATAACACCTGGGATGAAATCCTTTGTTCTAGTAAATACTTGAGGCTTTGATGGTTGGTTTTAATTTAGAAGCGTTTCCCCAAGAGATAAGGATGTCAGATATCCACAGCATGCAGAATAGCCAACATTTCCTTTTCATATATTTATTGGCCAAGATGTCACTCCGAGATTTTTTTTCTAGTGAAGGCTAAGGGTCTACCCTCTTGCATGAGTATTGCACCAATGGATTTCTTGAAGGCATCACATTTGAGGACAAAATTCTTTGTGAAGTCAGAAAAGGCTAAGATAGGAGTTGTGCAGATGGCCTCTTTCAATGCTTGAAATGATTGATCAAATGATGGAGTCCAAGTGAAATCATTCTTTTTTTGGAGAGCAGTAAGAGGCACTACAATTTTTCCACAATTCTTAACAAACTTGTGATAATATCATGCTAAACCCAGAAAATCACGCAAGCTCTTGAGAGTTTTTGGGCATGACCAATCCTACATAGCTTCAATTTTCTTAGGATCCACCCTTACACCATCCTTGTTGACAATATGACCCAATTACTCCACTTTCGAAGCTCCAAAGGCACATTTAGAATTCTTGAAAAAAAGTTGGTGCTGAGAGAGTAGACTGAGAAATTGATCCACATGGCTAAGATTGTTTGCCCTAGTTTTACTATAGATGAGAATATCATCAAAGAAAACTAGGAAAAAATGACGGAGAAAAGGACAGAAAACATGGTTCATGAGACTTTGGAAAGTGGAGGGAGCATTACACAGGCCAAAGGGCATGACTAAGAATTCATAGTGACCTTCATGAGTGTGAAAAGTAGTCTTAGGAATGTCTTCCTCTTGCATATGTAGATGGTGGTAGCCATAACATAAATCAAGTTTAGTAAAATACTGATCACCACCTAATTCATCCAAGAGATCATCAATGAAAGGAATGGGAAATCTTTCTTTGATGGTGAGTTTATTGAGGGCGTGAAAGTTAGGACACATATGCCAAGTACCTTATTTTTTTAGTACCATGACCATAGGGGAAGAATAGGGGCTAGTACTAGAGAAGATAACACATGTAGCTAGTAATTCTTGAACAATATTCTCAATTTCATTCTTTTGGGAAAAGGGATTACGATAAGGGAGAACATCGGGAGGGATATTTTCAAGGATGAGAGTAATGGAATTATCATGAACACCACAAGAAGGAAGAAGTCCTTGGGGAGTGGAAAAAACATCTTGGTGTTTGGAGATGATACATTGGAGGTCAGGATGCACCACATGTGTCTCAATTGCTTGAATAGAATGGAGTTGGGAAATAATGCTAGAATGACCTTTTTGAGGAGATTTTCCCATTTGATGGGAATTGATGATCTCAAGGGATCCAATTGTGATTCCTTGGAATTTATATTGTTGTCCCGCATCTTGGAATTGCATGGTTAATTCCTTAAAATCCATGAGGATGGGACCAAGCGTGTGTAACCATTATGCACCGAGCACAATATCACAACCACCCATGTCAACAGAAAACATATGAGATTTCAGGTGGTACTGCCCAATTTGGAGACATACATTTTCACAACACCCCCCACATTTCATGGAACCACCATTGGCAATCATGATTTGAAATTTGTTGACTGCATGTATATAGCAATGGGTTTCTTGGGAAATACAACGGTGAACAAAATTATGAGTGTTTCCACTACCAATTAAGACCATGACCTTTCGATTCTTAATGTAGCTAATGATCTTGAGGGTTTGGGGAGTAGAGAAGCCAGTGATGATATTCAATGAAATCATCGGTTCTACTTCTGGTTGGTCAGAGGGTGGAGTAATATTAGTTGGCTCGGTTAACTCTACCATAGGGGGGGTCTCGAGCTCTTATTCAAAAACATCCTCATAGATGGCCATAAACAAATTTTGTTCCTTATACTTGTGCCCTAGAAAATATTTGTCATCACAATTATAACAAAGGCCCTTGAGTTGGCRTTTAKCCATTTCATCCCAAGTTGATTTATGGATCTTGAGGGRAGTGGGAGGAGGGGAAAGGYTAGTAGGTCAAGGGAAAGGAACAAAGTARGGTTTAYGGGAAGGTAAAAAAAAAGGGTTAAAAATGATAGGTGTCACAACGATCAGGGTGAAAAGGGGAATCAAACAAGATAGGTCTAAAATAAGGGTCTGGAGAGGTAAAAAAGGGTTAAAACGACTTGTCACAACGATCCAAGCGAAAAGAGGAATCCAATGAGACATGTCTCAAATAATACCTTAGTATCAAAATGCCTAAATTCTTCTCTATTCCTTTTCTGTTTGTAATTTTTTTGCAAACCTAATGCTAGAAAAAAGGTTGCATGGAAATAGATCTTCTTTGTTCCTTTTCTATTTGGTTTCTTTCCCAAAGGTTAGGGTTTTCAGGGTTCCTACAAACAAGGGTACTTGGCCCAATATCTCAGGGCACTAACTAAGGAGGCTAGACCATACCCTTAGCCATACTACTCGACTACCCAGGTACTAGAGAGTATCTTTTAAAGTGTTGTTCTCAGTGGAACTATAGTATTCAGGCAATCGATCGGTTGATCTATGGATGGTTTCAGGATAAATAGGGGGTCTCTCGATATACCAGAGGTATGTGGAAGCACAAGTCTATATACAAGTGTTGTCTGGTGTGCTACCACTCTAAGGGGTACCAACATGGGTTGCAAGGGTGTCCAAAAATGTGAGCTTAAGTACCTCTTGTATTTCATGTGTATATGCTTCCCCAACTGTGGATTTATGCATTGAACGACAAATCTCTGTAGCTTAAAGATGCCAGAACATGTCTCTACCCTGGAAAAAAAATTAGCCCACAAATCCTACCAAGGAAGTGCTCTTATACCACTTGTCAAGCACCATATCTATTATAATTTAAGAAAACACAAATATTGCAGTGAATACTAATGGAATAACAACAGAGAACATAAATATAGTAGCGGAACAACATAATATATGGAACCACAACACCAAAATAATACCTTTATTGATAGGAAACAATGTTCATGTGCCTCTTCGAGGGGGCAACCTCCAGTAGAGCAGAGCTCTATTACAATAATTCTCAAGACAAATACCTCTCATACCTTATACTCTTATTTATACTAATTATATCTTCTAAAGAACATTCTAGAGGAAGATATTTCTAGAAGTGGAAGCTTCTATTAGGTCTTCTTACATTGACTTGTTCATATTTATTAAATAGGCCTTATTAACTAGTATCAGCCTTTATTACATGGAAATATATTATTCTACCTATATGAGAAGTTAGGGGTTTAAGTCCCTAACAAAAACCACCTGAAGGTGGCTACCAGAGACAAATGCAGGTCTTCATTCACCCTTCAACCTCACTGACAAGCGTGATCTCTGTCCAATCCACTCTTAAATAGCATGGGTATGTGTTAGATCTCTCATTTCTATTGGAAGGTAGGCACTCTCCCAAATTTATTAGCATAGTATAATTGTGCTACTTAAACTTATGGACATATCTCTCAAGTATTTTTTGTCTACTTAGTTAAAACATTCTCCTTTTGGGTATCTATCCAACCATTTCTTTTCACCAATTCTCTAACCATATTCAACAATGCCTTTCATAGAACATATGGATAGGGTGTCTTTTAGCAACCTTGCATGTGTTATTTTCATATTAATAAAGGCACTTTTATTGCTAAGTTTTTGGTACATATTTAGATATGCATGCATGGAGGTCTATACTTGGTAATTGAGGTGCACTTTCCAAGGAGAGTCCTGCTTATTGTAGTAGTCGTTTCCTTACTATTATGGGTGTGTTTTTTTAGGCAAATTTTGTCCAAATGTGCAGTGTTGTCTCTTAAGGCATTTTGACACGACTTTCAAGTATAAATGATTTTGGAAACAATGTTGTTTAATAATAATTTGATGAAAATTTTCATGTTTTGTCCATCCTATATCATCGACTTATTTGAAGATGAATTTTAATGCTTCATATGAGGGCATCCTTGGGTGTTCTTTCTTGTTGAAGTTGTTGTTTTTCGATTCAAACTACAATGCCTAAATTGAGGGATTTTCCCATACTTATATTGAAGGAATATTAGATTATTTTGAGTGACTTTGAGGTGTATTTACTCATCACAACTTGTTGGAAACAATTTTCCCGGGTGTCACCTCTTTATCCTTGTTTTTGTTCTCAAGGTTATTTATTGTTCAAAGGTTGTCGAGTTTAATTTTCATGCTAATGGTGTATCTAAAAGGACTTATTACATCGTGTTCTCCTGATACATTCTTTACACATCCATTCATCCATTCTTGACTAGCATCTATGAGGTTCAAGTTGGATATGTTTCCTAGAATTAAATTATGAGATAAACTTATAATGAGGGATGTTTTAATTATTTGGTGCAAACAACAACATTGCAACTAAATAAATTTGGGTACAAAGTGCTCTTTTTGGTGCTTTGAATTCTGATTAGGAGCTTTATATAATTTTCATGATTAAAGGCCAATCCCGTACCCTCATACATGATAGAATCTTATGGAAACATTGCAACCCTGCCAATCCTGAAATGATGTTATAACCCATAATAGAAATGATGTTATAACCCATAATAGAAATGATGCAACACAGTATGACCAAGAACCTTTTAATCCTTCAATAGCGATTGTGAGAATTATAATTTGTTTACCTCTTTATTGTGAGTCACTCTAGTTATTTAAGTGCCAATTCATTGCTTATTGTGGTTTAGATTGAAGTTAAAGTGGAATGTTGAAAGCAAAGTTATTTGTAAGTCCATTCTTATGTTAAGAAGTGAAAGAGGAGTAGGCAGTATTATCACAGAGTTAGCAAGAAAATTTTTAATGTATAATGTTATTTTTGGCTTGTTATTTTGTTACCAAATCCAACTCATGGTTTTTTGCAAGAGTTAATCCCCTTTGCGATACATTCTTTAAAAGTGAGCAGTGGTTAATTGGAGACCTATTAGAAACTAATTCTTTTGGAAATGCTTTGATATTTCAATTTAACTTATAATTTTTGGAAGATAACTTTTCAAAATACCTATGAAAATCCTATATATTTTAAGTTATGTAAAGATTAGCATCATAAATAAAGTCATCATTAGAAAGAAAACTGCACAATACTTTTTATTTATGTTCTAGCTCCATCTCCACAAATTTTGTTGAATTGCATATTTTTATTTATTTTAGTGAAAATGATATATCATATAGGCCTTCAAAATCTTGTCAATGCACATTTACCTGCGTGAAAAAATTAACCATCATAGTATAGACATTAACCATTCTTCAACATACATGGGAAAGAAAAAATCAAGCTTTTGTTGGCCTTGTCTTGCATGTTGTCTGTAATGCCTAGTCTCAACAAAGGTTGACTTTATATATTGCACTGCAATGGGGAGAACCAAAAGTTGAAATGCATGTAGACAGCTTAATGCAGAAGCTCTTCAAAAGTTCTCTTCTCATAATCGTGGTGTTGTTATTTACATGCATGCATATGTCTCAAGGGCCATATGAGACACTAAAAACATGATCTTAATATCAGAATTTGTTAATTATTATAATTGTTAAAAGGTTGCACAAGAAGGAAAAATGGATGGATTTGGAAGATTCATATTACTCCAGGGGAATAAGACATATGTAGACATAGTTGAAAAGTTTAAAGCACAATATTATATTTTGATCTTGTGACTTAAAGGAGATAACATTGTTTCTCTTAGATTAAATAGATTCTTCCTATGCAATATTTATTATGGTTTATTCTTGTTATCTATCAGTATCTTAGTAGTGTATTTATTTTTATCTCGACGTAATTATATCTACTATGATGCCAAATGTGATAACATAGGTTGATAAATTATACTGCCATTTTTTATTGCAAGAGTGTACAATGAGAACCTAATTTAGTAGAGTATTATAGTTTCAAATTGTGAAGAGACACTTGAATCAGGCCAAGCCATAAAGTTATAAGGAAGTTGCATGTGTTGTTCACATCATAATCAACATGAATGGGTTTTGTTAGTTAAGAAAAACCAAAAGGGCCAAAGGATATATGATATTTTATAGAAACATGCAAGGGTGGATCTTGGTTGAATGTTTGTGTTGACTGATTCATGAGACATCGAGTCATCTATCCCATCGGCCCAAAATGAATTGTCAGAGATCCATGCACTACAAGAGATTACACCGCAAGTCTAGAAAAAGTGTTGCAGATTCATATGGTGTTTGGGAATGGAATTGATAAGAAATCTTCTACAACAGTTTCAACTAGATGCTTCACAAAATGTAGAAATGCAACCTTGACATTACTTTAGAAAGATCATGATACAATAATAGACAAAAACAAGAATAAACATAGTATTAACCTTGTAGTATATCCTTCAAAAGTGATTGAAAAGAATCTAATGATTATCTATAGAAGAGAAAATATGGGAGATCTAGATAAGGCATTGCTACTGTCTCTGGAAGATGATGTCATTGTTTTTACCATTTGTGAAACACATTGTGATACTAGCATTAAATTTGCTTCACTAGATATTGTTATCATCAGGTTTAAGTGATGATCCGGTAGATATTCCAATTGAGATCTTTGTTGATATTCGATTCATAATCATGAGCATCCTCAATGCTAACCTTACCCTTGTCACTGAATTGGCCTTGAATAACCAGCGAAAGCATGTAGCCTGTGAGGAGTTTATTGGCAACAAGGTTCCAGAAGCATGTCAGTAGTAGGGTGATTTCTTATGATATTATTGCAAGGGTTTTTGTGATGAAATAAGCATTGCTTGAGGTCCATTCCCAGTGGAAACAATGCACACTCCTTGAGCTATTTTTTCACATTTTTGACTCATGGCAGGGTGCAACCTCCAAGGAGAACATGATTGTTTTTATCACACACATAAGGGTGATTCTTGGATATAATGAAACAATAGAGAGGGTGAAATATTCATGCATGTTTTATGTCATAATGGGATGCAGAAGGGGCACCACCCTTTAGGTTATTTTTAGATATGATTTATGTAATAGAAATGTCCCACTCAAGGAGATCTAATAATTGTTATCCAACACAATTCATTGGTGGTTAGTGGTGCACCTTACTGGGAACCACATTGTTTATTTTTGGTAGCTTATGAGGGTGCATTGAGTTGGCCCTACTATCCTATTTTGAGGCTCGTTTCACATTAAAACATTCAAAAATCATATCAACAATAAAGGGACTATGTCCTGTTCTAGGGCAACATGAGATTCCACTCTCTTATTATTATGTTAAGATTGATCCATGCATACAATAAGGGTGAATTTGTGAAGAATAACACTTGCGCATTATGAGTCACACAATCCCACCTTTGGATCATTTAGGGAAATGCATAAAGGAGTTACATGTTCCATCCTTGAGGAGTTAGTGCCATCCATTCCAGCCATATAGGTGGGGTTTTATTCAGTATTTACCAACAATAAAAGAGTGTTGTCCTTAACTATACTCATCAAGTTTAGGAGCAATGATTCCAACAAGAGGGTGCTCCATTTGTTGAATTTAAATAATTTAATGATGAGGAAATTTATGGAGTGGGTTTGGCTTTCCTTTAGAAATCTCAATCACGTATGAAAACTCTTCATATTTCATTATGAATCATGTAAGAAAACTAGCTTGTGACTATTGGATGCATTGTGTGATTCACCCTAGGGATATACAAAAATATATAGTTTACATGACAATGAGACAAACATGGCCCTTGGCTCAAGCACAAACACATGAACAAAATCATCAAGTTGTAGAAGGGAGAATTTGAACATCAAGTTGTGGATCATCATTGTTTTTTGGGGTTGTCTCCCAACTAGTACCAGTAGGAAACATATGTAATGATTGTTTCTGGTAGTGATTGCTGGGTCGGGTGGATTTTCAAATTTTGGCCTTAGATATTGCAAGTATTCTCCAATATTAATATGAATGACATTATTTAATACACATCCACTTTGTATTATATAAGGATATCTTACAAGGATGTATGCATGCATTTTCTCCTAATATTGGTGGGCATGGTAGTTTGAAAATAATGCATGTTGTAGACTATAGAGGTTACTACCATGTATTTAAGGACTTGTGATAGGATTCTAAGAGATGCTAGGTAGGGTTGTTGAAAGATAGTTTCAATAGTATATTTTCTTTTAGTAAGGCCATTTTAGAGCATTACATAGGATTCATAAGTAATCATCTCTAGTTTCAAATTGAGTCCTTTAAGTAGAGATCTACAATCTACAAGGGATGGAATTTAATTTTTTTAGTTGGGGTAAAAACTCTTTTCGATCAGTGGGGAGCTATGAATCCCATCTACCCATTATCACAATACTGCTTCAAAACAAAGAGATATCAATTTGAGCCAAAGAAAATATTTTTCTAGGGCTTGATGCTCACCAGGGTTTGAACCTGGATCAATTTACATGGCAGTGACCTATCTCAACCTCTAAACAAAATCTTGATGGACATATTCAAGGACTGGAATTAATTTTGTGCAAGTATATTCTATATTTGTATCTTGTTCGACTTATTTTATCATATTCTTTTAAGTATCTTGTTATTGGCCATTATTGTACTTTTTTTAGTATTCATTGCTTGATAATGCAATTTTGGTTGACTGTACTATGCTAAGGTGTGGGTTTGTATTGTCAAATTTATAGCTACTGAGAAATTTGATACAATGTGTTAATTTCTGCAGAGACGTGACAAAGGCATTACTACAAAAGAAGACCCTTTTGATCCTCTCATAGACCAAATTTCAATGAAACCTGTAACATTTGTGGAGGGTGCTTCCTACAATGTTGTTATATTTGATGGGTTGTCTATTGTTGCTACTATTGATACATATGCTATATTTAATGGTTGAAAGAAATATTTTTGTATTTCCTTTCACTTTGTGGCATGATTTAAACATCTTCACCTTTTATGATCTACTATGTTTATTTTATATTTTCTTTGAAAATACTTATTTGTTATTTAGAAAGGGAAATGAGCTCTAATTAACTAAGCGAAGAGAAAAATGGTCTATGCACTAGGTTCCTATGCATTCATCATAGGATACCTATTAGCATGAGATCGACATTCCTCTAATGAAATTATACTTTTGATGTCAAGAATAAAAGAGCATTACATATAAAAAGTGGAGGATGAGAGAATGTTTATTGCACTATCATTCATGAAGTCAAAGTTGAAGAACAAGCTTGAAAACCATCATTACATAGTTTATGCTAATAATGCACATGCTATGGAGATTTTCATATAACTAAGAAAGATGTATGCTTATTGGTGCTTGTATCACATGGCAAAAATAACTTTCTATATAATTCTGGATCATTTTTTTCTTCATTTTGTTCTACAACTCAATTTTGAGAGTCGTTACGTAGTAAGATCCAAGTGATAGACATTACATGTGCTAACTGCAATAGGATTAAAATGGGTAATAATACTTTGAGTGTGCATCGTGCTACTGTCACACACACACACACACATATACACGATGGCATAATAACCCTTACTTAATCTACATCTCTTATTTTCATGCTTAATTATGGTAGTCTAATTGAGACTCTCTCTTTTTTGAAGGCCTAATCTATGCTCAACATTTATTACAAAGTTATGTATCCCTTAATTTTTTTATAAGCCAATAAAAATATAAGGGATAAAAATAACCTATTTTCCTTGGACATGGGTTCTTTTTTGGTACAAATGGTTAATTAGAGAGATAGTCATGCATGAAATGTGACCTATCAATATTCTTTTACTTTCGGAGTTATTGATGGATAGAATTATGTGTGCGCCTATTTAGGAACATCATATGACGAACTTTTTTTAAGGGTCCTTTAATAATAGATGAATCAATAATAAAGAATCCATAATAGAAGTGATAGAACAAAGATTAATATCAGGATGAACACATATGAACTTTGTGGTGAAATATCATCAAAACTGATAGAGGGATATACAAGAGTGTATAGTGAGAACCTTGACAAACACAACTCATGATGCTCGCAACTTTGTCTAAAGGATGGATATTCAAACCTGCAAGAGAAACCTTTAAAGCTCGTTGCCATAACCTGGAACATCTGGACAAAGGCGAATAGGGACCTGGAGGAGAATAGCATATTGCGCTAGAAGATCTGAGTCAAATTGTTGAGGGGCTGATTATGCTTGTAGGTCCATAAGACTAGAAATTCGCTTCTCACCATGAGTTCCATGCAGAATTGGAGGTCCACCATTGTACTGCGCAACTCGAAAATTAGACATTGCAAAGTATCTGACATTCATGGATGATTTTAGGAGCTAAATTTCACTCATGGGCTAATTTTCCATGGTTTTTCCAAAAGAGAGATTAGCTATTTTGAAAATGATTCGCCCAAATTCTATAGGATAAAATTATTTTACCTTTAAAATGGCCAAAATTTTATAAAAACTATATAAAATCCCTAGAAATTTGAATATTTTTACAAAAATATCGCCAAACATTTATAGTTGGATTATGAAGGATTAGTAAGATTCATCAAGGTTCCTACATTTTAAAATAAATTCCATCCTTAAAATCATGAACATGGTGAAAGTTGAAATTATCCTCTTCTGGACCAGAATTTGAGTCCATTATGGTATGGTTGAAGGATAAAATCTCCCTACTACTGTTGTTCTGCACTGGCGAGCTAGAAATTGGAGTCCTTGGTGGTGAGTTAGGCCTGGGCCAAAACCCAAAGAGCGACCGACATTATCAAACCACTCAATGTGACAGCTCCATTTAGAGGAGGAGGGAGGCCTGCGGGATGCATAGAAACGACGTCTGGATTTTCTGCATGAGAAGAATGCCCAGATAACGGAGCTCTACTATTGCCTACTTCTGCGAGAGCAAGGTAGCTCTCATCGATGCACCATATTTGAAGAATTGCAGGCCACCAAAACGATCTTAGTGTTAGCAAAATACAAGCAGAAACTAGTCGAACATAGACAAGCCATCCGAACCCTTTCATTGTCACCATTAATTGGTGAGGCATGGGTAAATCGGGGTGAGAATCGATCTATATTTCCCAATAAATCTGCACCCCTGTTGGCAATCCTCCAAGCAATCTTAATGCCATAATTTGGAATCCTTTTTTCCATCAACTACTTATTGTAGAGAACAATGATGGAGGATCTGGTGCATGTGCTGTGTTAAATATAATGTAACCTCAACAGTCTGACAGTACACTGCCAGCTGTCCTGGCCAGCTGTACTTTCTATTCTTGTTTTGCTTGAGCCTATTTAGCTCAGCCATCTCCCATTGCATTGTACTTCTTCAGACTTACTTCTCATTGTACTTCTATTCTTCATACATTCCAATATACTGTTCTATTCTTTCTCTCTGCATCTTTTGCTTCAGAATTTATCATGGTATCAGAGCTTCAGCTGTAAGCCTCTTCACACAGGCTGGAGAGAAACACGATCCTCACAGCGCAGAGCTTCACGGATCTTGAGAGCACGCGACACAGACTTGTTCACAAGGATTGGAGAGTTGTCTGCTATACTCTCAAAAGATCCTCGCAGGAAACTTCCATGAGGAAGATCACCGTAAGAAGATCACGCGACGTAGTAGAGCGTACAACGCTTGAAAGCTTGAGGAAGAAGAGAGTGCAGAAGAAGAAACTTTAAAGATTCTTGTAATTTTCAAGACTCATCAAAGATTCACGAAGAAGAGCTGTAGGACAAAGGAACATTTGAAGCACTCGAAGAATTCGCTCAAATTCGTTAAATATTCCTGTAGAAGGCAAAATCATTTAAAGTTTTATGGGAAATCACTCAAATCTGTCAAATATTGCAGCAGAGATCAAAGAACTTGTGAAATTCTTTCAAATCTTTGAAATATTCACAAATTTTTCTTCCGCAGGAGAAAATTTCCTTCAAATGCAGCAAAGATCGCATCTAATGTGCAAAGAACAGCCATTGAGGCCGTAGTATTCGTCCTGTGAATGGATTTAGAGCGGGAAACCAGTTCAGAAGGGATGAGGAGAGCACGGAAAAGGAAAAAGAATTTCAGTCGTCAAATCTTGCATAGAGGACCGACAGTTGTTAGATCAGCGAGAAGGTGCACGAGGTTTAGTCCTCTGCAGTGCACAGGAGAAATTTTGACTTGTGAAGTCGCTAAATCCCGACATCATCTGGACCGTCCATCAAGAGACACGTGGCGATATCTTGGCATTTCGCTGACTCGCAAGGTGTAAAGGTCAGAAGACTGTCGTGAGAATTCGCGAATCGCGAAATTCTGAGTCATTCTGGACCATTGGATCACGAAAGATGTGCGTTGTCGATCTTTTCCCATCACAAAATCAGGGATCGGGAGTTGGACGAGCGAAGGAGACTGCTCTCCAAAACGCCGATATGCGAAATCCCGACATCACGTATTGCAAAATCCCGAGAGGATTGAGAGCCGTCCATCTCAGAGGACAGGTGGCAGCAGATCCAAGCCATCACTCCATCGGCATTTCGGAGTTCGGGATATCGAAGGTCTTGTTGACGAAAGACACTCCACGGAGAAAGTCTCAAAATTGCGATTCACGAAATAGCGATAAGATCACAGCCGTCCATTTGTTTGGACACGTGGCGAACATCGAAGAAACCGTCGGCATATCAACGACTGGGGTTTCAAGTTGACAGAGAAATTGTGTCAATGGAGCATCACAAGTCGTGATATCGCGAGGTTGAATTAGGACCGTCCATCTTAAGGGGACGTGTGGCATAAATCTGAGGGCTCGGGAAAAATCCCGAAAGCAGAGAGTCCATCGGCACATCAGGATTCAGTAAATCGCGAATCCTAAGGACAAGGGATCGGGTTTCTTTATGATGAAAACCCCGTAAATGATCGGTGTTGTCCATTTTGAGGAGACACGTGGGCAAGATCGGGAGAGCCAATCGGCACACCAGGGTTCGACATTTCACGGATCCTGGAGACGAGACGTCCGAAACAGATCAAATCGCGAGAAGAATTCAGGACCGTCCAATATAGGAGGATGTGTGGCGGAGATCAAAGCAATCGGGAAATTTCCCGAAAGGAAAGGTCATCCATCGTGAAATCGAGAATCAGGAAATTGAGGATTCTGTGGACAAGAGGTCCAATACATTTCAACTCTCAAAAGCCCGAATCCCGATAAGAGATTTGACTGCGGTTTTATGAGTTCTGGTCATAAGATCTGGACCGTCAGATCATCAGTAGATCTGGACCGTTGATTTGTCCAAAGGAAAATTTCGCATTTTGGCAAATTGAACAACAAAGAACCGGAAAAGCTCGTAGCACATTAACCTTTCGGCACGTTGTCACATTGCATGGTGACTAAGGCCAAATTCAAGGCCGATAAGCTCCCATCGGAAAATTGGCGTTTCGGCAGTCGGAGGTTGACGAGACAAGCATTCAAAGGTCTCGTCTAACGAAGTTCTGAAATCACTACAAGAAAGCAGCAGACCTAGTTTCAGTGAAAGAGACAGGTAAATACGAAATTTCCCTCTTTTTTTTCTGCAAAATTTTTAAAATATGGCGTCGTCTAGCAATTTAGGACCAACTCAGGGTCTGATTCTTCTTGGAAAGCACTATGAGTTCTGGTCTCTTCATATGAGATCCTTCTTTCAAGCACAAGAGTGTTGGGATCCAGTGGATCATGGATATGTGGAACCAGATCCAACAGACCTTGCCGCCATGACAAATCCGCAGAGAATTGCTCAGGCAACATCGAGGAACAAAGAAAATAAAGCTAAATTATGGATTCAAAATTCTGTGGATGACTCGATTTTCTCAAAAATCACAGGCGCTGGTACTTCAAAACAAGCCTGGGACATCCTTAAATATTCCTACCAAGGAAATGACAGGGTCAAAACAGTTAAACTGCAGACCTTGAGGACACAATTCGAGACTTTAAGAATGACAGAGTCCAAAAATGTGGATCAGTTCATGACCAGAGTCATGGGCATCGTGAACCAGATCAGATTGACTGGTGAAACCATCACTGATCAATGAATTGTTGAGAAAATCCTCAGAAGTTTACCAAAGAAATTCGAAATGGTTGTAACAATAATCCTTTAATCCAAAGATCTGTCAAGTTTTTCAACAGATGAATTAATTGGTTCTCTGGTGACACATGAGACCAGACTGCATCTCACAGATGAGTCAATCTCCAATGCTTTCAAAACTCAATTCTCCTTTAGAAGAGGGAGAGGCAAAGGAAGAAGCAGAGGTCACCAAGGAAGAGGGAGCAATCAAAGTAACTCTCACTCCAGTGGAGGTAATAGACAATAGTATTCGAATGAAAATTTCCAAGGTCAAAGACAACAACAACAAAATCAACATCAGAATTTCCAGCCTCAAAGAGGCAGAGGGAGAAGATCAAATGACAAAAAAATCATACAATGCTATTACTGCAAAAAGTATGGGCACTATGAATCTGAATGCAGGAAGAAGCAAGAAGATCAGCTCTCAGGCAGAGCACATGTGTCAAATCACACGGGAGAAAACTCAGGAGGTATGTTTCTTTCGTGCCACAAGACTGAACATCAACCTAAAGATCTCTGGTTGCTGGACAGTGGATGCAACAATCACATGACAGGTAACAAAGATTTACTTTCATGCATTGATTCTTCAATCTCATCTGATATTACACTTGGAAATGATTACTTAGTCAAAGTTCAAGGAAAAGGAATTGTTCCTATTCTTACTAAACATAATGTAAAGAAAGACATATACAATGTCTATCATGTTCCAGATCTGAAACATAATTTGCTAAGTGTAGGACAGCTCATTGAACATGGCTATAAGGTACTTTTTGAGGGAACATCTTGTAAGATATATGACAAAATCCCCAGCAGAAAATTAATTTCTGAAATCCATATGACCCCCAATAGGATGTTTCCCCTTACCCTCAGAACTGCAAATCTGAGTCAACCATATGCACAAAGTGCATCTACCCTGAATGAAACTATGGTTTGGCATACAATATTTGGACATCTACCATTTCAGAGTCTAAGTCTTCTTCAGAAGAACTCCATGGTCAAAGGTCTTCCTATCTTTAAAGAGCAAATTCGCCCATGTGAGTCTTGCATACTCGGAAAACATAAGAGAACTATTTTTCCACAGTCTTCCAATCAAGCCAAACAACATCTTGAACTTGTTCACACTGACCTATGTGGACCAATGCAAACAGAGTCAATAGGTGGTAGCTTTTACTTTCTAACGTTTATTGATGATTTCAGCAGAAAAATATGGATCTATTTTCTCGGACACAAGTCTGAAACTTTTTCAAAATTCAAAGAATTCAAGGCAGAAGATGAAAAACAGAGTGGCAAATATATCAAAGCACTCAGTTCAGATGGAGGTGGAGAATACAACTCCAGAGAATTTGTAAATTTCTGCAAATCACAAGGCATTATCATGCAAACAACAACCAGGCATACTCCACAACAGAATGGAGTGGCTGAAAGGAAAAATCAGACAATAATGAATATGGCAAGAACACTTCTTAAAGAGAAACACTTGTCAAATACTTTTTGGGCTGAAGCAGTAGCATGCTTAGTTTATCTCTTGAATAGATCTCCAACTACCAGTCTAAAGATGAAAGTTCCCCAAGAAGCATGGAGTGGGACAAAGCTCAATGTAACGCATCTAAGGACATTTGGATGCATAGCATACGCTCACATACCTTCCGAATTAAGGTAGAAACTTGATGATAAAAGTGAGAAATGTATTTTCACTGGATATAGTGAAACATCTAAAGCTTATAGGCTTTACTATCCAATCACCAAGAAATTAATTCTCAGCAGAGATGTAAAATTTCTGGAAACTCAATTCTGGAATGATTCAGAAAATCAGCAGATGGACAGTCAAAATCCATTGCTGCCAAGTTCTGAAAACACGGAAAATTCAGGACAGCAAGTACCTCAAACTATTCTTCCAATATTGCAAGTACAAAGGCAACCTAAAAATTCTAAGGATAACTCAACTTCCAGCAAAGAATCATTCTCTGAACCACACAATCAGAGAACTCAAAGTTTGACAGAAATCCATTAGCAGTTGGATGACTTTGAGCAACACAACCTTTTTTCTTTAATGTCATGTCAACCTACATCCTTTAAGGAAGCAACTAAGGAGCCACATTGGGTTCAAGCCATGAACCAAGAAATTGACTCCATTGAGAAGAACAAGACATGGGATCTTGTTGATTTGCCAAGTCACAAGAAGAGTATTGGTNNNAAGTGGGTTTACAAAACTAAACTCAATGAAAAAGGGCAGATCGAAAAACACAAGGCAAGACTTGTTGCCAAAGGATTCTCACAACAACCTGGTACTAATTATGGTGAAACTTTTGCTCCAGTAGCAAGATTAGACACTGTAAGGACTCTATTGGCCATAGTAGCACAACACAAATGGCAAGTATACCAGATGGATGTCAAGTCAGCATTCCTAAATGGTTTCTTAGAAGAAGAAGTTTATGTCGATTAGCCACCTGGATTTGAAGTCCAAGAGCACCCAGCCAAAGTATATCAATTGAATAAAGCCTTGTATGGCTTAAAGCAAGCTCCAAGAGCTTGATACAGTAGAATTGACACTTATCTGATCAAAAGTGGTTTCAGCAGAAGCCAAAATGAGCCAACTCTTTACACCAAAACAGATCAGCACGGTAAAATTTTGATTGTATGTTTATATGTTGATGACATGATCTATACAGGAAATCTTGAGTTAACAGATTTTAAACATGCAATGCAATCTGAATTTGAGATGACAGATCTTGGCATAAAGAAATATTTTTTATGGATTGAGGTTCATCAATCAGCCAAAGGCATTTTTGTCTGTCAACAAAAGTATGCAGCAGACATCCTCAAAATATTTCGCATGGAAGAATGCAATCCAGTAGAAACCCGCATACCACTAGGCACAAAATTGAGCAAGAATGATGAAGGTCCTACAGTGGACTCTACCCTGTACACAAGTTTAGTATGCAGTTTGTTGTATCTTACAGCAACTAGGCCTAACATTATGTATGCAACCAGCCTTGTTTCCATATTCATGGAATCACCCAAAGATTCTCATTGGAAAATGGAGAAACGAATTTTGAGATATGTTGCAAGAACTCTCAATTTTGGCTTATGGTACACTAAATCTGACAGTAATCAACTTTTTGGTTACATAGACAGTGATTTTGCAGGCAACCTAGATGACAGGAAAAGCACATATGGACATGTTTTTCAACTGGGCACGAACCTAATCTCATGGGCATCAAAGAAGCAGCCAATTGTTTCAATATCTTCTGCAGAGGCAGAGTATGTAGCTTCTACCTCAACTTCTTGTCAAGCTATGTGGCTGAGAAGAATATTGAAAAATATGTCACATACAGAAAAAGGATCCAACTCCTATTTTCTGTGACAATACTTCAGCAATTGCTTTATCCGAAAATCATGTGTTTCACAAGAAAAGCAAACACATTAACACTCGTTTTCATTTCATACGCGAGCTAGTCAATAATGGTGATATTGCACTACAATTATGTGGTTCTCGAGATCAGCTTGCTGATATCTTTACAAAGCCACTAGGAAAATCGGTTTTTGATTTTCAGAGACAACACTTAGGCATAATCAGTGTTGATGTTTGTAACTGTTGAGTTTAAGAGGGAGTGTTAAATATAATGTAACCTCAACAGTATGACAGTACACTGCCAGCTGTCCTGGCCAGCTGTACTTTCTATTCTTGTTTTTCTTGAGCCTATTTAGCTCAGCCATCTCCCATTGCATTGTACTTCTTCAGACTTACTTCTCATTGTACTTCTATTCTTCATACATTCCAATATATTGTTCTATTCTTTCTCTCTACATCTCTTGCTTCATAATTTATCATGCTGAAGTTTTCCTTGCGGATCCTTTTCTGTTCAGTGTGGATTGGAATGCCAACCAGAGTGTCGTGGCGGAGGAAAGCGATTTAGATCCTGGTAAATTAAACTCTGATCGCACACTATTATTTCCTTTGATTTCCCCTAGTTTTGGTAAAGATGCGGAGGTTAGTATGGAAGATTCTTTTCTGAATTGTGGTGGTTTCCATTAGGGGGATGGTATCGGTTTAAATTATGCCTGAATTGATCCACTGGCTGACTGTAAACCGATGGGTAAGGTAGACCTGGAACATGCTCCTTCTGTAGTAGTGGAGGGATTAGGGAGGGAGGTTAGTAGGGAAGTTTCTTATCTGAATTGTGGTGGTCGTTGCGAGGGGGACGATTTGGGTATACCTCCTACTCAAAATGTTCCACAGGAAGACTGTATTTCATCGGGTAAGGTAGGCCTGATGCTTGCACCTTCTGTAGAATTGGAGGGATTAGGGAGGGATCAGGAGGACTAGGTGGAAATGCTAGAGGACAAGGGAAAGGACCTGTGTGATGTTTCAGGAAAGGAGGTTGTTGAGTCGGCGAAGGGGAGGGATTCCTCTTTTTATGATAGGCGCACTGGAGGTTTGGAGGTGAGTTCAGAGGTGCGCCATACGAGTAGGGGGAACGAGCTGATGGAAATGAAGTACCCACCCCAGGCTGATTTGGTGGCAGGTAAAATTAGTACGTTTCTTATAAAAGATGAGTTGGGGATAAAGGGTTGTAGTTCTGGGATCTCAGGAGAAAAATTTAAGAGCTTGGTAAAGGATATGCTTTTTGAGTCAGAGGGTTTGCATGTAGAAGGGGGTGATGGGCCGAGAGAGTTGATTGGGGGAGGCCCAAAACCTTATGTGGGGGTTGTCCAGAAACATTGTTCTAAGAACGATATTTCATTAGTATGCTTGATCCCTACTTATAGGGATATTTTGAATAAGGAGCCATTACCAATCTACGTAGGGGAGGATCCCAAGCCTTGGAGGGGTGTGCATAAGTCCTACGAAGGACTCACAAAGCCTCTTATTTCTGCCAGTCCGTTAGGAGAGTGCTCTTTGGTGAAAGGGGTTGTGTTAGGGGGATTGGAGAAGGATTTTTCTCCGCTCCAGACGCGAAGTGCGAGAAAGTTAAGGAGTGAGGAGGTGCTTGATGGTCTGAGGGTGCTTAGAGCTCAAAATGCCCTAGCTAGGGTTAAGAAATGATTGTGGCTTCATTGAATATCATAGGAGTAGGGGGCAGCTCAAAGTTCTTAGCCCTAAAGCGTTTTTTAGAATTAATTAAGCCTGACATTTTGCTCATAAAAGAAACTATGGGATGTGTTACTAAAGCCAAAGAATTGTTTGCTAAGCTACTTCCTCATTGGTTCTTCTGTGGGGTGGATTCACTAGGCCTTTCTGGGGGGATTTTAACTGCGTGGAACCCAAGGAAAGTTAATTGTTTGGCTTTTCTAACTCCTGCAAGAATTTTTATAGAAGGGACAATAAAAGAATTGGATGGAAATTTGAAGGTGGTAAATTGCTATGGCCCGTACTCGGATAGAGACGCTTTCTGGAAAGTATTAAAGAGAGATGGTATTCTTAAAGGTTAGAATTTGATTTTGGGAGGTGATTTAAATTTCACTACCTCTTGTAGAGAAGTGTAGGGAGCACATGCCAGAGTAGACCCTTTGCAACCATTTTTCAGTCAGATGATAGAAGAGGAAGGGTTGGTGGATGTTGATCCTATTAAAGTTCTCCCTACTTGGATGAATGGTAGAGGAGGTCTGGACTATATAGCCAAACGACTAGATCGATTCCTACTTTCTGAAGATCTCTTGCTTGCAGGGATGAGGTATAGATCACAAGTATGCAATATAAAAATCTATGATCATTTCCTGGTGGTCCTCCATTTAGAACTGGAAAACAATAAAGTCAAGTTCCCTTTTAAGTTTAATTTGGTTTGGTTGGAAGATCCATACTTTGTAAAGTTTGTCAAAGCAAATTGGGTCGAGAAAGTTAAAAATAAGAAAGGAAGGGAAGAATTAGTAAATCTTGAAGGTGATTTGGATCTGTTGTACTCTAGCCATCCTAGAGGTTTTGTTAAGGAGGTGGATAAGAAGTGAATTGCAGTAAAGGAATGGAGGAAATTGGTATTATTGAGGCAGGAAGAGGAAACATGGAGGAAAAAAAGAAGAATTAATTGGTTGGCAGCAAGGGATAGAATTACAAAGTTTTTCCATACATATGCTAGCTCCAAGAAGTAGACCAACACTATTTGGGGGATTACTAAGGAGGGGGGTCAGGTGATCTCTAGTAATCAAGGGCTACAAATTGAAGTTGTTGAGTATTTCCAGAATCTATATAAGGCTCAACCTAAGATGGCCATTACTAACCAATTAGTTGTTCTTAAAAACTATCCACGGATATTATTTGAGGAAGATAATATTAGAATGTTTGAACCAGTTACTTCAGAAGAAATCTTGTCTACTTTGAAAGTTTTTAAAGCTTCAAAAATTCCAGGCCCAGATGGTTGGACAGTGGAACTCTTTCTAGCTTTTTTTGATCAATTGGGGGAATATTTATTGGGGATGGTGGAAGAGTCTAGAAAAAAAAAGGAAGGATGTCTGGAGATCTAAATGCTACTTGTATCGCTCTTATTCCAAAGAGAGAGAATCCTGAATCCTTTGGATATTTCGGGCCTATTGCATTATGTAATCTGGCTTATAAAATTATCACAAAAATTTTAGCCAACAGAATTAAAATTACTTTGTCGCGTGGGATCTCAAAGGAATAGTTTGGATTTCTTGAGGGCAGACAAATTACTGATGCAATTGGTGTTGTGCAGGAAGCTTTACACAGTATTAAGGTAAAAAATTAGAAAGCCCTGGTGCTTAAGCTAGACTTGATCACGACTTATGACAAAGTGGAATGGGGATTCTTAAGGCTTGTGTTGTTATAGGTGGGTATGAGTATTAAAGCAACAAAGTGGATTATGGGGTGTGTGACCTCAGAAAATTATGCAGTATAGGTAAATGGAACTCCTACTTCTTTCTTTAAGAGTTCAAGGGGATTAAGGCAAGGGTGCCCTTTGTCCCCACTACTATTTCTTCTAGTTGTTGAAGGGTTAAGCAGAACCATTGAGGAAAAAGTAAGGGAGCATAAATTAACATGTATATTAGTGGCTAGAGGGGTATGGATTACTCATTTGATGTTTGTTGATGATGTGATCTTGTTTGGTAATGGTATCATAGCTGAATGGGAAGCCTTTAAGAAGATTTTGACTCTTTTCTGTAAAGCAACAGGAATGGCCTGTAATCCAAAAAAATCTTTGTTTCTAGAAGTTGGGTGGGGTGAAGAGGACTTAGCAGTACTGATGCAGATTTTGCCTTTTGAAGTTAAACTAGTGGAGGAGGTTTTTAAGTATCTTGGTTGTTTCTTGAAACCAGACTATTACATTAATTATGATTGGAATTGGTTGGTGAAAAAAATTGAGAAAAGGATTTCTAATTGGAATCATAGATGGTTAAGTTTAGGAGGAAGGGAAACCCTGGTAAAAGTTGTACTTGAAAGTATCCCAGTTTTTTGGTTATCGTTTGCTAAAATACCCAAAAGTATTCTAAACAGAATTAGGAGAAAGATGTTTAGCTTTTTGTGGACAGGGAATAAGACAAAAGAAGGGATACACCTGATTAGCTGGAATAAACTTGCTAAACCCAAAAACATGGGTGGTTGGGGATTGGAAAATATTTTTACTTTTGGGAAAGCTCTAGCTGCAAAAAGATTATGGAGGGTTTTAACGGTCCCTGGTCTTTGGCATGAGGTGATTTGCAAAAAGTACCTTAAGAATAAATTTGTGGTAGAATGGCTCAGGGCTGGTAGTGTTTGCAAGACTGGTATTTACAATCTTTGGAGAGCATTAACTTCTTATTTATCCTTAATAACTGATTGGTTGGCTTGGCTCCCTGGTAATGGGAGAGAGATCAGGGTAGGTGTTGATCCTTTGGTAGGGTCACAAAAATATTATAAGTTGTCAAGGACTCTTTTTATAGCACTAAAGGCTCAAGGAATTGTATATTTATCACAGGTTGAAAATCAGGTTGTGGAGAATTCACGAAACTCAAGATGGAAAAAGGTTGAGGATCTAGGTTTAGAAGGGGAACTAATTGAGGAGTGGAGTAATTATGTCAATGGACTAGTGGGTTCGGGGTTTAAATTGAATAATGAAGAAAATTATTTATTGTGGTCCTGGATTACTAAAGGAGGGCAGGTTACAGCAAAAAAAGCATATGAAGTTCAGTGGGTGGACACAATATAAGTAGACTATGTCTTCTGGTACAATGATATATGGAAGTGGCAGGCACCTTTGAAAATTAAACTATTTATGTGGTTGTTACTTGAACAGAGAATTCTCACCTGGGATAATCTTTGTAAAAGAGGTTTTATAGGGCCAAGCAAATGTGTACTGTGTGGGTCTCATGAGGAGAATATGAAACATCTTTTTATTGACTGTATTTTTACAAAAAGTATTTGGATTTCCTTAAAAAAGATTTTAAATGTCGTGAGTGATTGGGAAGGAGAGCAGGTGAAAGAATGTTTTGAAAATTGGCTTAATAATATGGAGAACTGGGCAGAACTTCTTGTGTTTATTTGCTGGGAAGTGTGGAAACTTAGAAACAAGGCTATTTTTGAAGACTGTCCAATTAATAGGGTCTATGTATGTAACTTCATTCTACAACATTTGGGGGAATTTAAAACTTCCAAGTCACCTAATATCTGTAGGGTAGATAGGCCTCCACTCATAAATTGGAACCATGCAATGGATTACTTTGATGGTGCTTCTTAGAGAAGGGGAGAAAAGTGTGGGGTTGGGGCAGTGATTAAATTTCCAGTCTTGGGCATCTTCAGGATAAAAATGAATTGTGGTAGTGGCACAAATACAAGGTCTGAATTGTTAGCTTTGTGGAGCTTACTTTATATTTTCGGCTACAAAAAAATTTCAGTTTTACTCTTGGTTGGTGATTCAAAAGTCATTATTGAATGGTTTAATAATGTTAATTATCTACACGTGATTTCACTTCTGCCATGGATGAGGAGAATTAGATTGTTGAGCGGTAATTGTATTCAACTAAAAGTTGAACATATTTACATAGACTACAATCAGGAAGCATATATGTTATCAAAAGCAGCACTTGAACTTGAAGAAGAGGGCATTTTCTATGCAGTGGGCCATGAAGAAGAAGCAGAAGAATTTGAAAGAATGGAAATCAACTAAACTTGTTACTTTTTGTAAAAGAAAAGATTCGGATCTTTTTTATTTTTTGGCCCGGTTAAGTTTTTTTGAGAACAAGTGTATTAGTGGATGATACTTAGTATATCATGAAAAGTTGAAGTAATTTTATATGTTGATCAGAAGGTACAGTTTGTAGTAACAAAGGATTTGACAGAATTAGATGAAATTTTGAAACTATTGTAACAGAAATTTTATATTACCTTAATATAAGTTATTTTGTTTTTTGAAAAGAGAATAATGATTAGACCAATAGGATTAGAAAAATGTATTCATATATGTATTTAAAATACAAAATGGGTCAGAGTTATTTTATGTAACCATGAAACTAGAATCAAAGGGCACAAATGATTTGAACAATGATGGTATCGAAAGACGTCATTTTATGGCAATTTATGGTGCTCTAGATACAAAAGTGTCCATTGACACTATTTGATACAATTGTAGGCTAAAGATTCTACGAAATGAAGATATTTTCTGGGGATATTTTCCCGAAATCCAGCGAGAAATTGTTGAACTCGTAGATTTAAGTGATTATTTGTGTATAATATGAGTGCCCTGGGAATTTTTCAGCATGCTAAATCCATTTCTGCATTCAGAAATGGATTTTGAACAACAAAAAATAGTGATTCGTGTAAATTTATATCGTCAGATTCCGGCGAAAAAAATCCATTTCATAGAACAACTAGTCAACGCCATTTGATACATATTATCCTCAAATAATAATGCCACATATCGATATAACTAAAGTGAAACAAACATTTAGATTGCATAAAAATGAAATGATAACATATAAAGTGTTGTACAAAAATAACACATTGTTCCATCAGTTCCATTGAATATAGGCCATTGAAGACTCATTCTCACATTTTTTTTCTTTTTACTTTGTCTCTTAATCACAACATCATTTATTTTCTTTCAGTTGGGTTATTTGAAATAAGTCCATCTTTTGTTTCAAGTGTAGTATTGCTTTGTCCATGATCATTTCATTTACAATAAATATTTTTTTAATGAAATGTTTTCGTAATAGAAAAATAATGCTAATATTATAATTAAGTTAAGATATATAAAAAATAGAAATATTGATCTTAAATACTTAATGTGGATTAGTACCATATAACTCGCTAGTAGATGGTTTATAAAAACTCACTAGTAGACGGAACAACATTTTGGTGTTTTAGTAGTAGTGTTTGATGAAGGGGACAACAATCGTTCTTGAACTCTTTTTCCCTTATTACAGGATCTTCCATACCAATGTGATTCATTGTAGGCCTCTTTGCCATATTTTATTATTGGCCTTGAACGAGGAAGAAATTTACTATGCAAGCATGAACATAAAAAAGTAAAACTTGAAATTGCTTAAGGTATTAAATGAAAATCAAATGGATACCATTTATACATAAAAATGACTTACAGATGGTTGTGTAGTTACTTTTCTTTTAGATTGTTTCACCCATTAGTTAAAAAATTGTTTCACTTGATGAGGGGTGACATTAGAGAAACAAGAGGCCAACTTTGTTGCGGTATCGACATCAATTGTAGTCAAACACTTTTCATATTCAAGCCAAAGTTGGCTTTTAATCATTGAAGGGACACATTTTATTTGTTTTTGTTTTTATAAGATACCTTATGATTTCTCACTAGTTTAAAAAAAATGTGCCCTCATCTCATTAACAAGACACATTTTATATGATCAAATGTGTTTCAATAATCCATACCAATGCAATCTCTTTGTTCTCCTTAATTGGTTTTCAAAACTTTCATTTCCATGTGTTTATGTTCCATTACTTCATTTTTTAAGCGACCCAGGGCATGAAGATGGCAAGCCTCGGTCATCTGAAGAGAATGTTCCCCATGAATATGCATGTAAGGACCCATCCTATCTCCTAAGAAAGAGGATCACAACCAAAACCACTCACTTGAAAGTTGTCCATTCCTGCAATGAATGCTCCACATGTTGAGTAAAAATTAGAATCCACCTACTAAATACATGATTTAACTGCACTAATATTACACAAAAGGTAATTGTACCTTTTCTATACATAGAGGTATCACTTCCTACATACCCTTGCAATTTCAAAGTGTGGAATTCTATGTAATCCCCCCATGTTCTCATCAATGTTTTTTCCTATAGACCCTTGCAATTGCAAAGTGTGGAATTCTCTGTAATCCCCTCACATTCTCACCAATGTTTTGTATTTTTCTTCATCTAGTAGATCTTCAATAACCTAAAATGTAAAATCAATATTACTTAAAAAAAAATGAATACCAATAATAATTATATATGTTTAAAAATTTATTATACCTTAAAAATTACATCATGTCGGATTATGTCTGAATTTTCTCCATCAAATTGCCCATAGTTGAGATCCATGTACTTGTTTCTTTTATGATGAATTGATTCCCCATGCTTACATGCAACTCCATTTCTTTCTATCTCATCCCAAAGTTGAATGAACTTTGATTTATCAAACCTCTTAATTGGATTTTTCTTGTCAAACCCTTGTGTTATTCTCTCAACCTCACGAAACATTTTCAAAACAATTTGAATTCCAACATGACAAGCACAATATACCAAATTGGACATTAATTTAGGTGTCAACTATAACTTTCTTCAAGTTACATTTATATATTAGCAAAACAATGAATTCAATTTTAAATGAACATTAAGAGGAAAAGCATGTACCTTGGCATCATTTAACCAATCCATTGGATAGTTCTTAACAACAATCAATGAACTATCATGTAAATGGCTCTACATCTATGATGAAAATATCAACTTGGTCTAGCCATCCTTTACTTGAATCTAATGTAGCTCTAGTTCCTGAAATGTAAAATTACGTAAGAATTGACATATAATTACTAAAAACATAAAAATTGATACACTCATTTAATTAATAAAACTTACCAAAAGTAATTTTGAAGACATTGATTGCAATTTTTCAAGTGAACTGATTGTATCTTCTTCTTGAATAGAATGCTCTTTTGTAACCATGTGTTTATCTATTTTTGAGCATGTGCACCATGGACAAAAATTATTCCCCATCAGTGACACTTTCCATGACATATTAACTGACAAGTTGCAACAAGATCATGGCACTCAAACAATTTTACATCACTCATAATTTATATTTTCATTCTGACAAAACATTTTTATTTGTTTCATTAAGTTCTCACTTTCTCGATCAACAACATGTGCCAAAACCTGCTTGTATTCCTCTTTTTTTTCCCATCCCATTTCTCATTGCTTATACAAGACATTAAACCATTATCCTGTAGAAGTTCAAGTAATATCTCACATACTTTACCACCTCTATCATAATGGAGACAAGAATCCATACTAATCTTAAAAGCCACATCTTCAACCATTTCACCAAATCTCTTCTTATAGGATTCGACCATATAGGAAACATATGCCCTTGCCTCTTTGACCATAACTCTAAATGTAAAACCATCAATTGTTTCCCAACCCATATTCAATTTATCAGCTTCATTGCTCCATATTTTCATTTCCTCACAAATTGATGTTGCATTAACTCCTTTAAATAAACCATGATTTTTAATGTACTTTAGA
>ML785878.1:310431-327858 GCA_009831015.1 Picea engelmannii
TTCCATTCGAAGACTAAGAATATACAGTTGAGGTACCACTTCATACGATCCACCTTGGAAGATGGACAATTGAAGCTGGAAAAGATACACACTAGCTAGAATCCTGCAGACATGTTAACAAAGGGAGTAACCAGGGAGAAACTTAGTTCTTTCTCAGTTTCAGTTGGTCTTCAAGAATGAAGATGAAGATGAAGATGAGAAATTTTCCAGGTCCAATAAGGTTCAGAGTCCAGCATATACAACAGCGGTGGAGTTGTTGAGATCAGTCTCCAAGTGGGAGATTGTTGGTCGTGGACCCTGATTATCTTCCTGATTCAGAGGTCCTTGCTTTCAGCCGTGTTTATACCCCATGAAGTATTTACACCCTAGAAATATGTACACTCTTCCACGCAGGGGAGTGCAGAGGGGGGGTACCCCCTTTGCGGGGTCCGGGGGGGCTATCCCTCTGGCTGGGGGGTCTGGGGGCAAGCGGGCCCCCAGTAGGGGTTTGGGGGCGAAGCCCCCGAAGCAAAAATTGCCTTGTAAAAGTATATTGTAATTTCATTGTAAATCTGGACCGTTCATTATAAGGTCGCAGATATAGCAGTAGAGATTATGTCAGGGTTTTTTTCCCTAGAAGGAAACCCTCTTTTATGAGGGAAATGTATTGTGGCTATGGATGATGGTGAATATTGTATTCTGAGAGAGGATACTGTAAGCGAAAGAAGAGGAAGCTACAATGGGTTTTGCTGTAGGTTGTATCCCTTCATTTGCTGGATAATAAAAAAGGAAGGACCTGGCAATTTCTCTGGTGCACGTAGCCCACACTGGGTGAACCACGTAAATCTGTGTCTCTCTTGTATTGTGTGTCTTCTGTGTTTTGTTTCTGCATTTGTTTTATTTTATTGCTCCACGGTCCTATTTTTTCTAACAGTTCCCCTCGATTATAATTTGTTACTAGGACACAATTGGACTTATGCTATGACTTCCATCATATTGTTTGTCTTTCATAATCTTTGTTTTCCTCACGGTGGGAAGATTGTGACGATCGATCAATTTTCCTTTGCGTATGCTAGCCCTAGTGCATCTGTTGGACCGTCAATCCCCATGCTTGACAATTCTCAACCAAAAACTGAGAATATCAGTGTCAGAATGTATTCATCCCTTATGGGTACCTTCAAATTCATGGCACCGGTTCACCATATTTATGCCATGTCCAGTAGGCCCATTTCATCAGAGAGGTCTG
This sequence comes from Picea engelmannii, assembly GCA_009831015.1. Lineage (NCBI taxonomy): Eukaryota > Viridiplantae > Streptophyta > Pinopsida > Pinales > Pinaceae > Picea > Picea engelmannii. Next base: position 311,657 of record ML785878.1, read on the forward strand.
TTCCTTTCTGCACTTCCTATTTTAACGATCCTTGGACTGTACCTTCCTCGAATGCATCTTGTGAAGGTTAGTCACATGCTGGAATGGCCATGCCACTATCAATAATAGAAATAATATATCAAGTTGTTCTTGACTCTTCCACTGATCCCGATCCTATTACCTTGCAGACAGACAATGAGGATCATGTTCTTGAGACCGTGTGGGCCACTTCATCGTCTTGTTCACATGAATACCTCGATAAGACTTTTCCCTTGGATGAAGTTATCATCGAGGCCATGAATGGTTCTGAGAAACCTTGGGATGATATGCATCATCGCTCTTATTTTCTCCCAGAGCTTGCTAGAATCGAACAAGATGACTTTAGATCTACTTTGAGCAAGATAGTTGGTCACATCGTAGTTATTCTTGATACACACAAAATTTACATCAAAGGAAATATGATGAGTATCTCACCTGCCGTCACGATCAATATCTCTTGTACCCCATGGAAAGATTGAAAATATACACATCGGTGCGGATTGTTCGCCAGAAGAAATCTTGATCTACACCGAACTCTTCAAGGAATTCCGAGATGTATTCACTTGGTCATATGAAGAGATGCCAGGAATCGACCCTCGAATTATCGAACATGAGATTAAAACTTACTCGGATGCTGAGACTGTTCGACAACGTCTCAGATTTGTCAATCCCCGGAAGGCCCCTGCTATTAAGGAAGAGGAAGAGAAACTGCTTAATGATGGCTTCATCTACCCGGTTCCCTTGACTGAATGGGTATCCAATCCCATTCTTGTGAATAAGAAGCTAGGAACCATCTGTGTATGCATGGATTTTCATGACCTGAACAAATCCTGTCTTAAGGACAACTTCCTGACACCATTCATCAATCAGATCCTCCATGAGTGTGCGGGAAGCGAAGTTTTTTCTTTCATGGATGGATTTTCAGGGTATAACCAAATTCAAATTAAACCCGAGGATTAACATAAGATGACATTTATTTGTCCTTGGGGTAGTTTTGCATAACGGAAGATGCCTTTCGGCCTTAAAAACGCCGGAGAAACCTTCCAACGTGTTATGACCTTCGCATTCCATGATCTTAAGAATATAGTTGAATTTTATCTTGATGATCTTGCTACTCACTCTCGTAAGAGAATGGATCACCCTAAGCACCTTCGGCTAGTTTTTGAAAGATGTCGTCATTATCGCATCCGTTTGAACACTCATAAATGCATCTTTTTCATTAGCTCATGACGTCTTCTAGGATTTTTAGTCTCTGAGATTGGGATCATGGTAGATATGTTAAAGGTTGAGGCAATACTTCGATTGCCTCCCTGCGCACTATTCGACAAATTCAAGGTTTACAGGGGAAAACTAGCTTTTTACGTTGGTTTATAGTAAATTATGCCAATATTACTAAGGGTTTTATGCGTCTCTTGAAGAAGGATACCCCTTTTATCTGGGATGAGCGAGCCCAGGAATCCTTCGATGCTTTGAAGAAAGACTTGGTATTGAAGCCTCTGTTGAAGTCTCCTGACTACAATAGAGATTACTTTCTTTATGCCGTCGCACCAGAAGAGACGATTGGTATGGTATTGCTTCATGAGGATGATGAGCTCCACGAGCACATCATTTACTATCTTAGTCAAAACTTAGTCAGTCCTGAGCTCAAATATTCTCACGTTGATAATCTAGCTTTGGATGTTGTTCATGCAGTCCAACAATTACACCATTATATGTTTCTTTGCAAAAATACTGTGGTTGTCGATGTCAATCCATTTCAATACGTCCTTACTAGGTGTATCATAGGGGGAAAATACAATAAATGGATTGTCATTTTACAAGAATTTGATCTCGATTTCTCTTCTGCAAAATCCAAGAAATCACTAGTCTTTGCAGAGTTAATATCCAACTTCCCACGATTGGACGAGGATGTTATTCATGTTGACTCTTTTGTGAATGAAAACATTTTCCTTGTCTCATTGTCTGACCCCTGGTATGGAGACATTGTTCTCTATCTTCAAACTTTGAAGTTCCCTCAACATCTCTCACGAGATCACCGATGGTGTATATGATACCAAGCTAAGAATTACCTTATCATTGACGATACTCTGTATCGTCGAGGAATAGACAATATAGTGCATCATTGTTTAACTCACGAAGAAGCCGAGTCAGTTCTAAACGATTTCCACAGTGGGGCTTGTGGTGGTCATCTATCCGGGCTTGCGACAACCCAAAAATTTTTGCAAGCCAGTTATTTTTGGCCATCTATCTTTAAAGATTTCATTGAAGCAGTTAAGAAGTGTCACCCCTGCTAGGTGTTCACTCGGAAAATGCACTCCCATCCAACCCCTCTCCATCCAGTCATTACTGTCGGTCCCTTCACAAAGTGGGGGGTGGACTTTGTAGATTGCAACCCAACTTCGACTAGGGGGAATCAACACATTATCATGGTTGTATATTACTTTACTAAGTGGGTCAAGGTCATGCCTACAGTTAAATCCAATGGGAAGAATGTCTCCTTCTTCGTATTCAATCAAATTATCGCTAGGTTCGAATCTCAAGTGATATTGTCACTGATCATGGTAGTCACTTTCATAATGAAATGATGGAAGAGATAGCATCTAAAATGGGATTTAAGCATGGTCATTCTTCCCCTTAATACCCCCAGGAAAATGGACAGGTAGAGGCTGTAAACAATTCTCTCAAGACCATTTTGTATAAAACTATCAGCCAAAGCAACTTTGACTGACATATCATGCTATATCCCACACTTTGGGCATACCGAACCTCAGTCAAGACTGCCACTGAATTTTCTCCTTTCCAGTTAGTACATGGTGTGGATTTGATCTTACCTATTGAATGCGACATCCCTTCTCTTAGATTGAAAGTTGCACTCCTACCTGACACTTTCGATCTTGAACGATTCCTAGTGCACCTAGAGAGCCTTGATGAGCAACGTCGAGACGCTTCTACGACTATCGAAGCGAATAAAATACGTGTCAAGGTCCAATACGATAATTTTGTCTATCCTCAGTTGTATGCTGAGGGCGACTTTTTCCTTTTATATGATCAAGCCAAAGAACCATTGGGGGAAGGAAAGTTCAAACCCATGTGGCACAGTCCCTATATCATGCGACGTGTCTTGGAAAAGGGAGCCTATGAATTAGAAGATTACAAAGGGAACATGTTGGCTGAGCCAAGGAATGGGCTCTACTTGAAAATATATTATGCTAGAGCCCAAGATTGGGTGTAACTCTCTTTATACTAATGTAATTTAGAGTATATATCTTTTCCCTTTATTTTTTTTCTTCAAATTGCTTATTGAGTTTTCCCTTGGTTGACAGATGTCAACGGAGTCTTCGGTCTACTTAGGATTCACAGACGGAGCCAATTGTCATACACGGAACTTGGCTTCCACCGCTTGGGTGGTTTACTCACTCGAGGGTCTACTAGTGCCTTTCGGTGGTGTATGCCTAGGGCCATCCATGAATAATGTGGCCAAATATAGCTCCATTATAGAACTTTTGCGTGATGCCATTTCGCATGGTATTCACTCTTTGGAGGTTCACCTAGATTCCTAGTTAGTAGTATGTCAATTGAATGACAGTTACCATGTGCGTGACTGTACATTACTTCAACAATTCCTACAGGTACACATTTTAGAATGACAGTTTGATTTTATTACTTATCATCACATACCTAGGAGTTCTAATTATGTATCCAATGCATATGATAATTTCGTTTTAGATTGGAATTTGTCACATAACTAAACAAAATAAAACATTCTCATCAATGTACACATTGTAACATATGTAAATTCAAAGAACCATGTTTATATATATATTTCAAAAAATATGATGTTTATTGTACAAAACTAGGGCTAACACCCTCAATACACATGTACAACCGATAATACAAACGTCATGACATCTACGCCTACGACGTCGGATGAGTGGCATGATTGCAAACTACATCATTTGCGAGACGCCGAAAGAGTCGCACCCAAGCTTTGTGCATGCCCACCACCTGTCGTTGCATAGCCTCCGACAGATCCTCCACCTGAACCATCAAAATCCTTTGTGTCAAATGAGCCAGGTTGCTCTAGACGTTTTGAAAGACTCTCTCTGCTTCTCCTCTTGCCGCCTCATCTCCCCGATATCTCCAATGATGTTGTGGAAGCCTGTCTTTTCATCATGGACCTATGTCTGCGTCACATACATGTCTTGTTAGTACTTAAACATCATCCAAAAATATTTTTTTTTTCCTATACAAAAATACAAAAGAAATGAAATATTTAAAAAACTTTGACATACCTATGTCCTCATAGGCGGTCCCTAGTGGTAATGGCATGTCAGGGTCCCCTCTGAAGTCAATCCCTGCATAGGGGTAGTCATCCAGAGTAATGGCCTTCCATCTCCACCAGTAAAAGAAATCATCGTTGTAGGGTGTGGGCACACTACCTCCCCTCTGTTGTCTCGTCACCTCGATCCACTGTGCCATGGTTGGATCATGAGGTCCTCGCAGAAGGATATCAACTCTAGGTCCCAAACCTGGAACCCACTCAAAGAAAAAGATACACAAGATAGAAGCAAACCCAAAGTTCCTCTTACCACCCTCTTTGCATTCTGTCAACTGGCTCTTCATGTTAGCCAATAGTGAGGTGCACCAGTCGTACACTATGGGTCTCAACCAATGTACAGAGTAGAACATAAGAGACCTTGATGCCTGGTACAATGAGTTCGATCCTGTGATCTGTGTCAAAATGAGGACAAAAATCTTGAGGCTTAGATTGTTTATCGCTCGGATGGGGAGTTGACTACCGACCTTCTCATTCCCTGCAATGCAATGAGAAACTATGTATTCTTCTATCTTCATACTTCTCCCAGATCCTCGAGCTTTGAGGTTGACCACCTCACCTCGATGCGACAACCCTGTCAATAAATAAATATCCTCAACTTCAATCCTTAATGGTTTCCCATCAAGGTTGAAGCTCTCACTATCTGGATCCCAGTAATCCACGAGAAACTATAACAATCTCACTTGGGCCTTCATCCCTTTGAGAGCCCAAAACTTATACAACCCGCATATTTTCAAGGCCATCTGGGCCCCCAGATCTCTTTCCACAACAGCATCTACCTCCTCATGTTCCCTTTCCTTCCACTCTAGCACCATCCTACAAGAGAAAAATCATTTTTTGAGTTAGCATTCACTAAAAAAAATTGTTTACGGACATATACGCGGGCTGCAACGTTTACAGTCATGTATAGGGTTGAGTATATGCTGGTTGTATTTTATACAACCACGTATAATCACGCATATACATGACCCGATGAACGGTAACCCACATACACCTAAACTTCTAATTTGCGCCCTAAATAACTTAAAAATTGAAACCTAAATACAAAATGTAATCCACTAAAAATGAAAGAGGAGGGGAAGAGGAATTTCTTGGTCCATATGGTCGCTGATTCCGTCACTCATAGCTCCCAAGATCACCAGTTGAAGATCAGAGGTAATTTGGTCCAAAATCCACTATTTGGGTAAAAAAGTAAAATGGTATAGTAAATTTGTTTTTTTTACTATTTATAGAAATTTTTTACCTACTTTGCATAGTTTCGGATAATATTTTCTCCTAATAGGCTAATACAACAGTGGATTGAGTTGGTTTTTGTAGTTTTGTCTAGGGATTCTTGCAGTTTTCAGTGTTATGTCGATCGTTCGTAACTTCAGACAGGTATTTTCGCTACCTAGCATATAGGATAGGTATACATTCCATCATGCACACTTGCATCGTCCTATAACTGTCACTCATATGCCTTAGGTACAAACCAATTTTTTAGCAACACAAAAATTTCTATATGCGACTAGAAGTGTTGTTATCAAATGGTAGAGACTTACCAAACATGGGTACCCTAGTTAGACCCTCTTCTTTATTCGGTGCCCATGTAGATATTTTTTCGTAGGGCTGGGAGTCCCTTATAGCTAATACATGACTTTATGTTGAACCTCATTTCTCACTCATAAACATGATGACCTGTACCTAGAGGACTCCCAAGCAAGTTTGATTTAAGCTCTTTTCCGACTCGTTTTCAAAAAGAGAAAATATTGTCGAGTGAACTTGTCCCTTTCACACTCGTCAATTGGATTCTAAAGGACGTCTATTTGGTACAAGTTTATCCCTTTTTCAAACCAAGTAGACTAAGATTATGAAAAAGAATTTTTTTTGGCATTAAGTTGTGATTGCATCTCATGCCCTTGATTGCAGTATTGAGCCTATTGTCGGTTCTTGATTTGCATTATAAATTGTTTGCCTCAATATTTTTTCATCCTCAACCAAGCAGAGCCTTGTTTATATCCTTCGCAACTTGACACCCTATACCCAGCAAGGAACATTCCCCCGAGTGTCCATCTTCCGCATGCACCTACTTGCATTGAGCATAGGTATGTTCCATTGTTGGAACTAGTCTTGCTTACTTGTGACAATCGTTTCCTCCTTTGTATCATAACATTCATTTGACTATGAAAAAAAAAAAAAAGACAGGCAACAAGGGAGCATTATCTTATACTGGTAGCATTCGTGTTGCCTTTGAATGGAGCACAATTTTTTTGAGTCCACTTCTCATCATAATTTTGGGTTTAGCATGACCTTAGGAAGATGAGATCGTTGCAGAGAGTTTACTCCCCTGATCGGTTACTCTTCCATTCCCTATGGAGAATTTTGTTGATGCCTCTTGCATCTCATGGTTCCATCATTGAGTCTATGCTGCCAGAGTCTTCCATATGTCTCATGCTCTTGTTCAAAGGATGTCTATCAACCTGTGTCAACCATTCCTCAGAACTCTTGACTTTGCATGTTAGCCATACCCTTAGTTTGTCTTAGAATCACATGAATTTTTAGTCCTATTGTGCACCTTGGTCCTACTTTCCTCATTGGTAGGTAACCTTGAACCCAACAATCGACATTTCATCATTGGTCATTGACTTAGTCGTTTCCCTTGTGTTCAACGACAAGACATCTATTCACACATTGGGATTCATGTAGTGTCTTGGATGCCATTATCCTTATTGGTGGTTTCATCACCTTTGTTAGCAATTTTCCTCATTGGCTGCTATTCATAGGGTCTTTTTCGTGTAACACTTGCACCTGGCACACGTGAAAGATGCATAGGGTCATTGGTTTGTGAACATGTTCTTCATCTGATTTCCTCCAAATCATTAAGCTGTTGCTTTGTACCTCGTGTTGAATGATGAGAGATGCCTTAATACTCTCCTTTTAGCGGGTCTCCTTCCATTGACTTCATCTCATCTATTATGGAGACGATACCTAGAGTATTATGAGTACCTAGAGGCTTACAGTCATTAGTGGCAGGTTCTCTCGCCATTGACAGTTGGGAACACATCAATGTCTCCTAATAGATGGATTATTCATGTATTTGACTCTAACTCTTTTATTCACACTTGTAAGAATGTACTCGATGCCTTGATACCTACTTTCATCATCGGTAGGTTGTCTCACGTTTGTTAACGGTATACCTCAATGACTAGTAATCAAATGAAGCCTCATTGTGTTCAACCTCAGCTCCTTTATTCACATGAAGTAGACTTGCACCTTTGGAGGATTGTGTAGAATACTTGAATACATCAGTTTATAGTCACAACTTTACTGAGATGTTGCTACCTTTTCATTGAACCAATACCCATGTGACTTTAGTGATCATGGGAGATCATATTGTACTCCATTGTATACATATATCTTCAGATTGATTTTGAGACTGGTTTTATTGGGCCTTGCTCATGACTATGACAACCTTTGGCATGTAACCACATTTGTATTTTCCTACTCATGGCCATGGACAATTGTTTGGTATATTTTCACATGGATCTGCAGTGTAATTCAAATTGGCAGCCATGTATGCAAAGTCAATATAGATTGTAATGAGAAACTAGTTCTTCCAGCTGGGTCCCCATTACTCCACTTCTGGGTCTTATAATGTATTTCTCCCATCATAGATACTCCTTAGACCTCACACATTAGGGGGCATCTATTATAGCAAGATTTTCCTCACCCTATGCAATCTTGCACAGAGGGCCTTTTTCCATTTCCCTATGCAGACTTGAAGTTCCTTTTTGCAAATCCCAGAGCTAAAAACATAATTTTTCCACATATACATGCCCTGCCTATATTACATCATGCGTATATGCAGGTTGCACCACTACAACCCGCGTACATCGAGAAATGTGCCCAAAATTAAAAAATGGTGTTTGGTTTCCATGTCACATCATAAGATCAATGATCCTTGGCCTTCCATATACTAGAAACCTTCCGACTAGGCCCTTCAGTGCCACTTGAAGGCCATAAATGGGCCAAATTCGAGCTATGGAAAAGAGGAGAAAGAATTCAACTTTGAGAACAAAGTTACTTTGGATAAATTATTCACTTCACCTTGAGTCTGGATCCCTTTATCCTTTAATTCTGAACACATTTTTCAGTCCCCAAGCTCTTCCCTTATTGATTGAGAAATTCATTGTCTCTCTTATATGAGATTTCCTTTGGTGGAGGATTGAAGTGGTGGAGGCCCATCTGGAAGGAACTTGGTTTCTTGGTTCCGAACCGTGTTGACACAGAAGTTTGTAACTCATTCACTTCTGCTGATTATATCTTAATATAAATACTCTTTTCTTGTCCAATTAATATCTCGCAAATATTTGAATTGTTATTCCATGGGTGTATTTGTTATGAATGTTGATGGATTATGCTATCAAATGTACTAACGTTATATATTATCACCATATTCTTGCGTTTCTTGGTTGTTGAGGATTAGTTGCAGGTATATTTCTTTGGGTCAAGTGCTCAATGGTGGACTTCATCAAATGTCTGGATGAGGTAGGCCTCTTATCTTGTCTTGTTATCATATTTGTTTATATAGCATACTTGATATTAGAGTTGATTTCTGCAGTCATTTTCGTCTGTTGTGGTTTACTCCTAGCCATAAAGAGATTTTCCTCGTAATAGTGTCAACATCCATTGGTCAACTGCTCCGTCGTGTAGCACAAGAAGTCATTTTTTATAGTGAGAAACATCCTTGATTCATATGTATATGAAGCCATGTGTTTCACCATTTTCATCTTAGGACAAACACTTTTTTGTAACTTTTGACGTTATAATATAAAACTTCTACCAGCTTACTTGTCTTTTAAATGTGTGTTTGGATTTATAAATGGCGCAAATGTCTATCTAAAACATAATTAGCCAATGCATTTGTTAATGTGTTTAGATATCTAGGAATGTGTTGATATTCAATATAATCAAAATGTCTTTCCAAGAGGCGAATTCTCAAGTATACTTGTAACAATGTAAGACTTCAGATGGCATAAACGTTTCTCAATTACGGCACCACTAGTTGCAAATCAAGACATACAATTAGATGACGGATGCCAAATGAAATGGCGTCATTTAATAACTCAATAATTGCATTGTATTCCACAATATTATTAGTTTCACGACCAAGGAAAATATTGCATAGACTGATCAACTCATCCGTAGGTGCATAGATTACCCATGCAACAGACACTAGATTTTGGGTACTGCGACTAGCACCATCAACAAAGATGATATAGGGTAGTGAGAACACCAACATCTAGAAAACAAGAACAAGGCAAGGTAAGAATCTTAAAGGTAGAACAAGAAACGATAAAAAGCACACACTAGAGTATGATACACTAAAATACAAAGCATTCATGCAAAAAATACTTTAAGCATAGTACTTCTTTAGGTAAATCCCATTTCTAGGTTCACCCAAAGGGATTCCATCATAATCCACCAACTCATAATCCCCTTTATCCAACACTCTTTTAACGATATAAGGGCCATGCCACATGGGCTCGAATTTACTGACCCCCATCAAATCACGATCTTGTTCATAAAGGAAAAAAAAATTGCCCTAAAAAAAAATACGCGGGTTGATATGTTTGTCGTATTGAGCTTTGACATGTTTTTTCTGGGTTTCTATGACTAATGCAACATCACAACGAGTCTCATCTAATTTCATTAAATACAAAAGACATTCTTCTTCTGCTATGGTGTTAGGGAGAAGATCAACAACTAGTTTCAAAGATGGGATTTCACATTCAATCGAAAAAATAAATTCAATTCCATACACTAACTGGAAAGGTGTGAATCCTATGGCAGATTTAACGAACGTCTGATAGGCCCATAATGTCAAAAAAATCATTGTGTTCCAGCTTTACTTGTGAATTCCTACCATCCGTCAAAGCATAGTAGTTGAAACTTTGTTGATTGCTTCAACTTGGCCATTGGCCTGTGGATAGTAAGGGGTTGAGTTTTCATGCCAAAGACCCAACTTATCAGTAAGTTCAAACATCATGAAATTGAAAAAATGGTTGCCATGGTCACTGGAGATGGCTTCAGGGACACCAAACCTAGTGACAGTATGATTGAATATGAACAACACTATAGTTCTCTCGGTATTATCAAATATAGGCATTGCCTTGGCCCATTTAGTGAAATAATCCACAACTACAATAATGTATCCATGCCCCCCGACCAAGTAAGGGTTACATGTCATGAAGTCAATACCCCATTTAGCGAATGGACCTACAAAAACTACATGATAAAGAGGATCGGGATGTGATCGAATTTTATTGTTATACGTTTGACAAGCGTGGCATTTTTGAATGATAATAATGCAATCCTTAAACAACGAAGGCCAGAAGTAGCCAGCTCGTAAGATATTTTGGGCAGTGGCATACCCAGACATATGACTGCCACATGCTCTGGAATGACAGTCATTTAAATCTTTCTCGGCTTCATCATAGGTTAGACATCGTCGAAATATGGAATCAATACCACGATGGTAAAGGGTATCACTGAGGATAATATATTGGCAATATTGATATTGAATTCAACGATGATCTACACGAGAAAGATCAGGTCGGAAAGTTTGGGTTTGGAGATAAATGATAATGTCTCCATATCATATATCATCTGAACTGATCATAAAGAGAGACTCATCAAGAAAAGAATCTTCTACCACAGTTTATGTCTAAGCGGAGGCAAGGTCACATATCAAATCGAAAAAAAACCAAAGATTTCTTTGACTTGGCTCACTCAAACTCTAAATAAAACTCATAGAGAATCACTATCCATTTGGAGTATTTCCTCCCCAACAAGTGTCGTGTAAGAATATGTTGCATAGGGTTTCAATTATAAATAATTGTGGTTTTGCACAATAAGATATAATGACGAAAATGTTGAACAACTTGAACAACCGCCAAGGCCAATTTATCCACATGCATATATTTAGTTTCAATGGTCATAATACTTTGATTCAAATAGTAAATAACATGTTCATCGTGTGAATCATCCTCTTGGACTAGAACCATGGATATGGTAGAGTCCGAAGCAACCAAGTATAAGAAATAATCTTGACTATAAGCAGGGGGAAATAAAAGTGGTGTATGGGTTAAAGCAAGTTTCAAAGCTTCAAAGGCTTTGTTGGCAGTGTTGTCCCATACAAAATCATGAACCTTCTTAAGAAGTCAAGTGAAACCTTTCGTTAGTTTGACATAATTGGGAATGGATCAACGTAAATTTTTTCCTTCACTTGCAAACTTTGGAGTTGGGGTAAGGTAGAAGGAGGAGGCAAATTGATAATAGCTTCAACCTTCAAAGGATCCACCCTGATCCCATGTGTAGAAATGATAAAGTTGAGAAGTCGACTAAACTACACACAAAAAACACATTTATGTGGATTCAACCGTATGCGATAATATCGACAGCGTAGGAAAATGGCTCGTAAGTGTGCAGAGTGATCTTGGTGACACATGGAATACATTTATAAGTCATCTAGGTAAGGTTGTACAATGTGCTTAATATCATGAAAAGCATAATACATAGCGCGTTGAAAAGTCGCACCAACATTCTTGAGACCAAAAGGGAGTTTATGGTATGCGAAGGTACCCCAAGGGAAAATAAAAGCAATCTTATGTTGATCTGCGGTTAAAATATTGATTTGATTATAGCCAGAGAATCCATCCATCAGAGAGAAGATTTCACTCCTGGCACAATCGTCAACAATCTGGTCGACGAAAGGGGTTGTATAATTATCTTTGGGATAAGCCTTATTAATATCCCTATAATCAACACAAACACATATCATTCCTTGTTTCTTCATACTTGGAACAATATTGGACACCCAATCAGTCAACACTACAGGGTAGACAAAACCGACTTTATGAAGTTTTTCAACTTCGAGTTTAATCGCAACAAATTTTCGTAGATGAACTGGGAGAAGTCTTTGTCGAATGGGTTTAGCGTCAAGGTATGTATTAATTGTTGGACAACTGAGAGGGGGGGTGAATCAGTTGTTACCATGCTTAAACAATTATGCTTCTTTTAAAATATTTACAAGGCACTCAATGATGATCACAATAATGCAGGGAAATGAACAATGGCACATTCAACATCAGTCACATATATGAGAAACACAGAGATAGATATTTCCCAAGGAAACCCATACAGGGTAAAAACCTCTTCTTCTTTATATGATAAGTATTATTTACATTCTTTACATTATCATACATTTGAGCACCAACTCGTTGTGAGGCTACAACCTCTGTTTTGCAAGCTGCAACTTGCTGAGAGCACCAACTCTCTGTTTTTCTCTAGCACCCACTAGAAGGAAGCACCAACTCCCTGGTTTCTCTAGCACCAACTAGAAGGAAGCAAAAACTCCTTGGTTTCTCAGGCACCAACTCCCTGTGTTCAAGCCTCCACTTGAATCTTTGAGGGCACCAGTCCTCCCTATCACCTCCCAACCACCCTAGATTATGAATATGAAATACTGAAACCTATTACAGTGATATAGTGTTCAATAACAACTTACCAGTCTCATCACTGTTCTACAAGATTTTTGCTACTCAGACTTCCTCACTGTCTTCCAGCATGCATCTGTTGCCCATTCTATTCTTCTGCTTTTTATGCTCTGTGCGCCATGTCCATTCGTTGCACAATGCTTCTTCTGTGCTTTTCAGCTGCTGCACTCTAATCCTTCTTCATGCATGAATCACCTTCAACAACATCCACCGCAATCCTAGCACTAACAACAACCACATCTCTTATTTGTACTATGTATTTATAGCTTTTGTGCACCTTGTGAATGCAATGCGCGCAATACCTCTGCATACTCATACCGCGTCAATATCCTCCACAACTCGAGTGCTCTATCTGATCATCATCGTGACTCTTCAGCTTCTCTGGTTGTTTGTCCACTCGTTTAGCATCACTGTATGTTATGCTGAGATTCCTCAGCCTCTCTGGCAGTTGATACTCTTTGTCTTCTCTATGACAGTTGAGCTAACCTTCTCTATTCCAGTTACAAGCTTCAATGCTCATCCAGCTGTCAATCGCCTCCACGAGCATCTTCATCCTTCTTGAAGATTCCCAGAGACTCTTCATCTCCTCTGTCAATCACCCCAAAGTGTCTTCGATTCCTCTGGCAGACACCATGAGTGGTTCTGGCAGTTACATTGTGACGTGCAACAATAGCCCTCCGATCTCCTTTAGTTTCATCTGCACCATTTGATTAGATGTGATTTAAGCGTTTTTCACTTTCGCAATTCGGAGATTCTGCGATGAGGCATATTGACTCTTCATGTTGCGAGCTCCGAAAAGGATCTTGGCTACTCTAGCTCCTCCTCTTTGTGACCACAGGTGGTGACCACTGGTTATAGCGATATTTCACCTTTTCGGTATTTCGGCATTCGTATGATCCCGTGTTTTGACACTCCCAGATGGGATCCCTGAAATTTTGAGGCAGAGCTTATCTGCACTAGGTCCTTCCTCCACGTTACCACACGCAGTGACCAAAAGCTGCTCTATAAGGCACTGCAGACTTATGGTCTTCATTGACCCTGATCGATGGTCCACAATCTCGATGAATCAACGGTCCAAATATTTTTGCGATCTCGCATCTCGCTGTTCCTTAGATGGAGGCTCTCGTTACTCCAAGTCGCGATACGTGAAGCTCCAATATGGAGCTTAGATCAATTGTCTAGAACTCTTGGTGATTTGATGGTCCAAATCTTATCGTGAGTTCACTTATCGCGATTCCTGTGATGGAGGTTCTTGTCACTCCAAGTCGCGATACGCGAAGCTCCGAGATGGAGCTTAAATCAACGGTCCATGATTTCGATGAATCTATGGTTGTGATTAAATCGTGATTTCAATGGTCATATTTCTTGCCTCTCCAAGTCGTGAGTCGCGAAACTCCGAAATGGAGTCGACGGTCCAGATCACACCTTGATCTGACGGCTGCGATTAAATCGCAATTTCGCATATCGCGACTGCAATGGTCATATTTCTTGCCTCTTCAAGTCGTGAGTCACAAAACTCCACAATGGAGTCGGGAACTGTAAAATGGGATCCAACGATCAGAAATGTTGCTTCTCCTCCCGAGCAGTCCCGATCAACACTTGATTTGATGGTCATCGGGAATTGTAAATGGGATCCAATAATCAGAAATGCTACTTCTCCTCCCGAGCTTACTTTGTTCCGCTTACTCTGATCTTTCCATCGATGATCTGCCAACAATCCTCTGCACTATCTCTTCTGAGATTACTCGAATCTTCTCTGCATCGTCTTCTCATAATGCCCATCTATTACATACTTTCTGTACTCATGCCATCTTCATTGCTGTACTTGCCATCAATGACAAGCATTCGCTATCTGTTAAATATTTGCCAACAATATCCCCCTTTGGCATTGATGGCAACACAAGCACCCACATGCATTTAGACTCTCCTGCCAGACTCTTTTCTCCCCCTTTGACATCAATGTCATAGAAGAAACATGCTCCCCCTGAGATGTTGAAGTACATACTCCCCCTATCAACTATGAGCATCTTGTAAATACACCATATATTCAATAAGTACTCCCCCTGACTAGGTGACAGATTAGACACAAGAAATTATAACCCCCAAATTTTGACGAAGATATCCAAAAGGGGTTGCTGCTAATGGTTTTGTAAATATATCTACAATTTGTTCTGTAGAAGGTATATAATTCAGTTGAACAATTATGTTTGTAACTTGTTCTCTGAGAAAATGGTACTTTATTGGAATATGCTTAGTCTTGGAATGAAGAACAGGATTCTTGGAGACACTAATGGCACTAGTGTTATCACAGTGAATTGGAATGGGATCAATGTAAGTTACCTTAAGATATGCAAGAGTTTGTATCATCCATAAAATTTGTGTGCAGCAAGTAGCAACAGCAATGTATTCTACCTCTGTAGTGGATAATGAAATGGATCCTTTCTTTTTACTAAGCCATGCAACTAATGAGTCACCCAGAAAGAATGCTCCTCCACTGGTGCTTTTTCTCTCATCAACACAGTTTGCCTAATCTACATTTGAATAAGCAGTTAACTGGAAATTTTGATTTCTGGGATACCACAGACCATAAGTCATTGTTCCTTTCAAATACCTGAATATCCTTTTGACCGCTTGTAGATGACTCTGTTTAGGTGCAACCTGATATCTTCCTACCATTCCTACAACATGCATTATGTCTGGGTGAGATGTTGTGATGTACAACAGGCTTCCTATCATTGATCGATATGAGCTTTGATCAACATCAGGTGAATCATCATCCTTTCTTAATTTACATCCAGTTACCATAGGTGTACCCACAGGTTTAGAATCTTCCATTTGAAACCTATCATTTCTCTTAGATATTTTTCTTGAGAAATGAACATCCCTTCGGGCCTTTGAGTAATTTGTAGACCAAGAAAAAATGACAGTTCTCCTATCATAGACATTTCAAATTCAGACTCCATGGAAGAAATAAACCATTGTACTAATGAATCCTTATTACATCGAAAGATGATGTCATCTACATAGACCAATATGATGAGCAAATTATTATCCTCTATTTTAATATACAGATTGTTGTCAGTTGTTCCTCTCTTGAAACCTTTGTCTTTGAGATATGTATCTAGTCTATGATACTAGGCTCGAGGGGTCTGTTTTAAACCATATAAGGCTTTCTTCAGCTTGCATACTAAGTCAGGGTTATCAGAGAGTTTGAAACCCTTTGGTTGTTCCATATAGACTTCTTCACTTAAATCTCCATTTAGAAAGGCTGACTTGAAATCCATTTGGTAGACTTTAAACCTTTTATGACA
>ML785878.1:328846-354337 GCA_009831015.1 Picea engelmannii
TCAAAGTTTAGATGTCCAAGTCTCCTATGCCATAACCATCTTTCATCATGTTTTCTTAGATGACATTCTTCTCTATTTTCTTTCAGCACATATACATTATTTTCTGTCCTTATGCCTTTGGCCACCACTTGTCCTAAGTTTACGGACTTTATCTTGCATTCCTTGGACGTGAACAACACTTCGCATCCTCTATCACACATTTGAATTACACTGAGTAGATTATGTTTCAGCCCATCCACAATTAGAACATCTTGGGCTTTTCCTTTTCCATTACTTAAGTTCACCATCCCTTTGCCCTTTATTTTCCCTGGAGCATCATTTCCAAAGGTTACGTTTCCTGATTTGCTTTCACTTAGAGATAGAAACTTTCCTTTGTCTCCCGTCATGTGTTTGGAGCATCCACTGTCTATATACCAAGGGTTCGTTTTTCTTTGAGTGGACAACACTAATCCACACTTGTCACTTTCCTTCTTCTTCCAAAACTTGACATTTTCAGTAGGAGATTTCAAATCTGGTTCATATTCCCTTAAACGACAGTCAATATATTTGTGTCCATAGTTATGACAAATGTAGCATTCAATCTCATTGTTCAACAGGTTAAACTTATTGGTGCAGTGTTGTCTACTCATTGACTGTTGATTATTTCTTGACCTCTTTAATTGCATGTCCCTGGACTTAATTTGGTAATTGGAAATCAATGAAGGTTTGTTACTTGGCTGCATCATTCTTTGTTGTGGCAAGTATTTATTCCTTTGAAATCTTAATTGCTCATGTCTAAATCTCAAGGAACAATTTACAACTTTGTGACTAAAGTTAGCACAGTAGAAACAATAGCCATAGAAGAATTCTTTGTACCTGGAAAATGGTTGTCTTCTTTGAGCAAATCGATTTCTTCTAGACTGATGACATCGTTCAACAGTGAGCACAATACTTCTTTGTTCTACAGATTCAGATCTGGCATCTTTTACCTTACTCAATCTGGGTTGCTGATTGTCTTCCTTTGTTTCTGCAGGATTGTTATTGTCATTGGTTGTACTTTTCACAAACTTGATGGGTTCTTCGTTTCCTGGCTTACCACTGCTTGATCCCTCTTCATACCCCAAGCTAGTTTTTAGCTTTGGATTCCTTTGTTGATTCAAAATGGTGGCCAATCCTTCTGAGGCTTTGATACTTGACAGATTCTAATTATACAAGGCTTGAAACTTCTCCATTTCTTTCCTCGTTTTCACTACTTCTTGTTCTAATGCTTCACATCTTGCCTTCTTTTCTGATAGCTATTGTTTCATAATCTCTTCGATTTTCTTTGCCTCTTCCAATTCCAGTTTTAGTAGGACAAGGTATTCATCAAGTTCTTTACTGTCTTTCTCGAACTGTATCAACAATTATCTTTGCTTTCTGTTCTTGATTCTTAGTTTGTCAATCTCTTCCAGTGCACTGATCAGTTCTCCTTCCATGTCAACCATAGCTTCTTCTTCATCACTCCCTGTGCTTTTATTATCATAACCCTCTTTGGCCATAAGTATGAAGTCATTTAGTTTATCTTCAATAGAGGAGTCATTTTTTTCATCATTTGAAGGATGATCATCATTGTTTATGCAAAGACTTTTCTTCTTAAAGTTTTTCTCTTTAAAGAAATTTTTGTGTTTGTACTTCTCCTCATCATCACATGTCTAATCCTTTCTTTTGTGGGGACATTTATTTGAAAAATGACCTATCCTACCACAGTTGAAACATTTGAAAGGCAGTTTACCTTTGTATTTGCCTGATCCCTTCTTTAGTCTCTTCACAATTTTTTCTTCAATTTCATCGGGCTCAGAATCCTCATTCTTGTCTTCTTTAAATGATGCTTCTCCGGAGGTAGGTTTATCTTTAACTATTCTCATTTCATATGCAGTCAATGTTCCTAGCAGTTGATCAAACCCCAAATTTTTTAGATCATTAAGTTCTTCTATAGCAGAGACCTTCGGGTTGAACCTATCTGGGAGAGATCTCAAGATTTTCTGAACTAAAGAAGGTTCATCAATTGTTTCACCAAGTGCCTTCATTGCATTTACCATTTCTTCTACTCTTAGAAAGTATTTTCCAATAGTTTCATCTTCTTTCATCTTCAGCTGTTCAAACTGTATTCTGTAGGTTTGAAGCTTTGCATCCTTTACTTTCTCATTACCCTCATAGCTGCTAATGAGTTTGTCCCACATTTCTTTGGCAGTTCCTAGGTGCGTAACTTTTACGAATTCTACTTCTGCAAGCCCACTCAAGATATCATTCATATCCTTGGCGTTGAAGCTAAATTCTAGTTTGTCATCCTTATTAACTAGCACAACTGAATTTACATAACCAGTGTCTACCACATCCCAAACATCTGCACCTAATGACATTATGTAGGTTCTCATTCTAACTTTCTAGAAGGCAAATTTTGTTCCATTGAACAGAGGGTCCTTATTGGTTGAATTTCCTTAATGGCTTGACATGTTTAAGCTCTAGGGTCTACCCTTAGATAAAAGGGGCTAGCTCTAATACCAATTGTTGGACAACTGAGAGGGGGGGTGAATCAGTTGTTACCATGCTTAAACAATTATGCTTCTTTTAAAATATTTACAAGTCACTCAATGATGATCACAATAATGCAGGGAAATGAACAATGGCACATTCAATATCAATCACATATATGAGAAACACAAAGACAGATATTTCCCAAGGAAACCCATACAAGGTAAAAACTTCTTCTTCTTTATATGATAAGTATTATTTACATTCTTTACATTATCATGCATTTGAGCACCAACTCATTGTGAGGCTACAACCTCTGTTTTGCAAGCTACAACTTGCTGAGAGCACAAAATCTCTGTTTTTCTCTAGCACCCACTAGAAGGAAGCACCAACTCCCTAGTTTCTCTAGCACCAACTAGAAGGAAGCACCAACTCCCTGGTTTCTCTAGCGCCAACTAGAAGGAAGCAACAACTCCCTGGTTTCTCTAGCACCAACTAGAAGGAAGCACCAACTCCCTGTGTTCAAGCCCCCACTTGAATATCTGAGGATACCAGTCCTCCCTAGCACCTCCCAACCACCTTGGATTATGAATATGAAATACTGAAACCTATTACAGTGATATAGTGTTCAATAATAGCTTACCAGTCTCATCACTGTTCTGCAAGATTTTTTCTACTCAGACTTCCTCACTCTCTTCCAGCATGCATCCACTGCCCATTCTGTTCTTCTTCTTTTTATGCTCTGTGCGCCATGTCCATTCGCTGCACAATGCTTCTTCTGTGCTTTTCTGCGGCTGCACTCTAATCCTTCTTCATGCATGAATCACCTTCAACAACATCCACCACAATCCTAGCAATAATAAAAACCACATATCTTCTCTGTACTGTGTATTTATAGCTTTTGTGCACCTTGTGCATGCAATGCGTGAAAGACCTCTACATACTCATACTGCGCCGATATCCTCCACAACTCGAGTGCTATGTCTGATCATCATCGTGACTCTTCAACTTCTCTGGCTGTTTTTCCACTCGTTCAGCATCATTGTATGTTATGCTGAGATTCCTCAACCTCTCTCGCAGTTGAGACTCTTCGTCTTCTCTGTGACGGTCGAGCTAACCTTCTATGATCTAGTTACAAGCATCAATGCTCATCCAGCTGTCAATCGCCTCCATGAGCATCTTCATCCTTCTTGAAGATTCCCAGAGACTCTTCATCTCCTCTTTCAATCACCCCGAAGTGTCTTCGAGTCCTCCGGAAGACACCATGAGTGGTTCTGGCAGTTACACTATGATGTGAAACAATAGCCCTCTGATCTCCTTCAATTTCATTTGCACCATTGGATTAGCTGTGATTTAAGCGTTTCGCACTTTCGCAATTCAGAGATTCTGCGATGAGGCATCTTGACTCTTCATGTTGCGAGCTCTGAAAAGGAGCTTGGCTGCTCTAGCTCCCTCCTCTTCATGACCACAGGCGGTGACCACCGGTTATAGCGATATTTCACCTTTTCGGTATTTTGGCATTCGTGTGATCTCATGTTTTGACACTCCCAGATGCGATCCCTGAAATTCTGAGGCAGAGCTTATCTGCACTAGGTCCTTCCTCCATGTGACCACACGCGGTGACCACAGGCTGCACTATAAGGCGCTGTGAACTTATGGTCTTCATTGACCCTGATCGACGGTCCACAATCTCGATGAATCAACAGTCCATATATTTTCACGATCTTGCATCTCGTTGTTCCTTAGATGGAGGCTCTCGTTACTCCAAGTCACGATACGCAAAGCTCCGAGATGGATCTTATATCAACGGTCCAGAACTCTTGGTGATCTGATGATCCAGATCTTATCATGAGTTCGCTTCTCACGATTCTTGTGATGGAGGTTCTTGTCACTCCAAGTCGCGATACGGGAAGCTCCGAGATGGAGCTTAAATCAACGGTCCACGATTTTGATGAATCTACGGTTGTGATTAAATCGCAATTTCAATGGTCATATTTCTTTCCTCTCCAAGTCGTGAGTTGCGAAACTTCGAAATGGAGTCGACGGTCCAGATCACACCTTGATATGACGATTGCGATTAAATCGCGATTGCAATGGTCATATTTCTTGCCTCTTCAAGTTGCGAGTTGCAAAACTCTGAAATGGAGTCGAGAATTGTAAAATGGGATCCAACGATCAGAAATGCTGCTTCTCCTCCCGAGCAGTCCCGATCAACACTTGATCTGATGGTCATCGGGAATTGTAAATGGGATCCAACAATTAGAAATTCTACTTCTCCTCCCGAGCTTAATTTGTTCCGCTTACTTTGATATTGCCATCGATGATCTGCCAACAATCCTCTGCACTATCTCTTCTGAGCTTATTTGAATCTTCTCTGCAGCGTCTTCTCATAATGCCCATCTATTACATACTTTTTGTACTCATGCCATCTTCATTGTTGTACTTTCCATCAATGACAAGAATTCACTATTTGTTCGCTATCTGTTAAATATTTTCCAACATTAATTTCATGTACAACAATATCTGGATCAATTCCAGGCATTTCTTTGTCAGTCCATGCAAAAACTTCACGAATTAAATTCTTGGAAAAGGGCCTTGTAAGTTCATATCTCATCAGGAGAACATTAGGCATCAATATGAAAATTTTCCACTATTCCAGGATTAATCGAAATATTTAGAGGGATGGTAGGTAAAATATTTCCCAATTTCCCTTCATACAAAACATCCCGTGTTGGTTCAGAAACTGGAGGAATAGTAATGACTGTAGACAGATTCAAAATCCATTGGTAACTCTTGATATTTTTGGGTTCTAGGAAGTGTATAGAATGATGATGCCCATCATCCTATGGGGTGTCTTCCATGGACATTATTGTCATGATCATTTCATCGGTGTGAAATACTATGTGAAACGGATCAGGAGATGTATCTAAGAGAGAACGAGGAGAAGGAGTTGTCTATCAAATGGCTTGATAGGCCAATTCCACCGGACTTAAAGGCATTCAGTCTCCATAATGAAGACATTTGTCTAAGATAGGCACTATCCAAGGGTCATAAGACTCAGGGGTTTCGTCAACAATGGTCAGAATCATGTTAATAGAAGAAACAAAAGGAGGTGGAACATCAGGTGGGAATGGGGAAAGTACCCATTAAATGAATCCTTTAAAAGACCCACACTGATATTCTCATAACCAAGAGGTGTTTTCGCTATGAATAGAACGTTACTAATGCATGGATCGGAACTGAAAAAGGTGAGTTGATCTACCATAAAAACTTTACCTTGGTGAGGGAAACGTATCACATGGAAAATAATAGAAACAACTATGCGCATAGCATTGATTCAACTACGACCAAGTAAAAGGTTGTAATAGAGAGGTGCATCAAACACCTCAACCTCAACAGTAACCACTTTTCCTTATAACACAATAGATAATGAAGGAAGAACACCATAAGGTTTAAACCCTATACCATTAAAATCTTTTAACATATTGTGTGACTTGGTAAGGGCAGGAGAGCTAATGGATTTCCAACAGGTGATGAACATGATGCAAGTCGAAGCCCCTTCATCAAAAGCTGTTCAAAAAATATTTTTATTTTCCACAATGACTTGTATTTGAAATGCTAATTGATGAGGGAGCCTTGGAATGTGATCTTCCAAGTCAAATATTATCAAATTCGTATCGGTAGGATCAGTTCCACCAATAGCCTTTAACAATGCCTTTCGTTGATTAGGACAATTTTGAAGGACTTCGAGAGCCAACATTGTAGAAGGTGCCTATGCAAGATCTTCTACAATACTGTAGTTTTGAGAAGCACATGCATGGGGGTTAAATGATGACTTATGAATGACGCCCTTAGGAGGCAGATGAAGAACTCTATCTAGACTAGGTCATTCGAGATGAAGAGGATTGTTGGGAGGTGAAGTTGATGGAGGAGGTTGAACCAATGGAGGAGGTGAATCATCAAATTTCTCTTTAGAAGGATAAAAAATCTTTGGTTCGAGTAGTGACTACAACTTCGTTCTTCTTGGAGTCACTAGTACACATAAGGACATAATATGTGGTAGAGGGAGATGGTTGGTCATGAATAACCAATTGGGCCTAGGCCCTGCTGTTGAGAAGGAAAAGGTTGTGACAAAACAACAAGTGTAGGAGGTGTCCTGGTCCCTTGTAGGAACTTAGCAACCTCTGCACGTCTTAGACAATATTTTTTATAATGGTCCTCACCACAAATAAGACAAGGATAATGAGGTTTTCTCTTTTCTTTTTCATCAATAGACAGAGTCTTGGGTTTATCTAGTTGTTGATTATTAGTTTTATCCTCTTTATTCTTACCCTTCCCTTTATTTTTATTTTGATATTTACCAGTAGGTGTAGACTGAACCGTATTGACCTCAGAGGTTTTACCAGAAGAGGGAGTCGGAGGAATAGCATTTTGTACATTAGCAGTAGTAGATTTGGGATTGGAATGACTGGCTTGTTTGGACTGAGTCTCAGCATGGAAATTCCAATCACACCATCAACAACATGAGAAGCTACTAGAGTTGTTGGGGTTGGATTTGTAGACGAGCGAGGAGCATTAGGGATCAAGTCATATAACATGCTTGTTTGTGAATAAATGATATCCAAGTATTGAGCACGACTAATCACCTACTCTTCAGTGATGACATAGCCCATGGAAACATCACGGGCTATAGGACCGATGAGTGATTTGGTAAAAAACTCAGTCAATAATTGATCAGTAATGGGAACTTTGATTAATCATCTTCTCCTCCTCCACTTGTGAATATGATTTGAAATGTGAGTAGAAGAGGATTGTTTAAATGAAATCAAAATTTTGGTTCTTGTATCATATCATATTGGTAACTAGTAATGTGTCAAGAAAGCCATAGCTAAGGTGTTAAAGTCATTGAAGAATCCATGTGGCAATTCGATATACCATTTGTCTACCGAACCCGTAAGAGTGCATTGGAAAAGACGTAATCAAATGGAGACAACCATCAAGGCGTTGGATGAAAATCAAAGATAAAATGTCATGACGTGATTGTTTGGGTATTCTCCCGATCGACTGTCAAAATAAGGAATGTTTGATGGTAATTTGGTAGGTATGATTTGCTAATAATGAGAATGCAAAATAGGATCATTCAAAATCCTAGATAAATCTAGTAAATCCAAAGAAGATAGAAACAACAAGTGTCTGTTCACTTGAGGAAACTGGTAATTTTGAGGAGGCAATCTCATAGGTATACTAGTAGGACCATAAGAAGTTTGTAAATAGTTAGAGAGTTCTATCAAATTCAGTTGTGGAGGTTTTTGAGTCAAGTAGCCAACATGTGTTGGTTGATTGGGTATGCTACCTTGGAAAGGAGCATTAGACTGAAAAGCTTGACCCCATGTAGGATTTACAGAGCTTGGATATGGTTGCCCGAGATTAGAGGGTACAAAAGAATTTAATTGAGAATTTTTCCCCCCAGGCGGTTGTTGATTTCCTTGGAAAGGAAAATTCCAAGGTTGAGTTTGTAATCCAGGTATATATTTCCCGTAAACTGGGTTATGACCCCCAAATTGGGGTTGACCTCCAACATGAAGTTGAAAACCAGAAGTGAAAAAATGACTTGTGCCTCCAATCTGATCGGAGTTACTTGGGCCGGGATGATTAGATCCTCCAGGTGGTGGATGAATGCTAGGCCCTCCAGATAGAACCTGGGTAGGTGTGGGAAAAAAACCGCTAGCAGCATTATACCCAGGTGGAACAATAAGATTAGGTCGTCTGGATGGACCCTGGGTAGGATTAGAAATAGAACTATTAAGAGCGTTATACCCAGGTGGAAGTGAAGGACTTTATATAAGCGGAAGTGGTGTTCCAATAAGATCTTGAGTTGTTACCGTACTTCTGACATAAACATGTGTAACTTGTGGGACCGTGGCAGAGCTAGTGAGCTGGAGAGGAAGGATTGTATGAGTACCAACCAACAACAGGTCTGAACCTGTAACCACATTACTTGTCGTGTCAGTAAAGTGATCTAAAGTTACTTTATAAGTAGTAGAAGTAATGAGTGTATGTGACGACATAGGTTAGTTTGAGCTCATTCCTAGTTTATCAAAAATATTGTGTCCCAATGAAGTCCTCCAAAAAGAACGAATGGGGACTCAACTAGGATTAGAAATTCCAGATGTATGAATCGAAGTTCTAAATTATTCACTCTGAAAGGGTGGATCATCCACACCAGACTCTGCGTAAGATCCAGTAGGTATTCTAGTGTAGTCTTCAACAACAATGTCTCCTGAAGAGTTTATTCAGAGAAAAAATGGATCTTGTATAACATTCAATAACAAATTTACAGAAAGTGTTGATTCTACCAATGGAGTAGAACTCCCGATATCAGAGGACATGTCATTATTGAATGCTCCTTCAAGAGAAGGACCCTCTAGTGAATTAGGAAGCAAAGGATTGTATTATTTCGGCTCTTCCAGAGGTAACCCTTGCATCCTACGTGAACGACGAGGGCCGATGTTGGCCGCACCCAAAAAAGAAAAAAAAATCCATGACCAACTAGAGAAACAAACAACACTCCACTAATAAAATCTACATATAAAACACTTAAACAAACCTTCTTATTTTAAAATCACTAGTTGGTGATAAAATCCAATGTCGCAAGATCAAGACAAGAAGGGGCTGGGATAAAGTGGGTGGAAAAGTTACATTTTTGACCTGCTTAGCGAACTTACACCCTGGTGAAATCTCCCACACATAATCATGGGTATACCCTCCAAGGATCCCGAGTGAGTTTGGCCAACATCGATTCCAGGTACCGTGAAGACTTGCCCCTCCATAGTCATCTCGTGTAAAGACTCTAAAAAGATAGGATACTAAGGTCACCAATTACAACAATGATGCATGGGGAAGCAATCGGCAGTCTGATCCACGTGCAAGGGTAGGGTATCTAAGCCCAAAATCGCCTTGAGAAGTTTCGCACATGATTTTCTTCTCAAATGACCCCCAATAATAGCGCAATATCTACATTAAGACCACCAAAGGAGGGTGAGTAACTCTGTCGGCCCTAATGTGACCTCGTGATTGACCCTTGTGTTAGAAGGGCTTCCTAGGACAAAATGCAGCAAGTAGATTTAACTCTCCCTATCACAATATACTATTGTGTGTTTTGATGCTTTGGAGAGTATTCCTCACAACCTATTCCAAAGCGCTATCCCTAGCTAATGTTGGCATATAAGAGTTCTAGAAAATAAAAGTTACTAGATATATTTTAAAATTACGTTGAATTTTAATGGCTCTTGCTTAACTCAAAAAGGAAGTGGAGATGAAACTGATGAAGTGTTTGACCTTGACCCAACAATATGCAAAGAGAGATGAGATGCAATCTTTTCGTTTGATGAACTCTAATTACATAAGGGAGAAGGTTTCCTTTTTATAGAATACAACAAATTACAAAACACAATTTCTTCAATCTTCGAATGATATTGATGCCAAACAATCAAAGCTATCAAAATTTCCAATTTTCTCTTTTTAAAACAAATATTTGAATGCAAAAATTCCTTGTAAAGACTACCAATAGAAGGACAAACTTCAATTCTTTTCTTTTCGAATAAAAACAAAGATCTAATTCAAAAAGAAAAAGTTGTCTAAGAAGATGAATGCACTCACAACACTATTTCCCAAACTAAACTCATAATGCAACCAAAAATGAAAAAGTAAGAAAACTTATTTGTCTAATGCAATCAAAAAATCGTTTTCCAATCAACAACAATCCATAACTAAAAAAAGATCAATAACAACTTATCTAGCAAGCACTCAGAGACGAAGACTCGAGATTATACCCTTGCAATAAGAAGTGAAATATGAAACTTATGAAGCTTATGAAAAAGACTCTCAATACTTGATAAATGATCAAATTCAAGCTAAATATGCAAACCAAGCTGCAAATAATCACTCAATAGGACCAAAATTTCACCCCAAGAAATAATGACAAATCTGGGCAATGGGAAAAAAATGGCTGTCACTCCAAAAAAAATCTGCAGGAATCGTCGCAGGCTGTAGAAGAGCACAGTGCGACGATCAAGGATCATCATAGGAAATGGGAAAAACACAGTGCGATGTGCGACAATGAATGAAAATAAGGAAAAAATGAAAAGAGGACATAATTTCTTAATGAAATTTCAGGACCAAGGAGTCAATATGGATCAACCAAAGACTCAGAGAATGAAATTAACCAAAAGCA
Source organism: Picea engelmannii (assembly GCA_009831015.1). Taxonomy (NCBI): domain Eukaryota; kingdom Viridiplantae; phylum Streptophyta; class Pinopsida; order Pinales; family Pinaceae; genus Picea; species Picea engelmannii. Next base: position 339,570 of record ML785878.1, read on the forward strand.
GGTAAGCTAAAGAAAAAAGGGATGCAAAATCCAAAAGAGGACGATCCCCAGTATGGTCACCAATTTTGTTATCGGACAAATCGGTAAGTGCGGACATAAACTAATCTCCCTAACTTCAACAAGAAGCTAGAAAAAAACAGAGCAAAATACAAGCTTCTCCTTAGATTTTATTGTAATGTAAACTAGTTTAGAAAGGGATAAATGGGATACCATTTAAACTTCGTTTGATCCTCGATAGTATCATCCTTGCTCCATCTTTGTATTTTTGGGATGTTGAACCTATTAAGAAGCACAAACCAACAAAGAGAGAGAACAAAAATATATATTTTCCAATGAATCCTATGCATAAGATCAAGGAGTTATACAATAAAAGTAGAAACACCTTTATAAGTAAGAAATGTATCACTCCATTATATTGATGAAAGTGGAGAATACAACCTATGCCTTGATGTTGCAAGGTCCCTTCCAATGGCCCTTTGCTTCAACACACACACCTTTTCTCCAATACTTTTGATGAAGAGTATTCACAACTTGACTTGGAAAGCTAAAGCAAAGCTATCACAAGTACAATTTTCAGTAGAATTCTTCATGCATAAGCTAGTCTAGCCTTTCCCATGAGAGATCCCTATTTATGTAGGGAGAAAGAGGGATGGATGAGGAGATTAGGATGATCCCACTAAATCAGAGAAGTGAGTAAGATACAAATTGATCAAAGGCCACCTCATCTTCTAGAAGATTCCCTTCTAGAACTTTCGTGAATTTTACCTTTTTCCCTTGTTTGGACATCGTCGCACCCTAAGCACAAGCAGCCTGAGGCGATGCCACAGTACAATTTTGGTGCATCATGTGACAATCAAGAATCGTCGCACCCCAAGCATTTAGCAGGGTGTGATGATCTCCTTTGATATGGTTTTTAAGAAAAGAAAGATGATTCACTTTCTCATGGAGAAAGTCTCATTCAGTAGCTTCAGGGAATAGAGAAGTGAGTTATGCATATATTGTCAGTTGATCACAGGGGTGACCAAAATAACGTGTAACAACATGAGAAACAAAAATGGGTGACCAAGCTATTTGGCTATGATAATGAGATCATTTATAAGAAGGGAAAGTGAAATGTAGTGGTTGATGCTCTGTCTAGAAAGTACGAAGAAGAAGGATCCATTTTTTCCCTCTCCTTCATTGTACCATATTGGATCCAAATTGTTCTCCAGGAATGGCTACAAGACCCCAAAAATTCTTGACTGATCCAACAATTGCAAGACAATTCTCCAGTTTCTCCAACGTACTCTTGGCACAATGAAGAGCTTCGCTACAAATTTCGTCTATTTTTAAGCCACCAGTCACAACTTAAATCCATGGTTTTTTCTAAGCTTCATCCTTCACCCATAGCAAGGTATTTTGGGTTTACCAAAACCTATAAACAAGTTAAACATTCCTTTTTCTAGGATGGTATGAAACAATACATACGCACCTTTGTGGCTGAATGTGATGTATGTCAATGCAACAATGGGGGAATTGTAAAAGATCTGGGCACACTACAACCTCTTCCGATTCCACCATCCATTTGGAGGGACATTTCTATGGATTTCATTGTGGGCTTACCTAAATCTGGAAATAAGTCATACATCATGGTGGTAGTTGATCACCTTTACAAATATGCTCATTTTTGTTCTCTTCAACACCCATTCACTGCATCCACAGTGGCTCATATTTTCATGGATCATATTTTCAAGCTTCATGGCATGCCTCATTCTATTGTATCTGATAGAGATCCAACTTTCACTAGAATTTTTGGCAAGAACTATTTAGGCTCCAAGGCACACAATTACATCTCAGTACTGCTTATCACCCATAGACTGATGGCCAAACTGAAGTTGTCAAAAATTGTTTGGAAACATATTTGAGGTGTTTTACATTTGACCGGAAACATGAATGGGATCAACTGTTACCCATACATGAATGGTGGTATAACACATCTTACCATAGTGCTACCCACATGAATCCTTTTGAAGTAGTATACCGACAAAAGCCCTCATCAGTTCTTTCCTACATACCAGGGGTCTCGAAGTTTCAAGAGGTTTATAAAACTCTTACAGTTCGTGCCACCATTCTCTATTCTCTCAAAGAGAATTTGGTCATGGCTCAGAATTGTATGAAACAACAAGCAGGTCAAGGACATTTAGAATGCCAATTTTCTACAGGAGACTAGGTGTTTCTTCATCTACAACCTTACAAGAAGATTTCACTCAAAGTTGAAAAATGTCAAAATCTTGATCCTAAATTGTATGGTCTTTATACCATTCTCAAGCGCGTGGGACCAATGGCCTATCAATTAGCTCTACCCAATCATTCTAAGATCCATCATGTTTTTTATGTCTCATGCTTAAAGAAGGTGATTGGAACTAAGTGCCAAACTCAAACTAATCTTTCAAAGTTGGATATTGAAGTTTCCATATGGTTGCAACCACAGGAAATATTGGACCAGCGTAAACATCTTCTCTATCAGTGCACCATCAAGGAGGTGTTAGTGCAATGGAAATATACAACTCCAGAAGATGCCACCTAGGAGCCAACAACTATTCTCCAAGAATATTTTCCTCATCCCAAGCCTCGAGGAAAAGGTTGTTCTTCAAGGGGGAGGGCATGCTAGGGACATAAACCCCGAACTTCTCATATAGGTAGAATAATATATTTCCATGCAATAAAGTTTGATACTAGTTAATAAGGCCTATTTAATAAATATGAACAAGTCAATGTAAGAATACCTAATAGAAGATTCTTCTTCTAGAAAGATCTTCCTCTAGAATGTTATTTATAAGATATAATTAGTATAAATAAGAGTAGAAGGTATGAGAGGGATTTATATTGAGAATTATTGTAATAGAGATCTGATCTGCTGAAGGTGATGCAGGAGAAGCATCAACAAGCATGCGTGGTAGGACAACTTAGCATCTGGGAATCATTTCAGAATCTCAAATGTTGGGAGTTACTGCGAATCTTTTGGAGCTAATTGGAAAAATGGAAGAAGATCAAATGCGTGGAAGTGGAAGATCACGAGTGATCTGGGAGTTTCACCCCAAGTCTTGAATGTAACTGAACTTAGGTAGTAAATAGAGTTTTTTTCATTTTTCGAGTAGACGAGTAGTCGACGGGAACCCTAACGACCCTCTGAGATAAATAGAGGTTTTGTACGCCCAAATGAGGCTGCTACGAGTTAGTAGGAATTTTTCTGAGTTTTGAGTTATTGTTTTGATATTAGCTGTAGCCATTTACTTTTGAATGAATATGACAGAGGAAATTTGACTCAAATGCATAACACTGTTACTATTTGTAATTCTCTGTTATTTTGTTTTCATAAATGAATGAATTTCGTTATGAATGGATGAAATTGTGAGTGTTAGTATAAGTTTCAATTGTTTCTCTTCTGTTGAGTGAGTGCAAGGTGTGCACACGGAATGCCAGGAGTGCGTGACAGGATTTGTTTCGATTCTGAAGCTTAGAAGAGATAACACCAAACTTTCCCTTTGCAAGGAGTGCAAAGCGACTGTTGCAAAGTGTGCACGGTCACCCGCAAGAACCAAGTCTTGAGTAAGAATCTACTGCAAGGAGTGCACATATTTGGAATTCGGCTAAGTGTAAAAGGGACTCCATAAGATTCAAAAGCACAATTTTTTTTTAAGAATTTACCTAATAAAAAGGAACCAAATCATGAATAGAGTTGCTAATCCTCTTTTTGTGCTTCTTATGCAGGTAATTGGCCATCAAAATGGTTCTTGAATGGCGCGAAAGGGAGCACAAAGAAGACAATGCAATTGCCGAAAATCATCCACCTACTATTGCTTCTTTGAGAAATTGTGGCCTCCTAAAGTACTTTCGTATCTCAGGCATGAGGGCCCAAGTCAGTTTATTAGAGTACCTTGTGCGTATGTGGGATCCCGATCAGAAGGTATTTCATGTGGGGGTCCACACACTGTCCTTAGATATTGAGGACATTTACTTTTTTACTGGACTATCACGGCATGGGCACTACGTGAGCCTGACTGGTGGTAGAGGTGGTGGGCTACCCATGAGTGAGTACTGTTGTTTACAATATGTTCCCGAGGCAGAGAGAAAGAAAGGAAAAGTAGCTATTTGGGCGGTACGGGATTTGACCCTCCGTACTATCTTATTCACCATATCTCGGATGGTGGGGAGCTCCACTCCTCACATGGTGCTACATAGTTACTTCCAGTATGCTATAGAGTGTACTGAACCTCGGGTTTTCAACTGGGTAGATGTTGTGCTTCATAGTATAAAAAATTAGTTGACCAAATGCAGACGAGGTGACCTGAAGCAATTCGGGTATGGATCTTTGTTAGTGTCCTTATTCCTTGAGAGGGTTCCATTACCGAGGCTACAGGTTGACTGGAATTTACTGGCTCCCAGGGATCCAAGGATGTTGAGATGGTGTCGGCTCATGACCTGGCATGTAGCTGGAGCGATCATCAAGTATGATGATAGCTTCTTCGACTGGCTTCAACCACAGATGTTGATGGTTGACGACTATGCTTATGTTGGATTGGATTTCTGAGGAGATCTAGACTTAGTGCTGCCAGAGGATACTCAGTGGGGGGAACTTGGTAAGAAGTACACACATTTTTTCCTTTTAAATGTTTTTTGTGAATTTTTATCATATTCAAATGTTTTTGTTTTATATGTTTTTCCAAAGACTAAATCCAAAATCGTTGTTGATGACATAGATGTTGGACCTTACCGACCTCCCGGTACTTCTCCCATTCAGTGGCGGGGAGAGGTAGCGGCAATGCCACAATATGCCGAGGATTATCAAGTAGTGGAATAAAACCTAGAGGGCTTGACTACAGATATTCCAGACATGCCTCTTGAAGAGGTTCCACGACGCGATCAACGTCATACAGTAGGAGTGTCAAGGTCCATGATTCAACTGCTCCGTAGAGTTTCCCAGGCAGTTGTGTGTTACCGTGAACATCATCCATGACGTCACTTTGTAGAAGCTATGAGCTTCAGATTTTGACATTTTGTTCTTCGGACAAAACTTTTTGTAAAAAACTCTTTTGATCATTATATATACAGACGGCTTCTACCGGTTTATCATGTATTGTGTGAATTGATGTGATTGATTTATAAATGATCCAAATGTCTGTCTAATACATAGTTAGCCAATGCATCTATTAATCTATTTAGACATCTAGAAATATGTTGATATTCAATGTAATCAAAATAACATTCCAAGAGGTGAATTTGCAAATACACCCGTAACAAAGTAGGACTTCGAATAGTATAGACATTACTTAACTATAGTACTACAAGCTACGAATCAAGTCGCACAACCAAATGACGAATTCCGAGCGAGATAGCATCAACCAATAATTCAATAACGATGTTATAATCTGCAATGTTGTTGGTCGCACGGCCGAGGCACACACCTCGTAAGGATACAAGTTCGTTTGTAGGGGCGTAAATTGCCCATGCAGCGGAAGCAAGGTTCTGAGTACTACGGCTAGTTCCATCAGGGAAGCCAATATAGGGTAGCGAAGGCTTCAACATCTGGAAATCAAACACAATGTCACATAAGGGAAAAGACCAGATAACGACAAAAGCAAGCTATAGTAACACACAAGAAGTATGATACAAAAAATACAAGTACTCGTGCACAGATGATTTTATGCATAGTACTTCTTCAAGTACAACCCATTCCTAGACTCACTCAAAGGGATACCATCATAATCTACTAACTCATAAGCTCCTTTTTCCAAAACTCGTCGAACGATATAAGGACCTCGCCACATGGCTTCGAATTTTCTAGCTCCTAGCATATCTCAATCTTGATCATATAGGAGAACGAGATCTCCTTCCGAGAAAATGTGAGGCTTGACATGTTTTTCGTATTGGGCCTTGACACGTTTCTTCTGAGCTTCTATAACTAGGGTAGCATTGCGTCGAGTTTCTTCTAAGCGCATAAGATACAATAAACGTTCTTCCTCAGCAGAAGTGTTAGGCAGGAGTTCAACAACTAGTTTTAAAGAGGGTATCTCGCATTCAATCAGAAGAATGGCTTCCACACCATAGACTAAACGAAAAAGTGTAAACCCAGTAGTGGACTTGACGGATGTCCGGTAAGCCCACAATGCTGAAAACAACATTGTGTGCCAACTTGTTTTATGAATCCCTATCATTCGTCAGAGCATAGTTATGAGAACTTTGTTGATTGCGTCGACTTGGCCATTGGCTTGTGGGTAATAGGGTGTTGAGTTATCATGGTGAAGACCCAACTTTTCAGTAAGTTCAGACATCATAAAATTTCTAAAGTGGCTACCGTGATCAGTGATGATAGCTTGGGGAGCACCAAAACGAGCTATGAATTGATTAAAAATGAATAATGTTGCGGTCTTTCCAGTGTTGTCAAATGTCAGCATCGCCTCGACCCATTTTGTAAAGTAATCGACGACTACAATGATGTAACCATGCCCCCCGACTGAGTGAGGGTGACATGTCATGAAATCGATGCCCCATTTCGCAAAGGGACCAACTGAGACCACAGGGTAAAGAGGAGCGAGATGTGACCGTATCTTCTGATTATAGGTCTGGCAAGCATGGCATTTCTGAATGGCAATGATGCAATCGTTAAACAAAGAAGGCCAAAAATACTCTGTGTGTAAGATCTTCTGGGCAGTAGCATACCCAGACATATGACCACCACATGCTATAGAATGGAAGTCATTCAGAGCTTTCTCAGCTTCGTTGAATGTTAGGCAACGTCGAAAAACAGAGTCAATCCCCCGACGATAAAGAGTATCCCCGAGGATAATGTATTGACGAGCTTGATATCGTATGCAACATCGGTCAGTACTAGACAAAGTTGGCTGGAAAGTCTAGGTTTGGAGATAGATAATGATATCCCCATACCAAACATCATCAGTTCTAATAAGGAAAAGAGATTCATCGGGTAATGAATCAGCTGCTACATTTTCCATTGTAGAATGGGGAAAGTCGCATATCAACTCAGCAAAAACTAAGGACTTCTTGGACTTTGCGTGTTTGAATTCCAAGTCAAACTCCTGGAGTATCACAATCCATTTGGAGTATTTTCCCCCTAGAAATTGATGTGTCAAAATGTGTTGCATAGAGTTGCAATGAGAAAGCATTGTAGTCTTGCGTGAGAGGATATAGTGCCGGAAGCGTTGGACGACTTCAACGACAGCCAAGGCCAGTTTTTCGACATGTAAATACTTGATTTCAATAGGCGTTAGACTTCGACTCAAATAGTAGATAACATGTTTGTCGTTAGCATCATCCTCTTGAATGAGAACCATACCAATAGTGTACTCCGAGGCAGCAAGATAAAGGAAATAATCGTGACTGTAATCGGGGGGAAAGAGAAGCAGAGCACACGTTAGGGACAATTTCAAAGCCTCAAAAGAGTTGTTGGCGATGATATTCCAGACGAAATCTGAATCCTTCTTTAATAGCCACGTAAATCCACGAGTTATCTCGGTGTAATTTGGGATAAAACAACGAAGAAAGTTTGCTTTCCCCTGCAAACTTTGCAACTGGCGAAGTGTAGAAGGAGGAAGATTAAGGATCGCCTCAACCTTTAGAGGATCCACCCAGATCCCTTGACGTGAAACAATAAAACCTAGAAGGCGGTCGGATTCTATGCAGACAATGCACTTATGAGGATTCAAACGAATACGGTAGAACTGACAGCGGACGAAAATGGCTCAGAGGTGTTTTGGGTGATCAACTCGATGCATTGAGTGAGTGGGTAATCGCCCAAATATGGTTGAACGATGTGTTTGATATCATGGAAAGCATAAGACATAGCGCGTTGAAAAGTTGCGCCAACATTCTTGAGATCGAAAGAAAGTTTCCGATAGGCAAAAGTACACCAAGGACAAATAAAAGAAGTCTTATGTTGATCCTCAGGAACAATGTTGATTTGATTATATCCAGAGAAACCATCCATGAGAGAGAAGATTTCACTTCCGGCGTAGTCATCGACAATTTGATCGACGAAAGGGGTAGGAAAGTTGTCTTTTGGACAAGCTTTTTTGATATCCCTATAATCAACGCATACACGAATGGTGCCTTGTTTCTTATCAATCAGGAAAAGATTGGAAACCCAGTCTGTGAGAGCCACCGGATAAATAAATCCGGATTTCAGAAGTTTCTTGACTTCAAGCTTTATAGCAGCCACTTTACGTGGGTGAACTGGACGAAAGCGTTACCGGATGGGTTTAGCGTCAGGGTATGTCTTTATCTCATGTATCACAATCTCAGGGTCGATACCCAGCATTTCTTCGTAGCTCCAGGAAAAGATGTCAGGAAACTCTTTGAAAATGGACGTGTAGGTGATGACTTCGTCAGGAGAACACGAAGCTCCAATATGGACATTTCCGACGATTCCAGGTTTGACGGATATGTCAAGGGGAATAGTGGGCGAGATATTGCTTAAGTTCCCTTCGGAAAACACATCGTGTGTAGACTTGGGAACGATCGAGATGATGACAACGGTCGATGGGTTCGAAATCCGTTAGTATTTCTCAAGAGTATGTTGCTCTAGAAAGAGGATGGAACGATGATGCCCATCGTCCCAAGGGGTGTCCTCCATGACAGACATGATCATCTCGTCTGTGGGAAAAATGACATGGAAAGGATCGGGAGACAACTCGTCAAGAGAGGGGATAGAAGGTGTTGTCGATTGAATGGCCTGATAGGCGGATTCAACTAGACTTAACGACATTTTGTCACCGAAACGAAGATGATCTCCAGGGTCAGGTACTATCCAGGGGTCGTGAGACACAGGAAGTTCATGAGGCAAGGTGGAGATCATGTTGATGGAAGCAAATGACAAGCGTGGAACATCAGGTGGTGAAATGGGGAAAGTAACCATTAACGAAGAATCTTTGAGAATGCCTACACCGACGTTCTCATAACCCAGTGGGGTTTTAGCGATAAACGGTACGTTATCAGTACGGGTATCGGAATTGAAGAAGGCTAGTTGATCAACGGTGACAACCTTACCTTGATGTGGGAAACGTACCACACGGAAAAGGGTCGACACAACTGCGTGCATGGAATCGATCCAGCTGCGACCAAGCAGAAGATTGTAATCAAGGGGGGCGTCAAAGACTTCCACTTTGACTTGCATTGTTTTACCTTCTAACATGATGGGAAATGAAGGAAGGACACCGTAGGGCTTAAAACCGGAGCCTTTGAAGGATTTAAGAGTATTATGGGATTCATTCAAAGAAGGAGAGCCAATGGATTTCCAACAAGCAAGAGACATAACACATGTTGAGGCACCCTCATTGATAATGGTTCAACAAATGTTTTTGTCAGAGACAATCACTTGGATCTGGAACGCAAGTTGAGGGGGTAACCTTGGAATGTGATATTCCAAGTCAAATATTATTAAATTCGTGTCTGTCGGGTCGATTCCACCGATAGCTTTCAACAGTGCCTTCCATTGTGCGGGACAAGTTTGAAGGACTTCAAGGGCTGACATCGCAGAAGGTGCTTGCGCTAGATCTTCAACAATGTTGTAGTTCTAGGCCGCACGAGCATGAGGATTGAAAGCTGATTTCCGAACTAGACCCTTTGGGGGGGGTCATAGAACTGTGTCAAGGCTCGGTCGTTCGAGATGAAGAGGACCGTTGGTAGGTGGAATCGGTGGAGAGGGTTGTACCAAGGAAGGATGTAGATCATCAACCTTCTCTTTAGAAGGAGAATAATCTTTGGCTCGAGTGGTGAGTGCAATTTTGCTCTTCTTAGAATCGCCAGTACACATCAAAACATAGGAGGTGGTAGAAGATGAGGGTTGGTCATGGATGACCAACTGAGCCTGTTGTTGAGACAGGAAGGGTTGGGACAAGACAGCCGGTGCAGGTGGTTTTGGAGCTCCTTGAAGGAACTTAGTGACCTCGACACGTCATGGACAATCCTTCATGTAGTGATCATCACCAAAGATAAGACAAGGGTATCGTGGTTTTCACTTATCCCGATCGTCAATAGGGGTACTTTTGGTTTTCTCTGCTTGAGAATTATTTTTTCCCTCCTTATTCTTACCCCTTCCATTTTTAGATTTGTTTTTACCGGCTGTGGTAGATTGGATTGCATTTACCTCAGAAGTCTTGCCGGTGGGAGGGGCAAGAGACGGAGCATTTTGAACATTAGAAGAAGCAGATTTGGGGTTGGCGCTTGAAGCGGAATGTGGTTGGGCCTGGAAAGTACCAATCACACTGTCAGCTACATGAGAAGCAGTTGGAGTAGTTGAAGTGCTGGAAGTATTAGGATGAGGTAAGTCATGTAGTAAATCGTAAAGGGTTCCCATTTTTTAGTAAACGAGGTCAAGATATTGAGCACGACTTATAGCTTGCTCTTCTGTGACTACGCCACCCATGGCAATGTCCTTACAGATGTTGTTCACAAATGATTTTGTGAACCACTCTGCCAGCAACTGATCGGGGAGATCAAGTTTAATGAGACGTCGTCTCCTTCGCCACTCATGGATGTGATCGGATATATGAGTGGATTTTTTCTGTTTGAAGGAAGTCAGAATCTTGGTCCCTGTGTCATAACGAATCGCTAACTGGTAGTGTGTGAGGAAATCCATGGCTAGGGTGTTGAAGTCAGAGAAGAAACCTCATGGAAATTCGACATACCACTTTGCAGCAGAACCTGTGAGGGTTCGTTGAAAAAGACGTAAATGAATAGAGTCATCCATCAACGAGTTGGATGAGCACCATAGTTGAAAATTTATAACGTGATTGTTTGGATCCTCTCCCTCTTTGTCGTCGAATTTAGGAATGTCCGATGGAAGCTTGGCTGGTATAGCAGGTCATTGGGGAGAGTGACGAATAGGATCATTTAAAATCCTTGACAAATTCGGAAGATCCAAAGTGGCGAGAAAGGGTAACTGTCGATTCACCTACGGGTACTGGTGGCTTTGGGGAGGAATCTCTGTCGGCAAACCAGTAGGACCATAAGTAGTCTGCATATAATGTGAAGACCCATGGAGATTCAATGGTTGTTGAAGATGATAGTAACTCATAGGATTGTACCCTGGAATAGGGGCTTGAGTTTGAGCATTTGCCCCCCAAATGGGATTGAACGAACCTGGATATGGTTGGCCCACACTAGGGGGTATTACAGACGCAGCTGGAAACTGCTGCCCCCTAGTGGATTGAGTAGGTTGTTGTATCGACTGATTCCAATACTGGGCCAAGGACGGAGGTATGTTTTTCCCATAAGGTGGAGTCGGTCCTCCCATTGAAGGTGGTGTTCCAATTGGAGGTAGTGTTCCAATTGGGGGTTGTGTTCCAATTGGGATTTGTGTTCCAATAGGAATTTGTTCGTTGAGAGGGGGTTGAGTCATACCACCTTGGTAAAATTGTCCACCAACTGGAATCTGGTAATTTGGAGTGAATGACAGAAGAGCGCCACTAGGATTAAGACTGCTAGTAGAAGACGAAGAAGGTCCTCCAAAAGGAAATTGAGGGACTGTTGGAATAAAACCGAGAAGAGAGTGCCCAGAAGAAGAAGGACCACCAGGAGAGCTGGATGGGGTTTGCGTAAGAGTGTGAATGGAAGCATTCAATGCATAGTATCTGGGTGGTAGTGTCGGAGTGACGTTGGGCGTTCATGGTGTGTTGATGGGAGCAAGACTAACTGTAGTAAATCTGGTTGGAACACTCGTAGTATCTGTGAGATGGGCCATTTCGGCAGGGACGGTAAAGTGATAAGCAGTAGTCAACGGTACTATCTCTAGACTAGATATTTTGAAAATCACAGGTGGGTTGATTTCGGAAATCACAGGTGAACCTGGACCAAAAAGGTCTCGTCGGAAAACATCTGTAGACCAAAAAAGATCTTGGCCTTCTATGCCTGGAAAGGGTCCAACTGGTGATCTAGAAGATGTAACAACTAAGTCCCCGGAAGAATTCAGTCACATAAACGATCGCTCAGAATCACGGTGAAGTCGAAAGTTCTCTCAAGTATTTGTAATTCAAAAATGTTCTAGAGAGTTAGTGTGTTCCACTTGCGGTGTGGTGATGACTGGGACTTCACTTTGTCGAGGAGATCCCTCAGGTGTACTTGTAGGCAAGGGTTGAGAACCTTCCAGATGCTCTGGAGATAAACCCTGCATTCTACGTGAACGACGTGGAGGAGCTATTGTAAACGGGTGACAAACTTCACGAAGAAAATCTTATGGTCAACTTTGGGAAACAAACAACACGCACCAGTAAACAAAATCTAGGAAGCAACACCAAGCAAACAAGACCTTCTAATTCTGAAGTCACTAGTTGGTGATGAAATCCAATGTCGCAACAACGAGACGAGAAGGGGCTGGGCTAGGGTGGAAAATTTACGCTGACGACCTGCTTAACGGACTTACACCCTGGTGCAAGCTCCCACACATAATCGTGGGTATACCCTCCAAGGATCCCGAGTGAGTTTGGTCAACGTCAATTCCAGGTACCGTGAAGACTTTCCCCTTCACAGTCACCTCGTGTAAGAACCTAGAAAGATAGACCACTAAGGTCACCACCAACAACAATAAAGCCTGGGGGGACAGTCGACAGTCTGATCCACACACAAGGGCAGAGTATCTAGCTCGAAATCAACTCAAAATACTTCCACTCATCATTGTGGGTATACCTCCGAGTGATCCCCGTAATACATGCAATCTCTACACTAATATCAACAAAGCAAGGTGAGTAACTTTGTCAAGATCAATGTGACCTCGTGTTTGACCCTTGTGTGAGAAGGGCTTCCCAGGACAACATGTTGCAAATGGAATTTAACACTCCCTAACACAAGATGCTATTGTGTGTGTTGTGATTTTGGAGAGTGTATCTCTCTTCCTACTCCAAAGCGCTAGCCTAGCTAAATGTTGGTTTAATAGAGCCCTAGAAAAGAGTTACTAAATAAATTTTACAATTGCGCAGTGTTATTAGGAGTTGTTGTTTACTCAAAGGAAACGGAGATGAAACTTATGTTGTATGAGTCTGACCCAATGATGCATGGATGAGAATGAAAAATATATCGATTTTCATTCAATGAATCCTATGTATGGGAGGGAGAGAGAAGTTTTCCGGATCAAACTTTGAACTACAAAACACAATTTCCTTTAAAATGCAAATGCAATAAATCATGCATCAATAACAATTCTCTATCGTTTCTTTTTCAATAATTTAAACAATTAATTTTCAATATTTTCGAAAACAAAAATGATTTTTTGAAAGAAAAACTTTTGTTCACTTTTCAAAAAGGACCCACACTATGATAGTGAGAGTACAGAAAATAAAAAACCAATGAATAAGCAATGACAAAAAACCCAAACCACTCTTTCAATGAAAACAAAAATAAGAAGCAAACCAATCTAGTCTTTTCAATCGCATAAGAAAAGTGATCTTTCAAACAATAAGCGAATGATAAAGACGAAGAAACTCAACTTTCAACCGATCGCCAATCCTTAACCAAACAAGCACACTCAGATTCCGAAATCAGAGAGTATGGTTATGACAAGAAAAGTTAAGAAACGAAAGTCAAGACAAAAGTGACAAGAAGAGCCTTGAAACCCTAAGATTGTTCATGCACGAAAACGAAGACAAGAAAGACATCAATCAATGGTCCAAGAAACTCTTATGAGGCACCTAGACTGATTTGGGCAGTTGAAGATGCCAAAACTCAAATCCAAAAGTTTGAAAAAACGAGTTCGCAGGCTGGCAATATTACACAGTGCGAGAATTAGTTATTCTCGCAGGTGACCCTTGAGAAGAGTGCGATAACCTCGCACTAAACCTAAAGGCATGATGCGAACTCTGTAGATTCTCACAGGCTACTGTGAAGTGCAGTGCGAGAATGTCTGAACTTAGTCAAATTTTTGGAAAATTACATAAAATTTGAAGTGGCCTCTGGACCTAGAGGGTCTATTAGGGTATCCCAAAGACTCAGAGATTGATATGAAAGGAGAAAAGTAAAACAAGAGCAAATGGCCACGGAAAAACACCAAAAGCCACAAAGAAAATGGGATGATCCCCAGTGGAGTCGCCAATTTTGTTATCGGACTAATCGATAGGTGCGGACACTAACAGATCTCCCTAGATTCACCTGGATCTAGAACAAAAAAGAACAGGACATGACTCTTTCCCTAAGTTTTGACCATTGAATTAGCTAGTAGGAAGGAACAAGTAACATACCTTTATATCGCTTCCTAGGGTCTCTGTTGCTCCCACTTCGCTCCAGTTCTCTTGTGACATCAAGACCAAGACAACACAAACCAACAAAAGTGAAGATAGCAAAATATATTCAACAGTCAACTTATGTGTATGATCAAGGAATTACACAATAAAGTGAGAATAGCTTTATGGGAAAGGGACATGCCACTGTATCATATTGATTGAAAGTAAAGATTACAACCTGATCGCCTTGATGTCACAAGATTCCTTTCGATGGCTCTTGGCTCCAACACACACACTTTCTCAATCCTTGCATGAAGAAGATCAAATCCTCTTGATAGACTCGCTAGAGTCTCCAAGTTACTGTTCAAGCTAAGTCCTTCACACAATTCTTTCACCAATTCTCCAATGAATCTTGCTTAAACTTTTCCATGAGAATTCCCTCAATATATAGGAGAGAATGAGATAGTTACTTGGATAAGAATGATCCCACAATATCAAGGAATCCAGTACAAGGATAACCATTCGAATGCCAACCCATTCTTCTAGAAGATTCCCTTCTAGAAA
>ML785878.1:354387-383793 GCA_009831015.1 Picea engelmannii
AAATGAGTTTTCTGGGAAGAGATGAAAGTAACTTTTCTCAGGAGAAAGTTCTTATGAAGAGCCTGAGTACACCATCATTAATACACCATCATGATGACCAAAATCATGGGTAACAAACGTGAAATCCTGACTTGATCAAAGTCGTTGATCCAAGGAAAGATCTGGACCGTCGATCTATCACCATCGCTATTTCGGGTATCGAGAGAATAGAGGTAAGGATACTCCTAAAGTTGTGAAGCATGAAACCCTGAATTAATCACAGTCGTTGATAAAAGGAAAGAGTTGGACCATCGATCTAGTACCATCGCTATTTCAGGTATCGGGAGAACGGAGGCAAGGAGACTCCCAAAGTCGTGAAATGTGAAACCCTGAATTAATCACAGCCGTTGATCCAAGGAAAGACTTGGATTGTCGATCTAGCGCTATCGGGAAATTGGGGATCAGGAGAAAGGAGGTAAGGGAACTCCCAAATCTGAGAAACATGAAATCGTGACTTGATCACAATCATTGATCGAAGAGAGCTGTGAGCCATCAATTTGACACTCGCAAATATCAGGAAATCGGGGATCGGGAGAACGGAGGTGAACCAACCCCCAAAGTCACGAAATCGTGAAACGATCACAGTCGTCGATCGAGGAAAGCGCAGGACTGTCAGATTTGGTCTTAGGGAGGATTTGGAAATTGAGAGATCGAAACTCAAGAGAGTTGGGTGACTGGGAAACAGAACACCCAAGGTCCCGAAGCACGAAGCGCCTTTTGTTAGGCGTGTGGTCATAGGTTGTGGTCGTGTGAGAGAAACTTGTGCTTGGTGCTTGTTCGCATGGTGGAGTTTCGTGAGAAGGACCTGTGGATAATTATTGAAGATCTTACTAGAGAATCGAAGAGTTTTTCCAACTCAAATATTGAGAATATCCAGAGATCGAGAGGTCAGTAGACCTTGCTGAGTTAGGGGCACTACAACAAGTGGTATCGGAGCTGATTTTTGTCTATAGATTTTAGGAAAATGAGATAAAGGAGATGATAGAACTCGAAGCTACACTCTGTGTGTGATAGACAGTCGACACAATGCCACCGAGGAGATGAGTGGAATAACCTTTAGCTAATCGGGTTGTAGAAAGGGAGATGTGAGAACTTTGTGCAATATTAGAGGCGATGGAGGCAACGCAAAGGAGGGCACCTGATGCTGGAGACATCAGCGATGCAGAGAGTGAAGAAGTAGAAGTCAAAGAAGCTGCAAGAGAGAATGTTGTTGAAGAGCACTTTCTAAGAGCGGTTGTTAGATTGGGAGCTAGAGCCAATATAGAGGTCCCAATGTACGAAGGTAATTTGGATGCTGATGAGTTGCTGGATTGGGTAAGAACCATGGACAAATATTTTGACTATGAAGACGTCGATGAGGAGAAAAGGGTGAGATATGTTGTCACCAGACTCAAAGGACATGCAACACTATGGTGGGATGAAATGCAGGCTGAGAGGAGAAGAAAGGGAAAACATAAGATAAAGAATTGGGACAGAATGGTAGCCAAGATGAAGGCAAAATTCATGCCCAAATACTACCAGATCAATCTGTTTAGGAAATTGCAAAACTTGAGACAGAAGGGTATGACAATTAAAGAATACACAGAGGAGTTATACAAGTTGAACATCAGAACTGGACAAAGAGAGAAGGATGAAGAAAAAGTTGTCAGGTATATAAATGGCCTGAGTTATGAAATCCAGGATGAGATGAGCATGATGTTAGTAAGGACAGTGGAGGATGCTTATCAGTTTGCATTGAAGGCAGAGGAGAAGTTGGCCAGAAAAAAAATAAAAAAATCAACAAGGTAGAGGTAGAAACCCAGTTCCGAACAAAGGCAAGGGAGTTGCCCAAGACAAGGCACAAAAATCCAAAGATGAGACTGAGAAACCACATAGTCACTTGGAAAGAGGAGGAAGTTCCCAAGGAAGATAAGATGGTGGAAGAAGTTCTTCCAGAGGAAGAGGAAGAGGCAGAGGAGGAGAAGTGAGATGTTACACCTGTGGAAAGGCGGGACATAAGTATTGGGAATGTCCCGAGAGAAAGAAAGAAGGAGAAGGTGAAGCTCACATTTCAGAAGCACAGAGAAGAAATGTTGAAGCAGAAGGAGCAGAGGATGGAGCATCCCTGATGTTGAGAAAAGTTATCTTAAAACTAGAGGCAAAAGTTGAGAAGCTAGTGTAGAGAAACAGTCTCTTCAGGACAACTTGCAAGACTAAGGACAGAGTCTGCAAGGTGATAATTGACAGTGGGAGTACTGACAACTTGGTATCCACATATTTGGTGGAGAAATTGGAGCTGGAGACAACTGCACATATGAATCCATACAAAGTCTCATGGTTGCAGAAAGGACACCAGGTAACGGTTACTAAACAATGCTTGGTTGAATTTAAAATAGGAGGATATAGATATGAAATTCTATGTGATGTAATTTCCATGGATGTATGCCATATTTTGTTGGGAATACCATGGCAGTTTGATAGGAACATCATTCATGATGGGAGGAAGAATACATACACCTTGGAGAAGAATGGTAGGACACACATGTTGCTACCAATAGAGGAGAAGAAAGCGAAAGAGGAAGCCAACACAAGCATACTTCTCATGAGTGGGAAGGAACTCCTAAGAGAAATTAAGAAAGGTCAGGAGATGCAGTTTGGTGTGGTGAGGAAACCTAGAGTTGTCCTTACAAGTACTTCAATGGATGATTTTCCGGAAGAAATTCAAGAATTGTTGGATAATTTTGTTGACATAGTGGTGGATGAGTTTCCTAACTCATTACCACCCATCAGAAGTATCATCCATCATATTGATCTGATACCAAGAGAAAGTCTGCCAAACAAAGAAACATACAAACTGACACCTCGAGAGAATGAGGAGGTAAAGGACCAAGTCCAGGAATTGTTAGTCCATGCGCACTGCCAACTGTGCTGAGTCCAAAGAAAGATGGAGGATGGAGAAAGTGTACAGACTCAAGAGCCATTAACAAGATCACCATCAGGTATAGATTTCCTTTGCCAAGAATGGATGATTTAATGGACTGTCTAAGTGGAGCAAACTTCTTTTGTAAGATAGATTTGAAAATCGGATATCACCGGATAAGAATGAGAGAAGGTGATGAGTGGAAGACAACCTTTAAGACAAATGAAGGTTTGTATGAATGGCTTGTTATGCCATTTGGCTTAACAAATGTACCGAGTAATTTTTTGAGGTTGATGAATGAAATACTGAAAGACTTCATTGGCAAGTTTGTGGTTGTATATCTGGATGATATACTGATCTTTAGAAAGACTAAAGAGGAGCATTTGAGACACCTGACACTAGTGATGAGAAGACTACAACAGGAGAAGCTGCTAATAAATCTGAAGAAGTCCTCTTTTATGAAGAAAAAAATCATTTACTTGGGTTAAGAAGCTGAAGATGGATCCAGAAAAGGTCAAAGCAATCAAAGAATGGTTGTCACCGAGAAGCATGTTTGAGGTAAGAAGCTTCCATGGATTAGAAATTTTTTATAAGAAGTTCATCAGAGATTTCAGTGGAATTTGTGCACCAATGATGGATACAATAAAGAAGAAGCACAAGTCTTTTAAATGGACAGAGGAGGCAGAGAGGAGCTTCAATACACTGAAGGAGAAGATAGCAGAATGACCAATTTTGGTCTTGCCAAATTTTGAAAAGATATTTCAGGTGAGATGTGATGCAAGTGGAGTTGCAATCGGAGCAATTTTGAGCTAGGATAATAGACCGGTTGCCTATTTCAGTGAGAAGTTGAATGAGACTAAGAGAAAATACTCCACATATGATAAAAAAAATTATTCCATAATTCAAGCCCTGAAGAAGTGGAGACATTACCTTGTCCCACAGGAATTTGTCTTGTACAGTGATAACCAAGCTTTACAATTCATAACCAGATAGGAAAAATTGAATCAGAAGCATGCAAAGTGGATTGAGTTTATGCAGAATTTTACTTTTGTCATAAAACATATTGTTGGGAATGCTAAAAAAGTTGTTGATGCATTGAGCAGGAGATGTTTGATTTTGCAGGAATTTCAGGTGAAGACCTTGGGGTTTGATCACCTTAAGGAAATGTACAATGATGAACCATATTTCAAGGAGCCATACGAAGCATGTGCGAATCCTATATTGAGAGATAGGAGCCAGTGGGTAGAGTATATAATTAAAGAGGGATTGTTGTTCAAGGGAAATCAGTTATGCATACAAAAATGTTCAATGAGGAACAACCTTTTGAAGGAGAAGCATAGTGGAGGATTGGTTGGACATTTCGGCCATGATAAAACATTCGCACAGTTGAGCAGTTCATACTATTGGCCAGGTATGAGGACAAAAGTGGTGAAATTTTTGAACATATGTAGAATCTGCCAACATGCAAAAGGAAAAAGATAGAACATTGAATTGTATCAACCATTGCCAATACTAGAGAGGCCTTGGGATGCGATAAGCATGGATTTTGTGTTAGGACTGCCAAGAACGCAAAGAGGATGTGATTACATATTTGTGGCGGTGGATAGATTTTCAAATATGGCACACTTCATCTCATGACAGAAGACCAGTGATGCAACACATGTTGCAATTTTTTTTTTCAAGGAAGTTGTGAGACTTCACGGCCTACCCAGAAGTATCGTCTCGGACAGAGACACAAAAATTGTTGGTCATTTTTGGAGAACACTGTGGAAGAAGTTGGGGATGGATCTATCCTTTAGCTCAGCTTATCATCCTCAGATAGATGGATAGACTAAGGCGGTAAACAAAATCTTGGGAAAATTGTTGAGGAGTCTGATCACCAAGCATCATAACCAGTGGGATCAGATTATACCACAAGCAGAATTTGCATACAAACACTCACCAAAAAAAAGCACTAGAAATATCCCATTCCAGATATTGTATGGAATGCAACCCAGGGGAGTATCCGAGTTGAGATACTTGGAAAAAGTGAGATCAGAAGTGTTGGAGTAGAAGATTTTGCTGCAGAAATGCAGAAGCTCCATAGCCACATCAGAGGAAAATTACAGAACTCTAGCCAAGAGTACAAGTGCAGAGTCGATGAACATCGCAGAGAACTTCAATTTGAGGTGGGAGATCAGGTTTTGACACATCTCAGGAAAGAAAGGTTTCCTAAGGGAACGTATAACAAGTTAAAAATGAAGAAGATAGGGCCATGTAAGATCATGAGGAGGTTTGATGCCAACGCCTATGATGTTGAGTTTCTAGATGATGTGGGCATATCACCCATATTCAACGTTTCATACTTATATTCTTACTGGAAAGATAACGTAGAGGGATCAAAAGATCAAGATATGATTCAGTGGGAGAAACAAATGCCTATAGTAGAAAAACCACAAATGGAGAAGTCCATTGATAAGAGAATTGGCAAGAAGACCAGGAGGAAGACCTATCTTGAATATCTGGTTACGTGGAAGGGACACCCGAAAAAGGATGCCAGTTGGGAAAATGAAGTTGATACCAGAAGCATGGAAAGTTGGTGCAGAAGCTCATGGATAGGAGTCCATGAATTTTTGTCCAGGGGGAGTATGATGCAGAAGCATCGTCAGCAAGCATGCGTGGTAGGACAACTCAACACCTAGGAATCATTTTGGAATCTCAAACACTAGGAGTTACTACGAATATTTTGGAGTTGATTGGAAAAATGGAAGAAGATCAAACGTGTGGGAGCGGATGATCATGAGTGATCTGGGAGTTTCACCCTAAGTCTTGAATGTAACTGAACTTAGGTAGAAGTTAGATTTTTTTTCCTTTTCCGAGTAGATGAGTAGTTGGGGGGAACCCTAAGGACCCACTGAGATAAATAGAGGTTTTGTATGCCCAAATGAGGCTGTTGTGAGTTAGTAGGATTATTTATGATTTTTGAGTTATTGTTTTGATATTACCTGTAAACATTTACTTTTGAATGAATATGATAGAGGAAATTTGACTCAAATGCATAGCACTGTTACGGTTTGTAATTATCTGTTATTGTGTTTTCATAAATGAATGAATTTCATTATGAATGGATGAAACTATGAGTGTTAGTATAAGTTTCAATTGTTTCTCTTCTGTTGAGTGAATGCAAGGTGTGCACACAGAACGCAAGGAGTGTGTAATGGGATCTTTTTCTATTCCGAAGCTCAAAAGAGATAACATGAAACTTTCCCTTTGCAAGGAGTGCAAAGAGACTGCTGCAAAGTGTTCACAGTCACCCGCAAGAACCAATTCTTGCGTGAGAATATGTTGCAAGGAGTGCACAGATTTGGAATTTGGCTAAGTGTTGAAGGGACTCCATAAGAGTAAAATCCACGAAATGTGAAATATCAAATTGATCACAGTCGTTAATCCAAGGAAAAATCTGGACCATTGATCTAGCACCATCGCTATTTCGAGTATCGAGAGAATGGAGGTAAGGAGACTCCCAAAGTTGCAAAAAGCGAAACCCCGACTTAATCACAACCGTTGATCAAAGGAAAGAGTCGAACCGTCGATCTAGTACCATCGCTATTTCGGGTATCAAGAGAATGGAGGAAAAGAGACTAAGTCGCGAAACATGAAACCCTGACTTAATCATAGTTGTTGATCCAAGGAAAGACCTGGACCGTTGATCTAGCGCTATCAGGAAATCAGGGATTGGGAGAACAGAGGTAAGGGGAGTCCCAAAGACGCGAAACATGAAATCGTGACTTGATCACAACCGTTGATCGAAGAGAGTCATGAGCCATCGATCTGATGCTCGCAAATATCAGAAAATCGAGGATCGAGAGAATAGAGGTGAACCAACCCCCAAAGTTGTGAAATCACGAAACGATTGCAGTTGTCAATCAAGGAAAGCGCAAGACCGTCAGATTTGGTCTTAGGGAGGATTTGGAAATCGGGAGATCGAGACTCAAGAGAGTTGCATGACTTGGAAACAGAACACCCGAGGCCCCGAAGCACAAAGCGCCTTTTGTTAGGAGTGTGGTCACATCCTGTGGTCGCGTGAGAGAAAATTGTGCTTGGTGCTTGTTCGCACAGTGGAGTTTTGTGAGAAGGACCTGTGGATAATTCTTGAAGATATTAGCAAAGAATCGAAGAGTTGTTCCAGCTCGAAGATTGAGAAGATCCAAAGAATGGGAGGTCAACAGACCCTTCTGAGGTAGGGGCACTGCAACAGAAGGTTTCCCCCTCAAAGAGGTAAGTGAACATTGTTTCCTATGATTAAAGGTATTATTTTGGTGTTGTGGTTCCATATATTTTGTTGTTCCATTGCTATATTTTTGTTCTCTATTGTTATTCCATTGGTATTCACTGCAATATTTTTGTTTTCTCATATTATAATAGATTTGGTGCCTAACAGTTTCATATGTATATATATTTCTTAGTGTCGATTTTTACAAGGAGGACAATATTGATTGAGAGTGGTTGGGAGGAAATAGTTATATACCTTGATTTGTCTAACCTCCTTTTACATTGTTTTCCTTTTGTTATGACTAACTTAAAGGAATGCCAACACATGTGGTTATGCTCTAGTCAGAAGGAAAGTATCAAATAATTTACTACCAAGTTGGTTTACTAGCAACAAGGAAATTTCAAATTATGCTCATCTCCATATCTCCATATCAATTTGTTATTTCCATGGGACTTGAATTGCTCCTCTAGAAATTTCAAATGTTTAATATCCTAAATATATATTTGGAAATTAACTTAAATTTCAATTTGAGTCAAAGTAGCTAAAGACACTTTGATTTCTTAATGAAATAATTGGTACAACACTAGCATATGGCTTGGATTGGACTGTTTAAAAGAAAATCGAGAAATCCACACCTTCCTCCATACCCAAGAAAAACATTTCATGGACCATAGAATAACCAGATAGCCCATCAAGAGTGTCTTGGTTTTCAAATTTCCCAACATCACCCAAATTGACTTTATGTAAGAGAGAGTGTGGTCTTAATGTCAATGCCTCATCTATGCATGGATGTCACGATTTTCTACACCAAATTTATAAATTTTATTCTCCTTAAATCCAATGGAAATAACTATATGACTAGTAACTTGTTTTACACTCAAACAACTAATGGTCTTCTAAGTTTCTCATCAAATGCACAAAATCATGTGCGAAATAACAAGTGAAAATAACATAGTAGTATAAAATCACTTGTAACCTCACTAAATAGTAAGTACTTTGCTAAGTTTCTCGTCAAAGGAAGAATCTTATACCCGCTAATAATTGCATCTGTAAGGACACAAAAAATAATTAGGATAAAAATCAATCTTACACTTGGAAATCACATGCTCACTGGGAGCATATTCATCAGAAACAAACATAAATATGCAAAATACATGACTCTTACAAAGCACCATAATTAAATTGGGAATGGTTTTGCAAGGGCCACAATAAACATTTTCTTCCCTTGAGACAAACAAATAGAAATTCAAGTACCAACCAATACCAAATAACTTATTAAAGATCCCAAATAAGTTTAAGAATGCAGTTGCCAACAAAATGGATTCATGCAATTTGTCCCTCCTATACTCTAACTTTCACATTGAGAAAGGTTTGAGATTTGCATCAAAACAAAATTTACTTATAAGACAATTATATCATCAAACATTGCTTAGTAGCAAATCGTGTTGCAATGAACAACAAAATCTAGACAAGCTATTTTTCTAAAATTTATCAAAAATAGTTTATGTAGAAACATCCAATAATGAAATGTTTATAGCTAGTTGCAAGAAAATTGACTCAGAACAACAATCTGTATAAAATTCAAATACAATATGAATCTCACAAAGAATCGAATAGAGAGGTAAAACATGCAATTAGTAAGAAAGTTGGATTGATTGTTCTTAATGACTTACAAGAACAATTTTATGTGACATACTCAAATATTAAAATAGATTATTTTAATGTTATTTCTTTGAAAATAAATTTCCATTTATGGAAATTTGTATTTGAAATTATGAAGGCATGCAATTATTATTTTTATGATTGTTGAGCAAGAGTTTGACTTTCCAACTGTCCTATTTTGATGGACATATGTATGAGACATATATTTTAATAAATTAAATGTTGGAAAATAGGTGGAACAACCAGGTTAAAAGTAGTTGACTATGACTCCATGAGTGGGGAACATGTTTGAATTAATTCAGAGTTGATTTTTACAAGTGTCAAAAGTTGAGTTTTGTCATTGGCAGCCCCTAAAAATCAAAGATTTGTACAGATGTGAATTTCCCAAGGAGGGAAATGGATGGAAAAGTCGTAGGCAATGAGAAATGAGATATATACAATACATGTGTGAGACATGACACTGCTTAGTATGTTGTGGAGATGACTATTTGATGTGTGAGCACAAATGGTGTTAGGAAAATAATTTTCTGAACTATACATAAATACAATGGCTAAGGAGTGAAGCTCAATTTTCCCTTATGGAATTGTGATCAGGCTATGGGGTGATCAAGGAAAGTAATCTTGGTTGTTCTGTATCTGCGGTTGGGTGGAACGTGGTTGTTCCATTTGTTTTCCAGCATCACTGTTACAGATGTGTATTTTCATTAGACTCATTTTCATTTCTATGGATATTGAATTGCTTATGGCTACATAATTTAATCTATATAGATGTATCTTATTGTTTCTGTTGGGATTAATGTTATGCATGTAGCTACAGAAAAACATATTTATGCTATAGAATCTGATCTATATAGATGTATCTTATTTTTCTGTCGGGATTAATGGTTTGCATGTAGCTAGAAAAATTAAATTTATGTGTATGCTACAGGATTGGATTGGTATAGATGGATGCATGTTACATAAGCTAAATAGTCACTTTATGATCCATAAAGGAAAAGGTTAAGTAATTCTGCATTATTTTTCAAAGTCTTATTCAAAGTTTAAGTACCATACCGCCATGGAATTATTTAAATATTTCATGCATAAAAAGAAGAATGAATACTTTGACCATTCTATAGGAATGTGATAACAAGGGTTCTCTTTCATTATTATTGAAGTTATAAAATTTTCAAAGTAGGCCGTGAGAAAATGCAAGCAAACAAAAGGAAACTACAAAATCAAAACTGTAAGAAATAAATTGTATATCAATCCAAATTAATAGAGTTAAGCTACAACAATTCCCTAGAAACTGATAACCCTGTTTACTTATTTAGGGGTTTTGTTACAGAAAGATATTTTACTAGATACATTCTTGTTGTTTTAATGAGTTTCTGTATCACCATAGAAACCAACGATTTATAGAAGATATTCATAGTGGAATCTAAAACGAAGTCTTCTCCTACGTTTTGTTAGATGTCGCTAAGATTATTAAGTTATGATTGTTTTTCTTAGATACAATACTTGCAAAATATAAATTTGAGTAAGAGGAGGCATTATAGGATAATCGTATATATATTCATACATACGATAACAATATATATATATATATATATATATATATATATATAAGCCACTAACATATGGAAAACATGGACATAAAGGTTTCCAACAAAAAACAATTATCACACAGAGAGTTATATACATGTCATAGTAACTTCTTATATCTTTTTTTTAAATAAATATTTAATCATATTAACTATCACTAGAAAACTCGTTGAGAAACATAAGTTTATACAAGTCTTTTTCTTTCAATGATCTTTGAATGAGAGAGTCTAGGTAAGGGATCCACAAGTGGAACCCGAGTACCTTTCATGTGGAATAAAAACTTCCTTTTGAAACCGTAACACTTTGAATTCAACTTGCAAATGGAAAACAAGAAAGAATATTATTGTTTCCTTCAAACAATCTTTGAAAAAAAGTAAAATGAGAAAGAAAAGGCTATTAAAAAACTTATCTCTGGTGTAGATTAAGGTCAGGTCATCCATTCCTTTGTGAGGTGAATATAGCCCACAACGTGAGAGGAGAAGGGGCCTTGTAGTAAATGGATGGGTTCCCTCACATATGAAGGATAGACCCATCATTAGTTATGTAACCACATAAGTTAAAATTTGAAGAAATAAGAAAAGACAGAGTATACCACTAATGGAAATATATTTCAAATAATGAAGACAGAAAGTGAAATACATGTACACTTTTGAAAACAAAGATTAATCCGACGAGAACTTATTATTCCTTGGGTCACAAAAGGAGAGGATTCACTTTATTCCGAGAGCTTATTACAGAGCTAATTCGTCCTTCCTGGTAAAATTTACCTTCCCAGTAACTAAACGGAGGAAAACAAACTCTAATAGTGAAAACCCCAATTTTAAGACTCAGTATTAAACTACCGAAGATGTCTAGTTCAACCACCAAGACTCGTAAAAGATAAATATTTGTTACCGGAATCAGGTAAATCGTTCCTTACAAACAAAGAAAATGAGCTATTAAAATATTTAATTACAAACAATTTTTACCCTTATCAAATAAATAAGCGGACAATCGTGACTGTCCATAACATGTTTATACACTCATCTACCTTTCTTCTTTCTAAAATATTGAAACGCTTCTTTCTGGTAATGTCGAATTCCTTACTTGTAAGAAATAGTCTGAACACAAAGATGCATAACATGGCTAACACCCTAGTTCTTATGAAGGTTTCCACCATTGTTTTTAACCATATAATTCTCTTGTGACAGAGCAACACCATAAAATCAATCTGGAAAAACAAATGACAAAGTGAATAGGGAGAGTTTACTACAGAGACTTCTCATTCCATCAAGGACAGGTCTCGATCCCCTCAACAAATTTCATATACAGACACTTAAACTCTAAGCTATGTGATACTCTTGGTCTAGAGTCATGGTATTGGATAGTGGATGGATGGAAAGGGTCATACGTATTGAATTATTAATGAAAACTCTAACATTTCCCCTTCCTCGAAAGTCGGCGACCAACTATCAAGGAACGAATTTAATGAATAAATTAAAGTTCACCAATAACTCTAGGTTGGTCGATGATGCCACTTACTATAGTTTACAGGTCTATGTATAAAAATCCTTTTAATAACCTCTATCCTTGATCTAAACCCATAAACAAAGTCACGAGGATTTTTTTCAAGGGTTAGTATATTTGAGTGTTTTTTCAAAAGGAATTAAGGTTGGACCCCTATTATAAATTTAAAAGAAAATCCTTTTATTTGATAAGCCAAAGATCAAATGGTAGCAATACTTTAGTGGATTAAAAAGGGACAATAATAAGTTTTGAGAATTTTGTAGCTCATCTTTTAAAGAACATATTTGTTTAGGTAATGTCAAGATAAGAATTGACAAAGAACATATCCATAATTCTTAACCTAACAATTTTTTTTTTATATGTAAATTTGGGTATGTTACATATGGTATCAAAGTTGTAGTTTACAACACTTAGGCCTGAGGGCAACACCAGAAAATTATCTTGTTAAGTGAAAAATCTAACAAACAACATTTTACTATTACAAACAGATTGTGTCAAAATTGTTTTGTAAAATGTCAGTGTAGAATGGAGAAGAAGACAAACATGAAAGAAACTACGTAACTCGTGATCTAAAATTAGCAGTTGTAATTCATGCATTAAAAATGTGGTGGAATTATTTAATGGGAAGAAAATTTCTATTACTAACGGATAACATTGGTGTGAAACACTTGTTCATTCAACAAGATCTCAATGCAATACATGTGAGATGGTTATCCTTTCTAAGCGAATTTGATTTCGAAGTGAGACACATCAAAGGAAAATAAAATAAGGTTGTAGATTCACTAAGTTAGAGAACTAATGAGTTATATGAAGTAATTATCCGCAAAGCATAAAGTGACATTGAGGACATAATTAAATCAACAAGAAGAAACGATGTAGAACACATCAAAACAACAGATCAGTTGCAGAAAGATGAAGGAAATTCAAAGAGTGCAGATTTTAGCATTGACAAGAATTGATTGCTAAGGTTCAAAAAAAAGGTTATATATACCTAATTATGTTGAATTGAAGATGATGATCCTGAACAAGCTACATAAAAATCCCTATTCTGGTCATCCAGGATACCAAAAAATGAGAATAGCTTTAAGAAAATAGTTTTATTCGCCTAATATGAAATTTGAAACAGTTGAATACTTATCTAAATGCTTAGATTGTCAATAGGTAAAAGTTGAACATCAACATCCGACAGGTGTTTTACAACCTCTACCTATACCAAAATGGAAATGTGAAATTATTTCAATGGAATTCATTACAGGTTTTCCTTAGACTCAAAGACAAAACGATTCAATCATGGTAGTAATTGATAAGTTGAGACAAAATGATTCAATCATGGTAGTAATTGATAAGTTGAGTATTGAACTTTTACCAGAAAATGATAATAGATTTATGAAAATAGTTTTATTGGCCTAATATGAAATACGAAACAGTTGAATACTTACCTAAATGCTTAGATTGTTAATAGTTAAAATTTGAACAACAGCATTTGGTAGGTCTTTTACAACTTCTACCTATACCAGAATGGAAATGGGAAATTATTTCAATGGACTTCACTATAGGTTTGCCTTAGACTCAAAGAAAAAATGATTCAATAACGATAGTATTTTTCTGAAGATGGATCCTGATCTGGATCCAAAATGTCGACAGTGTATTGACAACACTGTGGCTTTTTCGATCAAAACCGAAAATCCCAACCACAACAATCTCACTCATCAAGTTGAGTAAATCTGCACACTTTATACCTATGAAATCTACTTTTAAAGCAATTAATATCGCTGAAATTTTTATGAAATAAATATTGACACTGCATGGGATTCCTAAAATGGTGATTTCAGATAGAGAAATTAAATTTACCACAAATTTTTGGAAGGAATTGTTTGGAGGTTTGGGTACTAATTTGAATTTCAAGACAAGTTACCATCCACAAACAGATGGGAAAATATAACGTACAAATCAGATTATCGAAGATATGTTACGGATGTATGTAAGAACAAAACCAACTAAGTGGGAATAATATCTACACTTAGTCGAATTCACTTACAATAATGGGTATCAAGCATCGACAAAGATGAGTCCCTTCAAAGTTTTATATGAAAGGAAATGTACAACCCCGATCAGTTGGGATAACTTGGCTGAAAAAATTATGGTTGGACCATAAATGCTCCAAGAAATGGAACATATGGTAAGAAAGATACAACATAATTTAAAAGTGGTGCAATATCGACAGGAAAACTATGCGGATATGAAAAGACGAAATCATGAATTTAATGTTGGAGAACATGTATACCTTAAATTCAAATCAAGAAGGATCTCATTAAAATTAGGGAATTGTTCCAATATGGCGCCAAGGTTTTGTGGTCCATTTTAAGTCTTAACTCGAATCATATTGTTAGGATATTTAGACACTTAGGAGTTATTTAATATCTACTTGGTCTAATGTGTCATTAGATAAAAGTGTGTTTCTTAGTTTGTTTCTTTAGTATGCATTAGTATGCATTTGTAGTTAGGAAATCCGACGGTCACGATATGTTCCCAACATAGAGTGATTCGACAGTTCATACTCTCCTTGATCTTAACGGCCATTGATCCATGGCCTAACACCTGATTGGTCCATGATCTCTATTTAAAGAGCATGGAGGGTCATTTGTCGATGATTGATTGTGAGAAAATCCTTTGTAAAATCTCTCTGTAATCTTTTTTTTTGCATTAATAAACTGCTCCAAGTGGTCGTGTTGGATGGGGTCGTGGATGTTTCCCCATAGGGGTTTTACCACATGAAAACATCGGTGTACTGATATTTGATATATTTATGTGAGTGTTTACTGAAGGTGTTCGTCCTCTGTTTGAATACCTGTGTTTTCGAACATGGTATCAGAGTCTGTTTGAAGACATGCTCCTGTTGTAGATCGAGATCATGAAGCTGAGTTGCCTCATCTCCATTTTATGTCATTTTCGTACATTTTTGGGATGAGAGGATTGTTCCATTGCGTCCAGAGCACTCGTTTCATTCAAGAAAAGTTTTTGTTTCACTCGAAAAGGTTTTCGTTTTCCCAAGATACGACCATTACAGTCAGATCTAGAGGTATAAAGTTTGAATACACATTTTTTATATTTTTGCAGAGCAGTATTTTGGTTTTGTATTATTTATTTCCGGGTTTCTACTCTTTTAGATTTGCGTATTCTCTTTTTCCCACGCCCTGTGTGATCTTAGCAAATAAAAAACAAATAGGAAAAGGTGCATCTTCTGGGTAAGCTAACCGAGATCTAACCCTTGTTGTCATCGATAAGCAATTTTTTTTTCTTGTGTGAAAATAGTTTTTTTTTAGCATGCTCTCCAAGGCCATCTTCAACAAAAACAACAACACAACACCCCAATCCTCCTTCTGAACATTACAATATGTTTTTATAGACCATTTGGTTAAAATTTGCCTTATTAAGTAAGAGGTCTTGAGTTCAAGTCTCTCTTTTGTTACTTTTTTTGAAAAAGTTCAAAATGTATTTCACTTCAAGTATAAAAGTGAATCACTATAAGTAGCTTTAATATTTTATTTTAGAGTTATTTATTTTGCATGTAGATTTTCTTTGTAAAATTGGTCCCCACTTCTCTTTATAAAAGTGGGTCACTTCATAAAGCAACTTACACTACCACGTGGTCCTTTGGTTATCGTTTATACCTCTTTTTTAAAAAGGACATAACTCTCACATCCGAAGTCCGTTTTTAGTGCCGTTTTTTTTAAACCGCATAAATTTTCAAGATCTTTCCATCCAAATCATCAGTTTCAGTTTCTAAATCCATATTATCAGCATATTTAATATGGAATCTACAAGTAATCTCTTAATTAACAACACCAACTACTTCCAATGGAAATCTCATATGGAGTATTTATTAAGAAGTAAAGGCTTGTATAGGATTACCTTGTGAAAGGAAACAACACCCATTGATGTTGATAATAAAGTCAAATGGGATAATAGGAATGACAGAGCACGTGGATTAATCAAAATGTTCATCTCTCATGATTTAAGGTTCCACCTTCAATCAATTAATCAACCCAAAGAAGCTTGGGACAAGATTGAATCTGTGTTTGGTAAACACAATATTATTTGAGCACAATAGTTAGACAATCAAGTACTGACTTTAAGTCCAAATGATTTTTCTTGCATTGAAGATTATCTATCTAAGTTTAAAACACTCAGACTTTTATGTGAAGAATGTAAGATAAAGATAGAACAAGAGCATTGCATCTATCTTATACTTTCTAAGCTAGGTAGTGCATATTCTATGTTTATATCTACCTTTTATGTCATGCAAGAGGCTCTAGGGGAAGCTTATAAAAAACCCAGTCTTGAGAACTTTTGTGTTGCTTTGATTAGAGAGGAAGATAAGCTTGTACAACTTGGAGTGATCAACACTGTAGGTACCTCCAACAAAGCCTTAGTTTCCCAGCAGAAAGATAAACCCAAGTATCCCAAGAAGCAACATCCTCGCTACAACAACAAGCAACATAAGGGTCCCAAATCCGCTCAAACAGCTTCAACTCCTAATGGTGAAAAATGAGTAAAATATAAAAATAAGAAGACTGACAGACATTGCAACTTTTTTGATAAAGATGGTCATGATGAGTCTAAATGTTTCAAGAAGATGGTATCTTTAGAAGCTGCGATGAAGAAGCACAACATCAATATTGATTCTCCTTATTCTTCTTCTTCTCATGGACATACACTTTCCGCTTTTGGTTTTTCCTTCAACGCAACTTCCACTTCTTCTTTTGATGAGTAGCTTATTGATTCAAGAGCAACTTATCAGATGGCTAAGGATAAAGCCATGTTTTCTGCTCTAAATGAATGTAACACCAAGAAAATATTTGTTGGTGACGATAGATTTCTGAGTGTTGTAGGATCTGGAACAGTTCAAGTAGATAATGGTCATTTCAATGATGTATTATGTGTTCCAAGTCTTTCTTGTAACTTTCTATCAGTATATCAAATCACTCATTCAGGTGAAGGTAAAACCGTAGAGTTTTCACCTCACCAAGTTGTAATCAAATATCTAAAATATTCTAAGCATGTTCTTGCAACTGGAATTGCTGATGATATTACCATGTTGTACAAATTTGACAACTTTGGGTCATCATCTTTTTCATCAGTTTTTGTTGCTCATAGCAATGACTTGAGCAAAATTTGGCATGAGTGGTTTGGTCATCTAAACTATCGCTCATTGCAACAACCATGTAATCAACATATGGTGATTGGTCTTCCTCTTGTTTCATACAGAGATAGTGTATGTGTCGGTTGTGTTCTTGGCAAACATCATCAGGACAATTTTGACAAACGTGCCTCTTGGCACACCTCGGGCCCTTTGCAGCTTGTTCACAGTGATTTGTGTGTTCCACTTTCTTCTCCTTCTTTTTTTGGGTGCAAGTATTTCTTAACTTTCATTGATGACTTTTCCAGACGTACTTGGGTTTACTTCTTAAAAATTAAGAGCGAAGTTTTTGACAAGTTTTTGGCCTACAAGGCCCTTGTAGAAAAACAATCTAGACATCAAATTCAAAAGTTAAGAACAGATAATGGAGGCGAATATGTGAACAATAATTTTACAAGTTACTACACTACATAGGGCATCCAAATGAAACACACATTTCCATATACACCACAACAAAATGGTGTTGTTGAGATAAAGAACTGCACATTAAAAGAAATGCCTAATTGTATGATCCAGTCTAAGGGATTAAGTCTAAAGTATTGGGCAAAAGCAATCAACTGTGAAAATTACATAGTAAATCACACTCCCACAAAGGCTCTTAAAAATGTAACATCGGAAGAAGCTTGGACTAAAATTAAACCAGATGTAAGTCACTTCTGTGTATTTCGTAGTATAGCATGAGCTCACATTTCTGATGAGAAAAGGAAAGCATTGTAGCCTAAAAGTGAGAAGTGTATATTTGTTGGTTATTCTGAAGATGTCAAAGGTTATAGACTTCTTCAACCACATTGTAATGAAATTATTATTAGAAGATGTGTTAAATTAGATGAAAATCTCTTGGCCTGCGAGCCTAATTCAATGATTGTGCCTTTTTCGGCCTGTGAGCCATCTTCGGAGTTTGTGCCTTCTTTTGTTCCTATTATGGTTTCTTCTTCAGATGATGACAGTGAGGATGAAAATACACCTCTGCCTGCTCACCTTCCTCCAGATGAGTCCTTTGAACCTGAACCAACACCAGCTCCACAACTTCCTAGATGGGTCCGTTCAACACGAGAAGCAGTTGGTGATCTTGTCGGTGATCCTTCAGATCAATGTCGGACACGTTCACAGTTCCAGTGAGTCTCTTCTCTTTTGGCTCAAGTTTCAGAAACTCATGATCCAGAGACATTTGCAGAAGCTTCAAGTCATCCAGATTGGGATACAACAATGAATGAAGTGTATCGTTCTTTAATGGAAAACGATATTTGGGATCTTGTACCTCTTCCAAAAGGAAGAAAACTTGTCATATGTAAATGGGTTTACATAACTAAGTATGCATTAGATGGAAGTGTTGAAAGACACAAGGCTCGGTTAGTTGCCAAAGGATTTTCCCAAGTTGAAGGAATTGACTATAATGAAACCTTTTCCCTTGTAGCCAAAATGAATTCCATCCACCTTGTTCTTTCCCTTGTTGCCTCACATAAATGGGAGGTCCATCAGATGGATGTTAAATCCACCTTCTTGCATGGCGATTTGAAATAAGAAATCTACATAGAACAACCTCTTGTCTATGTCCATAATGGCTCTAGCCTTGTTTTTCGCCTTAAGAAATATATTTATGGTCTTAAGCAAGCTCTCCGATCTTGGTATGCCAAAATGGACAACTTTCTTATTGACATCGGATTCTCTAGATGCCATTCTGATCCTAATGTCTATACCAAGAAAGTAAGAATCCATCTCATAATCCTTGTCCTTTATGCTGATGACCTTATCCTTACTGGTAGTGACTCAAAACTTTTAAACCATGTGAAAACTAGCCTTAAGAAGAAATTTGAAATGACAGACTTAGGTTTTTTGCACTATTTCCTTGGCCTCCAAGTTTTGCAAACCAGTGAAGGAATTTTTCTTTCCTAGTCTAAGTGTGCTTGTGACCTTCTTCGTCGCTTTCACATGGATTATTGTAAATTAACCCCTTCTCCCTTCCAGTCTGGAGTCAATCTTATTGCGACCTGTACTTCTCTTGAATTTGATGCCACCTTGTACCATCAGTTAGTTGGCAGCCTCTTATACTTGACTCATACTTGTCCTGATCTTTCCTTTGATGTTGGTCTTGTTGCCCGGTATATGAAAACACCCCATGAAAGCCATTGGAAAGAAGCTAAAAGGATACTTCGATATGTTTGTGGTACAATTCAGTTTGAGATACATTATAGTTAAGGGGGGACTCCTTTATTGGTTGGTTTCACTGATTCAAATTGGGTTGATGACCCTGATGATCGGAAGTCTACTGCAGGTTATGTTTTCAGCCTTGGTTCAGGACCTGTCACTTGGTCCTGTAAGAAACAACAGGCTATTGCACTTTCTTCAGCAGAAGTAGAGTACCAAGCAACGATAAATGCAAGTCAGGAAGCCTTATGGATTCGACAGATCCTTTCAGAGTTTGGATTCGAGCAACATCATCCAACCAGCCTTTGGTGCAACAATCAGAGTTCCATCAAGCTCACCAAAGACCCAGTTCAACATCAACACAACAAGCACATCGAGCTACACATGCACTTCATCAGAAAACTCATTCATGATCAAATTATTGAAGTGCTCTTTTACCCTACAGAAGATCAAGTTGCAGACATTTTCACAAAGTCTCTTATAGAAGCGAAGTTTTCCAAACTTCGATCTATGTTAGGAGTTCATGAAGTTATCATTAAGGGGGGATATGCTCTAATGCCTCCTTCCTTCTCCTATTGTGTCAACATTGTAAATCCATCAATCCTATCCCAAGTTGTTCTTAAGGGGGGATGTTAGGATATTTAGACACTTAGGAGTTAGTTAAGATCTACTTGGTCTAATGTGTCGTTAGGTAAAAGTGTGTTTCTTAATGTGTTTCTTTAGTATGAATTTGTAGTTAGGAAATCTGACGGTCACGATATGTTCCCAACATAGAGTGATCTAAAGGTTCATACTCTCCTCGATCTTAACAACCATTGATTCGTGGTCTAACACCCGATTGGTCCATGATATCTATTTAAAGAGAATGGAGGGTCATTTGTCGATGATCGATTGTAAGAAACTCCTTTGTAAAATCTCTCTGTAATATTTTTCTTTTTCATTATTAAACTGCTCCAAGTGGCTGCGTTGGTTGGGGCCGTGGATGTTTCCCCGTAGGGGTTTTACCACATGAAAACATCGGTGTGTTGATATTTGATCTAGTTATGTGAGTGGTTACTAAATGTGTTCGTCCTCTGTTGGAATATCTGTGTTGTCGAACACAGACCAGTGGCATACCAACTAACACTCCCTGCAAATTTAAAAGTTCATAATGTTTTTCATGTTTCATTATTAAAAAGATATATTCATGATCCTACTCACATCATTGATTGGAACAGGGTGCAGGTGGAACCAAAAGGCAAGTTCCAAGCGAAACCTCTATGCATTATGGACAAGAAAGAAACATTACTTTGGAACAGAGTCATTGCCCAGGTAAAAGTGCAATGGAATTACTTTATCCCTGAGGAGGCTACTTGGGAGGTGAAAGAAGAAATGATGAAATATAATCCAAACTTGTTCCAAGTGATGAATTGAGGAAAATACTAACACTGAGGATAATGTTATACTTAAGGGGGAGAGGATGTGATATCCTCGAATATTAAAAAAAATTATTTTAATGTTATTTCTTTGAAAATAAATTTCCATTTATGGAAATTCGTATTTGAAATTATGAAGGCATGTAATTATTATTTTTATGATTGTTGAGCAGGAGTTTGACTTTCCAATTGTCCTCTTTTGATGGACATATGTATGATACAAATATTTTAATAAATCAAATGTTGGAAAATAGGTGGAACAACTAGGTTAAAAGTAGTTGACTATGACTCCATGAGCGGGGAACATGTTCGAGTTAACTCAGAGATGATTTTTACAAGTGTCGGAAGTTGAGTTCTATCACTGGAAGCCCCTAAAAATCAAGGATTTGTAAAGCTGCAAATTTCCCAAGGAGGGAAATGGATGGAAAAATCATAGGAAATGAGAAATGAGATATATACAACATATGTGTGAGGCATGACGTTTCTTAGTATGTTGTGTATATAATTATTTGTTGTGTGAGCACAAGTGGTGTTAAGTAAATGATTTTATGAACTATACAGAAAGACAGTGGCTAAGAGTGAAGCTCAGTTTTCCCTTATGGAGTCCTGGTCAGGCTAGGGGGTGATTAGGACAAGTAACCTTGGTTGTTTTGTATCTACGATTGGGTGGAACATGGCTATTCCATTTGTTTTCCAACATCATTGTTACAAATATGTATTTTCATTAGACTCATTTTCATTTCTATGGATATTGAATTGCTTATCGCTACATAATCTGATCTATATAGATGTATCGTATTGTTTCTGTTGGGATTAATGATCTGCAGGTAGCTATAGAAAATTATATTTATGCTATAGAATCTGACCTATATAGATGTATCTTATTGTTTTGTTGGGATTAATGGTTTGCATGTAGCTACATAAATTATATTTATGTGTATGCTACAGGATTGGATTGGTATAGATGGATGCATGTTACATAAGTTAAATAGTCACTTTATGACCCATAAAGGTAAATTTTAAGTAATTATGCATTATTATTCAAAGTCTTATCACTCTGGAATTTACCATATACAATAGTATATTTTCTAAGTACCATACAACCATGGAATTATTTAAATATTTCATGCATAAAAAAAGAATGAATACTTTGACCATTCTATAAGAATGTGAGAACAAGGATTCTCTATCATTATTATTAAAGTTACAAAATTTACAGAGTAGACCATGAGAAAATGCAGGCAAACAAAAGGAAACTACATAATCAAAACTGTAGGAAATAAACTATATATCAATACAAATTAATAGAGTTAAGCTACAACAATGCCCTAGAAAATGATAACCCTATTTACTTATTTAGGGGTTTTGTTACAGAAAGATATTTTTTACCAGATACATTCTCATTGTTTTAATGAGTTTCTGTATCACCACATAAATCAACGATTTATAGAAGATATTCATTGTGGAATCTAAAACGGAGTCTTCTTCTATCTTTTGTTAAATGTTTCTAAGTTTATTAAGTTATGATTGTTTTTCTAAGATACAATACTTACAAAATACAAATTTGAGTAAAAGGAGGCATTACAGGATAATTGTATATATATTTTTACATACGATAACAATATGAAATATCTTAAACATCATGCTTTAGAAAAGAAATACTGCAATATAAATATAAATATTTAATTACAAATAATTGTTACCCTTATCAAAGAAATAAGAGGACAATGGGGACTGGACATAACACAGTTAAACACTCAGCTACCTTGCTTCTTGCTAAAATATTGAAACAAGTCTTTCTGGTAATGTCATATTCCTTACAGTCCCCGAGGTGTAGGACAGTCGGTGATGGAGTGTGTTGTTAAGCCACTCCGTGTTGTTAAAGTCACCGGTTCGAAACCTGCGGGGACAAAAAATCCAACCATGTTAAGGGTTGGTGTGGCTCAGGCCGGGTGCGATCCCCGGGTGATTTTGACGGCTTAGATGCCCCTGAGTCGCGGTTTCTCAAGCCACAGGTTAATCGCAGGTCCTGCACAAATTAACAAAAAAAAAAAAATGTCATATTCCTTATCTGTAAGAACTAGTTCGAACACAAAGATGCATAATAGGGCCGACACCCTGGTTCTTACGAAGCTTTCCACCATTTTTTTAACCATAGACTTCTTTTGTGATACAACAGTGACATAAAATCAATCTGGAAAAATAAATGACAAAGCGAATAGGGAGAGTTTACTATAGATACTTCTCGTTCCATCGAGGATAGGTCTTGAGCCCCTCAACAAATTTGGTATACAGATGCTTATACTCGAATCCATGTGATACTCTCGATATAGATCCATGGTATTGGATAGTGGATGGATGGAATAGGTCGTACATATTGAATTATTAATGAAAACTATAGCACGTCCCTTTCCCTCAAAAGTCGGTGACCAACTGTCAAGGAACAAATTTAATGAATAAATTAAATTCACCAAAAACTCTAGGTTGGTTGATGATGCCACTTACTATAGTTTACAGGTCTTAGTGTTCATGTATAAAACTCTTTTAATAACCTTCATCCTTGATCTAAACCCATAAACAAAGTCATGAGGATTTTTTTCAAGGGTTAGTAGGTTTGAGTGTTTTTTCAAAAGGAATGAAGGTTGGACCCCTATTATAAATTTAAAAGAAAATCCTTTTATTTGATAAGACAAAGTTCATATTGTAGCAATACTTTAGTGGATTAAAAAGGAATAATAATAAGTTTTGATAATTATATAGCTCATCTTTAAAGAACGTATTTGTTTAGGTACTGTCGAGATAAGAATTGACAAAGAACATATCCATAACTCTTAACCTAACACAAAAAAAATTATACGTAAATTTGGGTATGTTACATTTTCCAACTCAAAACACGTTGCAAAAAACATTGTTTAAGCTTTCCTTGACATGTTTTTTAATTTTTAGGACTAAGGAAAATGGGCAGAGAAGGATTTCATTAGTTTTGTATAGCTTGCTATGTTACTCGATGAGAATTTTTTCATAAAAACATCAAGATTCCAACAGATGTGTTAATTTCCATTGTATATCCACCCATGCATGTATCAAGATTCTTCTTATGCCTCACTAATATAGTTCCACGAACCAAGATTACAATAGAGAAAGACCCAACCTAAATTTCAACAAACTCCTCTAATTAGGATCCCAAATTCTGAAATAAAGAAAGAAAACAAGAAGCCTGAGCATTGAATAGCTCAACCAAAATCAATACATGCAAACAGAAATTTGTTTGGATTTTATTTTTTTTACAATTTAACTAATATAATGAATTTGGTTCTTTTTAGATTGGAGTGATATAATTAACATCAGGGTGGATCATGATGGGCTCAAGGCCACTGAAGGCATGAATTTACGATAAGGTAATGCACATAAGCAACTCTGAACGATTGATTAGAAGCATCATGTGTACCTTAAGACAAATAGCAAGGTACTTTGAAAGTTACATATTCATTAAGCTCTTAGTGATATATTAAAATAGTGAAAGACGTGAAAATGAATAAATATGTTCTCTATTGCTTTTATGGCAACTAAAAAAACTATCTCAGGAATTTATTGATCTGGATTTTGTCTTTTGTTGGCAACACAACTTATAAAAGTGGCAAATGGAAAGAAAAGCAGTGAGAAGTGATTTGAGGTTGAAAATGTATCAAGTCCTAATAACAATATTTGTCATTGAAGGAAATTGTTGGAGATAACAATCTACACCTTGGTATTGAACCACTATGGGTGTCAATCGTGAAAAAAAGGGCATATAGCTCAGTGGTAGCACAACCCATTAGCTGGAAGCAGGTTCCCTGTTCAATTCCCAGCTTGTTGAATTTTCTATATGGAACCAAGGCAAATTGTTGAGGTGGATTTCCAATACTAGGAGGAGGCCTCAACCAAAGTATGACTTAAAGGGGGACTACATCATTCTCTGTGGGATAGAACAATAATTTCATCCTCAATTTATTATATTTGAAAGGTAGCTCTCTTACAAAATTGTTAGTGACTCCATAGGCACTCAGTGCCAAAAGTTCAACATACCATGAAAATAGAATCACAAATGCGAAAGTACATACTTCTACAACTTTTGAATCTTCTGAATAATATGCAACTTCAAAAGATATACAAATGAACGCACATCCAGGAAGATTTCCAGATGATTATCATGATGCTCTTGAAAAGTTTGTAAAATTTTTGATAGATTCCCATATTCTTAAATAAGAAACCAACCCTCTTCATGAATCTAAATTTGTGAAGAATTATGCAAGACAATTGACATCCAGATCATTTATAGAAAGAAAACCTATATGTGAGAAATCACTTAAAGAGAGAAAACAACAACCACTATATTCAGCTGCAACTCCTTCTAAGGAAGCAAAATATCTTGCCAAGGCCTTTACTACTAAAGTAGAATCACATAGATCTACATCTACCTTTGCAACACCTGAAGAATTTGGTAACCTTTCTACTAAAGCCCTTGCATAGGAAAGAGATGCAGTAGCATCCATACAAGGACAGGCCAAAGTGCCAGAAATAACTCCAACAATTAGGAAAAAACATAGTTAGCTACCATGACTTACAGTGTTGTAAAAGAAAAGGAAACTATGGAACATGAAAGCACCAATGTAAAATATGCACAAGAGCCAAAAAGCACAAATGCAAATGAGAAATCGTCGGTCTCTATTCTAGATTTGACTGAAAAAAAGTGTGAGATCAGAAACAACTCCAACAACAAATATTTCTCCTAACCTTCCCACAACAGATAACAAAGAGACAACATAGTCAACTGTAGAAACAAAAAAAATGTGATGAATAATCTCATATAGATCAATATGAAAATGCAACAAATGAGGAATATGGAGACAATGGCACAACAATCAAGGGTGTAAGACTTATCAAGATTGGATGCAGTGATATTAAGAATATAGATTTTCATATAAAAAAAATATTGATGAACAAAGGCACTTATATTATATAAAATTATGTGGAGAACCAGGCATGGCTCTAACCCCCAATGCAACACAAGAAGTTGTTGATAATTTTCCAACAAAGGACCATGCAATCTAGTAGAACAAA
The DNA here is from genome assembly GCA_009831015.1 of Picea engelmannii. Classification (NCBI taxonomy): domain Eukaryota; kingdom Viridiplantae; phylum Streptophyta; class Pinopsida; order Pinales; family Pinaceae; genus Picea; species Picea engelmannii. Next base: position 380,190 of record ML785878.1, read on the forward strand.
CTATACCATTGGAAGAGTCACACAAACAATCATTACAGATCTTGCCATTGATGAAAAAATGGAACTAGATGTCCTAAATACTTATCCATTAAAACAAGATGCAATAATTGGGGTACCTGAAAGTAGTCACGTTGAAAATGTTATAATGACAAAAATTAGAAGCATTGACCAACAAGAAACAGTCCTTTCTCCAGCTATGGAAGACTGCCACGAAGAGGAACAAGGTCAACAAGTAGATCCAACTCTAGATATTGATGGAGTAATAGAAGTTGTTGAGAGCCTTGCCACTATTAATGGAATACATATAATAGGTGTTCAATATCTAAAAGAGGCAGAAAGCAAAAGCATTGACCAACATGAAATACTCTCATATCCATATTTGGTATACCAAACATAAGAATCACACAAAAGTCCAGTTATTATTCCAGTAACAGACATTGAGGGGATGTTTCCAACATATAATGAGGCAAAAACAATAGACCTTCCAACATTAACATATGAAAAAATACAAAGAATCCAATAGAGCTCCAGATGCAAATGCGAGAGATGAGGAAGATGTTCTACTCATTAATTCAACAAGAGAAGTTGAAGGTTTGGAACATGAAAGGAATAATGACAAAAATGCAGAAAGGACAAAGAGCACAAATGATGAGCAACAATCAACCTTGTCGCTAGCTTTAAAAGAACATGAAGATCCACATACATGTTCAGAAATCAATGCAACAAATGAAATTCCGAAGACTGTTCATAGGAAGGAAAATTCTTGTGAAGCAGGCCTAGTGATACCTTTACAAGAATTGCATGACCAGTCACATACATCAACAACTCAAAAAAAAAAAGGAAGATGCTATAACTATATATGGAGTAGAAAAGGGTGAAGCCAATGAATTTGAAAGTACCAATGTAGAAAATGCACGAGAACCAGCAAGTCTATGTGTCAACAAGGAACAATCACACTATCCTCCAGTTATAGATCAGGAACAAGCTCAGAAAATAGATCCACCTCTAGATTTTAATGCACTGATAGACATTGTTGAGAGCCTTGCCACTATAAACGAAACACATACAACAACACAAACAAAGTGCCATCAAGTATAAACTTGCATAACTTCATCCATAAATGCAATAAACAAGGAAGATATTATAACTACAAACATATTAGGAGAAGGTGCAAAAATTATGGAATTTAAATGGAAGGATGTTAAAAGAGAAAAAGAGCATGAAAGCACAGATGTTGATAAACACCAAAGTGTTTCATATCTATTTTTGAAAGATAATTGTTATGGAGAAAACATAGCTTAGGCCATATATACAACATCGAACTTGATGAGACCTTTTATGCAAAGGATGATGCAATGGGAGAAAAACAAAAAATGATAGTAGAAGAACCATATGAAGAATGCAACTCAACTCTTGCCATAGATGGATATTTCAACTACTAATGAAGTAACAGAGAATACAAAAGTTGTGGAACTTGAAAGAAATGATTTTGAAATCGTAAAAGAGCCAGAAATCATAAGTATTGATTCTATTGACCAACAACAAACAATCGTGTATCAAGGTTTAGAACAACAACATGAAGAATCACACATTGTTGAAACCCCCCCAATAAGAGACGATGCACAAACAATAGACTTGGAAGTAGTGGCAAAATGGGATAAAGAATCCAGTAGAGATCTAGCTAATGTTGCAACAAAAGAGGCCGATATTTTTCTCATTGATACAGTAGAGAGGACAAATATATAGAACATGAAAGGGATAATGGGAAAAATGAAAAAAAGACCAAAACCACAGGTGTGGATGAGAAAAACCTTCAACCTCATCTCCTACTCTAAAAGAACAACACAAAGAACCAAGGGCATCTCATAACTACAAATGCATAATAAAGAAACACACTTTTACCTAGCGACACATTAGACCAAATGGATCTTAACTAACTCCTAAGTGTCTAAATACCCTAACAACATGAGAGAAGTACTCGGCATATGAATTTGATTTTTATGTGATAATATAGGAACTAAAGTATTGTAGATATTACTTATTACCCAAAAAAAAAAAAATTGTACATAGATCATAGATCATTAAGCACTAATGTTCATCAATATTTAAGATAATTTAAGTCAAAAGAATATGGTGTGGATAGAGTACCATTAATGATATACATTTGTGTTGAAGCATATTCCCACAAGAGAGAATAGAGTTGTTGATGCATTGAGGAAGGGAGCATTGATGTCATCGATGATGAAGAATGAGATATTTGGGTTTGCATAGATAAGGAAATGTAAATGTATAATAACAATTTTACATAGATATGGAAGCAATGCATAAATCTAGTGTTTTAGAATAGAAGAGCAAAGTTAGAGTATTTTGTACAAGATGTTTAATTGTTCAAAGGGAAGCAATTGTGCATTACTGAACACTCAATGCATGATTCTTTGATTAGAGATATGTGCATTGAATGATAGGGTTGATTTTTGAGAAATAAGATAGTTAATTTGTCAGAGAAGTAATATTATTGGCCAAGTTTGAGTGGATAAGTAAGCAAGTTTGTAGAAAATGTAGAGTGTAGAAGGCTACAAGTTAGAATATAGGATTGTTCATTCCATTTCCAACACTAAATATGCATTGGAAGTAGTTTTGAGTGGATTTTGTATTAGATCTTTCCATAGCATAACAAGGGTTTGATAGTTTATGTTTGTTGTTGACAAGTTTTTGAAGATGGCATGTTTTCTTCCTTGCAAGAAGGATAGTGATGCAACTTATCGTGGGGAGGTTTTCTTCAAGGAAGTGATTCATTTGCATGAGTAAGTTGTTGAAGACCATTATATTAGACTAAGATACAAGGTTCTTTAGTATTTTTTTGGAGAAATTTGTGGATGAAGCTATGTATAAAGTTATAGTGTATAGTTCAACATATCACCTACAAACTAATGTCTAGACAAAATTATTTAATAGAAGTTTGGGAAGTTTGTTGAGGTGTTTAGATAGGATTATTCTAAGACATTGAGATTTAAATCTAGTGTAGGAAGAAGTTGCATAGAATAGTTATATGAATTGGTTGACTGTGAGATCATTGTTTTAGATTTTATATGGATATAACCCACGATAAGTTGTTGATTTTTCTATGGAGATGAAGAGTGATGATGTTAAAACATTTGTAGAACATAGAAATGAAGTGTATGCGTAGGAAGAGAATATGATGAAGTTGAGAAGTGAGTAATATGAGGAGAGAATATATGTGCATAGGAGGTACAAATATTTAATATTTGGAGATGGTGTGTTGATACATCTAAGGAAGGAGTGTTATCCCAAAGGCACATATAATAAATTGACTATGCAAATGATAGGCCCATGTGGAATACCAAGGAAGTTTAGTGAGGTCGCATTTGAGTTGGGATCAATTGAGGAGTTTGATATTTCACCAATATTCAATATGTCACATCTATATGAGTACAAAACAGTCACAAGGTCATGATGCAATATAGATAAATACAGATTTTGATTTGCACAACCAAAAATTTAGGAAGAAGGCTAAATAAATTGGTGAAATTAAATGAGAATGTTTTTAGAACAAGTGTTACAACATACAAGTATTACTTGGTGA